>WOVY01002874.1:0-280643 GCA_013436015.1 Rhipicephalus annulatus | reverse complement strand
AATATGTTAGCAGTATATACGTATTGAATTACATTTTCACCATTTGCTTCCGTTTGGGTTCTACAAACAAATAAACCAGAAACTAACATGAATATTCACGTTCGTTTGCGGTGAATACTATTAAAAGGCAGTTTTTGTACTGCTTCATTGAACGAAAAGCTGCCAAAATTTTTCTGCTTCTGCATGAACATTCACTTGACGTAATATGATGTAAAATGAGTTGTGGCGTAATATTAGCGCATAAAAGTTTGCCCGAGCGCGCCAAAGAATTTGAGAAGTATAAACGTCACTACTGATAGAAAACTGCGAGCATGATTCTAGCTCAATTAGATGTATTTTTTTGTGTAATACAGGTTGCAGGAAGCATACATAATTTACAGCTAACGAAAAGGCATTTCCTGCATGACCTGTGTGCGTCACGCATTGTGATGTCTACAAGGAATACAGAGAATCTGGGAGTGTGTGACACTAACGCTAAATGGGTTTACACCTTTTCTTATACATGCCTGTGGAGGAGAGAACACTTCAACGGCCCTCTTCACGCTTAATTTCTCGAAGTTCGTCGGGTAAACGTGCTTCTGCGTAAGGTTCCGAACAAGCTTGAACGACGACTGTTTTTCTGTTATGTCCAGCAACTTTCTAATACGTGGGGCTGTAGTAATGCCCATTGTTGAACAGAACGCGTTTGGTGGACAACATCTGGTTGCGGAGATTTTTCAGGATGTGGCAGTGGTCAAAAGAAAGGAAGAGCCTCCGATTCATATCCATTGGATGTCTGCAACAACAACAAAAAAAAATGAATAAATAAATTGGAGAAAGGCGGCGTTTGCGGTGTGAATAATTAGTTGCATATACGGTTTTCTGTTTTTACCAAAGTAATGTAAATGTTAGCCATTCGAAGGACGTGTGCGTTGTTAATTATTACCTTATTATAAAATTTCTCCACTCATGCCATGATCCTGCAGGTCTGTGTGTGTGTTTTATTGAGATTACCTACACCTTAAATCTTCCGAAACTTTAAGTATACTCACCCATTCATACAGTCGCATGCAGGTGCGCATACATTACGCAAACGCGTAACGTCAATTGATTTGTAAAGACGGGCTATTTACAGCGATTGTACTGTTGATAGCAATCTTGTTATGGACACGGCTTTCTTATATGGCAGCGCTGATTAAAAAAAAAGAAGGGGGGGGGGGGGGCTCTGATGCTGATACAGGCTTTTTTTTTTGTGCGACCAAGTCTTTTTTTTTTTTTTCACTCAAACACGGCATGCATGCGCGTGCATACATTGATTGATAGATATGTGGGGTTTAACGTCCCAAAACCACCATATTATTATGAGAGACACCGTAGTGAAGGGCTCCAGAAATTTCGACCACCTGGGGTTCTTTAACGTGCACCCAAATCTGAGAACGCGGGCCTACAACATTTCCGCCTCCATCGGAAAAGCAGCAGCCGCAGCTGGGATTCGATCCATGCATACATTGAGGGCACACTGCGAATACATATAAAAAAATATTTACACTAGGCATTGCGCACAGCTTAATGCGAGCTGAGAGCAAAAATATATACTTAGCAACTTACGGCACAACTGGCATCATACGACCATTCCCTAACATGGTGAACATCTTTTTGTTCGAAGCGTGGTTGTCAGCTACAAGTCGGACCACTTGGAATCCTGCTTCTTCGATGGACTTAATTACTTCAAGTGTTAGTTGATGCAGGTGGTCTCCTTTTACTGACTGCGTGAAATAATATCCCACGGGTAGCCTGAAAAGATAAAAATTAGCAGTATTCTGTAGCGTCGGTGTCAGCTGGGCTTAAAATCTCACTCCGTTGGGAGAGGAGGAGAGCCAATTGCTCATCTCGAGCGCTTGTCAAATAAGTGCACAATGCTAAAGTTGACTTGCCGGGGGAAAGGGGGGGGGGGAGCCCTCCTTAAAAAATAGAGACGACTCCCCCTGCCCCTCCCCAGACTTTCAGCCCTGGTCGCGGAATAGCACATCATTGGTTAATTAATTAAAGACAACGTTTTCTTTTTATATCTATAGGTGGGGTTAGTCTTTCAGTCACAGCGCGAAACGTATAGTGATAGACAAAGTGATGATTCACTTACGTGTAGTGCGTTGATAAGCCTACAAATACAAAGGCGAGAAGGTGTGTGGCCAGCTCGTTCTGAATGCCCACTTCTTTTTCTAGGCCTCCCATTTCGACTAGGCCATGGACTTTGTCTCCTTTTTTTTCGTACGTCAGTGCTTGCTTTAAAGACATTTCATCCACAATCAAAGAGCCCATTTTTTCCTAACAAAAAAAATGGGGGGGGGGGGAATTCACTGTTAACAGACATGCGTTATATATCGGCGGAGACAGTTAATTATATAAATAACCTTCTTTGTTGTTCCGTACATGACCATAATTTAACAGAAATGATTAGGGTTTAGAGCAAACATAGCGCACTGCCGTATACTCTTAAACAATACATCTTACGTTCGAGTAATCCTTGCCACAGGTCTGGTCCCTGTTTATTCACTTTAAATCACTTTTCATTCGGCTATACTAGCATGTATTTTGATCAGTCAAACACTGCCGCGTGCGCTGCTTCCTTCGTTATTCGCGTGCATATTGTAAATAATTCTGATCGAAGTAGTACGTACCCGTTCGGACAAGTGTGTGCTTTCCGTGTGCAGCCTTTGCTTCATTAGCGACGAAACAACTGCTCCAGTACAGTAGCCAATGTAACGCTTCAGTGTCATGCGACTTGGAAGGGTGAGGCACCCAGACCTCCGCAACATTTCGTACCCGCAGGGTGATTTAGCTTGCCACATTATGGCCTGCCTGATGGTCACCTCTTTCCAACGGTGATTTTTCTCACGCAGGCATTGCAATTGCTCCTTCAAAAATTCAGCCTTCTTGTCGTTCTCGTCCAGCATTTCCTGATGATGAAAGGGCAGTTGAAATGCGTAAATCACGCGCAAGATAACATACTGGAAGAAAGCGGAAGTGCAGGGGAGAATGGAAGCTTGACCCGCTGAAACATCGTAGAGCAGGGAATGCCGGCGCATCCAACAATTCGACATTTACGTACTGGACTTGCCCTTGTCAAGACAAGTTTAGATGTGTGGGAGAGTGAGCAAACGTTCACACACACGCTACTAAAGGAGGCTGTTGCTGTCCTGACAAAGAATAGTGCACCTGATTGTCGAAACCTTGCATTTGGCATCATTCCTTATTCAACAATTCATAATCGCGAGAAAAGATATGCGTTTACTCTTAAGACAATAATAGATGTTTCATGTCACCACGTGGACATTCAATTGCAAGCTATGCTACATTAATGAATTGCGCAACTTCAGACTTGCGTCATGTCAGTAACCGGCCACCGACTCACACCATACGGACTAGCGGAAACTGTTCACTTACACTTTCCAAACCATTCCTTCCTTTTTGAATGCAATGCTGCTCGCTCAAGTTTATAAGGCAGACATCACATGTGCGTCAAGCGTGGCTTCCTGTACGAGCATAAACCGATCGGCCCATAGCACCAACACAACACAGCTTGCAAATTACTGTCTTTCCAGTTGTCAGTCCAATGTCCTTAATTGTTTGCGACGACAGAAATTTGAACTCGTTGTTCGCAGGATAAAGGAATAAACTCGGGGTGCGCCAATCACGCAAGGGGGTACACACGACCTTCGTATCTTAAACACTTGCTCATGTGCGCGCTTACCCACCAACTTCTTTTATTCCGTGTCCTTATGTCAGGCCTACACCTTCGTATGACCAGAAAGATTGCCAGCATCGGCGTACACTAAAATGTCACGTAAATTTATATGAAGAAGAAAATCTATAAACAGAGTTTCTCTCGAGCAGACATCATGACAGCGGACTTGTCATCCTTAAGGCTATAATTGTATTCAGTCTTTCAGAAAACAAGCCTGCTTGTCGAAACGCCGGCTCGAAACAACTTTGCTAAAACTACTGATTAAGCGAGTTGGTTCATGATTATTTTTCAGTGTTTGTGTGTGTTGTAAACAGCGATTAAAGAATGGGAACAACCCCTGTTCACAGGTTTTTTACTGCAAGCTTCCATCCTCCCCTTTCTGACGTTTCTTACAAAAAAGTATAGGACACTAAGTTAATAGACTGATAAATGAGTACCTGATAATTCTCTATCGTTCCTGTTCCGATCATACGACTATTAGAACAGAAAAAATTAAGACTAGGTTAATGTTCTGAGTTTGGCGAACAATCTTCGACACGTGCACGTCGCTTTATGTTGCGTCGCTCCTTGTGTACTTGGCCGCATTGGCTGAGAACATTTCTTTGAAACTTGCTACTTCAGACCTTGCCATCTACTAACACGAGCAGTCTTAGACATTACCTGAGGCCGTCAAAGTATGACGCACTGCTAGCCGATGCGCGAGAACTTAAGGGTAGCATCGCCACCTTTACAATCTCTTATAGTTTCGAGAATTCCTTCGCTCACCGGACGTCCTCTCGTAGTACGGGTGATGTTGATAGAATTGACTTACTCCCTAAATTGTTATTATGTTCAGAGTCATTTAAAATTAAGTGCGAATATAAAAGGATTAATATAACATTCGTCCACTGACGTAACTGCGTACCTGCAAGCGTTAGAGCGCCATTCGCTCGGCGAGGCTTTATCTCGAAAAATCTTTCTTTAGCTTCTCTAGCTGATGAATGCAAATTACTGTTCATTTCTTTCAGCCTGCTGCCACTTCCGCCGCAAACGTCTTAGTTGCCGCGACCAGGGACGGCATCTTCGTTCAAACCGATCGACGTTTGCGACGTCATGGAGCGCCGCACTGGCCTCTTCTGGTGTTCCCCTTGTATAACTGAACTACAGTCCTCCATGTTGTCCTGACTTGATGGAAAATGCAACCACTCGGCCTCTTGTGCAGTTTCAATTGGGTTTTTCAGAACTATATACTTCCCCAGGCTCCGCTGATGCTCGCTCTTCTTGAGAAGAATCTGCGTTGGACGTTCCCCTGTTAAGCCGAAAAAATAGCGAAGCATGACAGATATATTGTCCCGCTAAACGCATAAGGGAATACTGCTAACATTATTCTTATCCGTTGTTGTGTTAGACTTCAAGTTTTACTACAGTATTTTTACTTGTATGGGTGCCAGCGTTGTTTCCCCCTGCGTTCGTTTTAGCCGCTTTTTCCGCGGCATTGGATCTTGCCCACGTGGATCAGGAGAAGCGGGAAATAAGGAAGGCACGGCTGTGGGCTTCAACATCTTCCTTTTCGTCACTGTTCTGTAATCTTCAGCGGTAAAATGCAGGCTGCATACCTTCGACCGGTCGCTGGGCTCCCAGCGATGCTTTTCCTGAACCTTCATCAAAGGTAAAGGCGTATACGCATGGCTAGCAAGATTGCAAAATAACAGTCCATAACACCTTTTTTGTAATTAATTTTTCCAAAATGTAACAAGCCAAATGGGGAGGTTAAGAAAAAGCATAGCCACGATTTTATTCTGGGGAAGTACCTGTATACCCATTTAGTGCATTTTCATATTTTCTCGCAGCCTTTGTAAATGTCTTTTTAGATGACTACATTCGTCGATTGATGTTTAGTGATGGTACGTGGTCGAGTCCAGTGGCATACTTGAAGCCCTTTATTCGAAGAGCTCATTGGCTATACAAGGTTTCATAACAAAGCTGAATTTCCTAATGGCTGCTCAGTAACGAAGCGCGACCCAATACGACAGAGCCGAAACCGAGGCGCACTTGAGCGCCTTGGTCTTGGTTTAGAGCGCAAACCTCTAACCTGTACAATGACTCCGCCGTTGACGACGATGACTTCAGTGGTTTTTGTTCTTTTGCATTCTCCAAAACGAATCTTTGTCATGCATGATGTAATCTCAGATGCAGCACGCACATAAATAGAGTATCTGTCGCTGATTATTCCAGGTTCCTCATTTCGGTTTCACCGGCTGGGTCTCTTAACCCTCACAGAGCCGATGGGCTCATTGCACGAAGGACTTCAATTATGTCATTATACCCGACCGCCTGCCAGCCCTATATAGAGTGAACAGTTAATCGCCACATTTCGTTACCGGCGTAACGTTTCTAATTACCTTAAGTAAGCTTATACAGAAACGAACAAAGCTGTATGGGAAGATAGAAGTTTGAGATGAGAAATACATTTGACCAAATTCGGTCGCTAACTTCAGTGACACCCAGTGTTCAAGAGTTGTCCATCGCTAAACACACACACACACACACACACACACACACACACACACACACACACACACACACACACACACACACACACACACACACACACACACACACACACACACACACACACACACACACACACACACACACACACACACACACACACACACACACACAGAGAGACAAACTGTGGAGGCAGCACGTAAATATTTCATATCATTAATTTTTTATGGATTTCGGCGGCATTTGTTGAGGCAGCCTTCGGGAAGGGTGCTCGAACCCCTCGCAACCCACCGCTACGCATTTTTACATAATTTACAGATTTCGTATATTTACTTTTTTCTTGTGTGCTATATTTAAATTTCTTGGCACTATTTGTGGAGCCTGCCATATTAGCCGCGGTACTTTAAAAAAGCTTTCATGTTTTTTAGCTCAGTGAATTAGCATAACACACGGAAATAAAGTTTACTAAAGCACCCTGGTGCTTCTTGCTAGCTTGCAACTCGTTCTGAATTGAAACGACTCTCAAAAACACAAGACTCACCTTTTCTTCCAATTGCCTCGATCCATTCTTCCCGTATGTCTGTGGCAGGAAACTCGTGAAAACTTACTTTACTTTGTTTGCCTTGTTCCGATTTGCAATATGGCACGCAGCAATACACCATACTTACATTTGAGGTGTCAGCTCATCTAAAAAAAAAAAAACTGCACGCGGCCACTATTAGAGCTGACTACTGCAGCTATCTGCCGTCTGCAAGTTTCTGCACACGACCTACTGTGTTTCTGCGTATCTTCTGCAATTTGTGTATGCGTATCGTCTGGAACCATCGTGATTCAGTGTGAACAATGAATGCCTAACAATAGTTTTTTTATCTCGTTGGACTACGTTTTCATTCAAGAAATATTTTCATAATAAATTTTCCTTCATTTGTAGAAAAGTTCCGTCTGCTTGCCACTGTGACCCTTTGTGTGCTTTTTTACGGTTCTATTTCTGCTTCAAACGTCCACACGAATGCAGCCAACTCTGACGAGGAATCATATCGCTTTATTTGCCATATTTTACACATTCATACACAATTCATGCACAATAAGAACGATTTGCACTGCCACAGCGATGGCTGAAGCAGACGACAGCGAACAGGTGCTGCCTAGCGCCACGCCGCTCGTAGGTGACGGCCCTAGCGGCAGAAGGTATGAACTAGAACGTGGGCGCTGGAAGAGGTGCTCTCTGGGCAGGTCAGGAGTGTAGTAGGTCATGGCCGCCATCACCGCTCGTAGCCTCGAAACCAGCGCTCGCAGGCCACATGTGGGCCGCCATAGCCGCATGCAATTTTGGATTTTTTGCGTGCGGTCCGCGAACGCGAACGCCGAATCGCGTTATGACGCATGCGCAGTGGCAGCGACCACACCCAAAAGGGCTCGCGGTGCGCTCCTCTAAAACTCCCTAATGTATGCTAACAAATCCACAAACACACTTACTGACGTCCCTTCCAATAGCGTCAGCCAATTGGGAGTGAAGTAGAAATGCTGAAGAGGAAATTGATGATGGGGAAAATCTTTTCATTGAAGCGTTGACTTAAATAGAATGCAGAATTTCGCATCATATAGGTGGATTTCTTGTGTAAGGAATCTTGAAGATAACGGATTGTGGGCAGGGCAGGGCTGCAATGAAGGGCTCGGCGAGCCATGAACATGCATATTTAACTGCACTGAAGGAGTATGTTCAGGATGACTAAAACTAGCGTTATCTGAGCGGTGAGGTTATGAGCTTGCCCATATCTTGTGAAGAGAACTCAGAAGGAATCATATCCTGAGCAGACAACTTGTTCACCCTGATGTCCCCTCTCAAAGCTGTAACTGAATATTCAATCAAAAGGGCGAAGTGCAGCGTGCAGGCATGCCAGCACTAGAAGGGTTCTCTGTAGAAAATGTCGATTTCAAGTTATGCATGAGTAAAGCTGCGCATTCACCTGTGCCAGCTTGAAACAACGAGAACCAGTGGAAGTGGGAGCAAGACACACGCTGCAGTTAACTTGCAGTGAGTTATAATGCTTGTTTTCGAAGTATAGTAAAGTTATCGTCCAATAAAGCTGTGGAATTCGAAATTGCTTTGTAACAAATGTAATTTGCTTCCTTATTGTTGTAAAGCTGCGAGGTTGCTTCATTTTAACGATATCAATGAACGCTTTAAAATTGCTAATTTACAATATATTCCTATAGAAAACATGCTAAACCTGGTTTGACAGTCGATGTCTGTGTGCGAGCCATGGTTTATTGCCATAAAAGCCACGTGTAGATCACCAAATAGTATGATATGTTTTGTTTTCATCAATTTTTTGCCAAAAACGCTGTTTGCTGTAAGGTATAAGAGATGAAAACAATGTACAATATACTGTGCATTGCAGGGTGTGGCCTGTAAATGAGGTAGCTATTGAGTAATTCAAAACGATATATGAAAATATGGTACGCAATCACAGTTTAAGAGCGAAGCTTCTAAAGCTGTGGGTTTGTCCATGCATGTCTGTGACCGGTTCGTAACCACCTAGTTGTACGACTCACTTAGCATGTGATGCTAGTGTGAGTGACACACAATCAGATGCACGGACGGAAGTATGCTTTGCCCCATGATGAGTGGAACGAAGCGTTCGTCCTTCTGTGCTATGCTGTGCTCCGTGAATATGCTGGACGAATGGACGGATGGAAGCATGGATGAACACTTCGCTCCACACATCATCATTCACTCCGTGGATATGCTGTGATTTTTTTCTTTTCGCTTTTTCCAGCCAGCTGGCAAATGGCAAACTGTTTTTACACTTTTGTGGAATGCACACAACACACAGGCACATGAAAAGGTCATGCGACTTAGGTGCGGGTGTTTCACATCTTTAACCTACATAAATAGTTAGTGATTAGTCCAAAACGACGCTAATGAAGGTGTTAACGCGGCTTGCGTCGACGGTATTTTTCTGCTGCGGGCAACTCCAGCTGCTAATGTCACTTTAAGAATGGAGACTAGAGACTAGATATCTAAGACCTACACACTCCCGATGAAAAAACTTTTAATATATTTTTTAATATTTTTTATTTGATCTTGACAACTTCAAGAAAGGTACAGGAGCTAAAGGCGAGCAACGCCTGACAGGGGCCCCGGTACCCGTAACATGTTACAACATCATATTACATGGCATAATAGTAGTTCATTGGCAGTAAACAAAAATAAAAAAAATCGTTACACATTTGATATACAATGCATTAGGAATACAAAGTCTTTCGCATTCGTACGTCCACATAGTTACTGTGCTATTTTTTTCTTTTTTTTTTTTTTTTTAATAGACAGAGGCATAAGATAACAAAAGGAGTATTGATATCAGCACACAATCAAGCTCAATCATACGCATGGAATGCAATAGTATACATAGATACATACACATACACCCATATATATATATATATATATATACATACATATATACACACACATATATATACACATACACACACATATACATACACATATACACATACATACACACACATATACACACACATATATACACACATATATACACCTACATACACATATACATACACATATATATACACACATATACATACACATATATACACATACACATATATACACACATACACACACATATACCCACACACACATGTGTTGCAATAGTCATTCTCTCAAAGCCTGTGCAAGTAACAGTTCCTTCACTTTATTTTTGAATGCATTTCTAGTCGTGAAGAATTCAATATGACCTTCTAGCTTATTCAGGATCATTAGTACTTGGTGGCTGGTTGTTTGTGTACCATAGTTAGTCCTGGTTTTTAATGTTCGTCTTCTCTTCAGTCTCATGTCGTATGGGACTTCATTACTGCTGCTGTCGTCTAGATATAGTGCATTGGAATGTATATACTGCAGTAGTTTGAAGTCATAAACTTTGTTTGCTTGAAGCATTTGATATTTTAAAAATAACGGTGACGTGCTTAATTGGTACCATGGCCCCTGATAACTTTCATAAATGCGCAATATCATTTTTTGTAGACGAATAATCCTATTGTAGTTGGTTTTTGTAGTGGTACTGGTACCCCAGACCAGTATTCCGTAGCATAGTCTAGAGTAGACAATGAATTATATAAGTTTTGCTTCAACCAGATAGGTATCAAGGGTGCAATTTTATACAAGCAGCCAACAGCTCGGGAGAGTTCAACAACTAAATTATTAACATGAACGTTCCACGAAAGATGCTCTTGGAACCAGACACCAAGAAACTTTTGCTCTTTAACCCTGGTTAACTCATGCCCTTGGAAAGTTAGAACTATTTCCCGGCTAAGTTGTTTGTTCAGAGCACGAAATATGACATAGTTTGTCTTTGCTATATTAAGCTGCAGTCTATTTTGGCCTAGCCAAGTCGAGAGCAACGCAAGGTACTCGTTGGCCTTAGTTTCCAAATCAGTTAAGTCTGTGGATTTAAAAAAAACATTAGTGTCGTCGGCATACATAATAATTTCAGGAGAGTTTGCTATAGTTACAATATCGTTAATATAAACAAGAAATAAAAATGGCCCCAGTATGGACCCCTGAGGAACTCCTTGTGTTAGCTTTAGTTTCGATGATTTTGCGTTTTGTATTTGCACAATTTGAGAACGGTGACTCAGATAGTTTTTAATGAGCTCTAATGCTACTCCCCTTTGATGCAACTCTGTCTTTCTTTCATGTTGTTTGAGTCCCACTCGTTTTGACGCAACAAACTTTGTATGAAGCCGCGCAACACTAGTTGGCTGGCCGTCGTGGCTATAGGCGGCTTGCGGAGAGGGCATTGTAACGATGTACTCCGCGGTTTTCACCCTCCAAAGCAGCGGTGGGGGGCGCGCACATCGAGGAAACGTAACGAATTTTATTAGAACGCTCCCCAGCGCACGTCCGCACTAAATCAAACAATTGCCTTCCACCAATGACACGCACCATATGTGACATCACTTCTATCATAACATCTCGCATCTTTCATTATCAACTACAGAGGTACCACCATCTAGCTTTATAACATCTCGCATCTATTCATCAACTACAAGTACCATCATCTACTGAACACTCCAAGTACCACCATCTAGTGAACACTGCAAGAACTAAACTAGAGGTGGCTACCTACTACTACAATTACTACATACCTCAGAGGAAGTACAGACCCACGCCTTAAAGAGTTTGACTCCTTAAATAGCATCAGCTGTTGTATCAGCTGGTTTTTGTGACCACGCGCCTGTGCATATGTGAGAGTCACCGTGAATAAAGATTAGTTACGAGTCTCCATGTTCCTCATGTTCGTTTTGTGTCCAGTGTTTTCTGTGCCATTAACTACGGGGATTTCACGTCCCCTTTTCATCTTTCACTATGCTCATCCGCTCTGTTACAAGGGACTAGACACGCCAATGCTAAACGCAAGAAGGGCCAACTAAGGGGCCCCGAAGCAGCCACACAGAAGCAGGAAAAAGAAGTTGAAAAGATTTTTATTCGTACTGACGACCTGCACATAACTCTCACCAGAGGGAGCGGCACACCGCAGTTGCCACCGTGAGGGATTGAAAAAATTGTAGTAAAGCTAGAAAAGGTTGTCCAAGGTGTTCTCTTTGGCGCACAGGAAGTCACCCACCCAGCACATCCTTTCGCTGCTCGGCTGGCGGGGGGGTCTCGCTTGCTTTTTTTTTTTTCATACAAGGCATGTCACACACAACTGCAGGCATACACTCAGCTATATTCCTATAACACATTCACCTGGCTTCTGAAACATCACTGCTAGACTAACGACTGTTGTAAAAACGAGACTGGACACAACTGCATGCCGTGCCGAGGGATTCGGAGGTTTGATAGCAAAGTAGTGCAACAGCTGCCCAGCACACAAACCATCCGTGTGAACTTACTCTGGAACATTGCAGCACATTGTATCCAGTCCACATCAAGAGTTTGATCTTAGCAAACAGTCTTTTGCAGTTTGTCATGCACAAAAAAGAACACTCTCAATGAGCGCACACCTCCAACTAACACACTCCTCAACTTACAAAAGAAAACTACCACAGACGAGTGTGCACTTGCCTTCACCGAACTGTACAAAAGATGGGCGGGGCCCACTTATCACAAAGGAGGAGAGGACGAACGTTTTTTTGCTCTATGACAGTAAAAGCAAGCACGTAAGAAACCTGTATCACGAAATATGGGGTAAGATATAAGGGGGGCGCGATGGTCTTTCTACGTCTGCGGCCTTATTTTGCTTACGGTTTATTGCCTCGGCACGAATTCACACCCTCAAGATAATAAAAAAACGGAGGTCAACTCCGTCTCGCTTTCGGGCTGTGCGTCATAATACCGCCGACGCTGTTACGTGTACATCATTTCAGCCATGAGGGACATCTTCCTCGGGATGTAGACAAGGTTGTCAAAGTAACCCGCGAGCTCGTCGACGGTCGTGTCATCCATCCTCGCCTGCTGCGAGCACGTCAGGTCTGAACCAGGTGGCGTTTTGACAGCAGAACTGCAAAGGAATCCCAAATGCGCTTATGAAGCTTTGCCAGTACCTCCATGACACGTTTACAATATTGGCCACTACCAACTAAAAAGCCACCTAATTATCGCTTGTTCAGAATAGCCATCCTCAAGGGCGTCTTGCAACACTTCTCCAAGCAATCAGCAAATGACCTCACTACTAAAGATCTATATTCTAGTATGATCGCGAAAATTTGTCATATTTGTCAAGTATGAGAGGGAGTTACAGAATTTGTTGCACGCTTCAAGCGCTTTTTCTCTTCTTTTGTTGTGATGGGTGCACTGGAAGCTACAAGGGCAAGATATGACAAAGGAGCAAGAAGTTATGTCGGCTTGAATCAACGCCCTGAGCGTTCTTTCTTTTTTCTTTGAGCGTGCCCGCTCACACAAGTCTAGCCAAGTTGGGCAAGTAGCTAGTGTGTGAGGCATTGTCTTGTGTCAGCTTGATTGAGGAACAATAACCAATCTATACAGTTCATTGTCACGCAAAATCAAGTGGCTAAACACCAATCGATGTCTGGCAAGGAGTCCTGCTCACGAGGTGCGTAAGACAGACAAAATCCATGATGGCAACTGTACGGGGGTTCAGGAAACAATGATGTGCATCAGTGAGAAGCACAGTAGCCGGCTCCTAAGCAAGTGATCGACTGAGGAACGAAGTGTTGGAAATAGCCTGGGTGTAGTCCACAGCATGTGGCTTCACATACGAGGATAGGGGAAAAGAGAACAATAAGCACACTGCTTAGTTTGATCGTAGAATATGAGCAGAAGTACTGTGATGAAATAAATGATCTATTGTGCTCGAAACAGAGAAATGATTAGTACTCTAGATGCTATATGATGATTTGCCGATGGCCATGTCCTTCCCTCTGTTGACCTCTTCGGACTTGTCAATAATTTGCAGACAGAAGATGGAGCAAATTCTAGCAGTCACCTGTTCGTTAACAGGTCATCAACCGCTGGAGCGTGCTGCGGCTGCTTCTTGTCCATCTCCTAAACAGAGCTTAAAAGACCCGTACCACTTTCACAGCTGCCATATCTGGCTCGCAATCACAGGAGCTATGACTAGCTTTGACTAACAACCATCAGCATTTTCTGGCTGCATTTTAATGGTGTTACAGGGCACCTTTAAAGGGACACTAAAGTCAAATAACAATTTATGCCAGCATGAAAGCTCAATGTATGACAACATCTAAAACGACAACATTATCGGCAGCAGTGCCCTACTTACCGAGAAATACATGCGCCGCAGTAGGACATTCTCAAAATGATACCTATGATGTCAGAAGAATCGCCTACAATTAATCACTAGTAATCAATCTAGGTGCACTTAATAAAAAACCTTCAGTGCATCAAGAGACGCAATAAAATGCTGCTTGTTCGTTTCTGTTTGATTCATAGAAAAAAGAACCGCCAGACGTTACTATGCGGAATGGCGCCAGTGGTTCAAAAATACAATTTTCAGTGGTTAAACTGGACAGGTCGTGCCATCTAGCAAGGCGCAGTTGAACCAAAACACGTCTGCCATCTCAGAGCCAATAGAGGGAAATTGATCAATGGCCGTTGTTGCTACTGTGGTTCTCGCTGCTTTCGTTCTGTCTACTAGTGTCGGCGACCGCAGTAAAGCCGGGCAACGTTGTGCACGGCAACAGTGTTGTGAGTCGGTCCGCATATTGAGGCGGGTAATTTGAAGTGCACTAACCCGATGCGAGCCAGTAAAATGTGATTTTACTTCAAAATAAGCCCTTCCTTGACACAAATGTAACACTACAAGATTTATGGATTGATATTTCAACAATCAACGTCGGCTTAATAATTGCCTTTAGTGTCCCTTTAAACATTACCTCCGACAAAAGTTTCAAAACAGAGAGAGCCTGACTCCGAATATTATAGACACAGCCAATCCTATTTATAACAACTCAAAAGTGCTGCGATAAGTAGTCATCATATAAGTAGCACTTTGTACATGAACTTGCTTTTCAAAAGGCACACTTGGCAACCAAATCACTTTTTTTTTTTTCGTATGTTTCTCGAAAAGTGCTAACAACTCCTTCCATGACCTGCAAAAGGCCTTTGCACATGTTAAGAGACGTGCGCTGTATGCTCAAGAGCATATCAAACCGCCTTTTTGAACTGAATCGACACTGTTTCGCTGGAGCACAGTACTGAGGTGGAAGCGATCATCTCTGGCTGGTTGTGTGCAGCGTCGCTTACTTGGCTGTCACCGTCACATGCACGCAGTGACACATATGTGCGTTCTTTGTGCATCTTTCACTCCAGATTGTGCACAGCGAGTATAGCCTGTTCGTGAAACGCAACGAAGACTAGCATTTTTCAAGCAACGCAGCAGTGGCAAACTTGTGTACAGCAGCACGATGCACTTGTACCACTGTCATTGCGGGCAGTTTATGCCACACTTGCCGCCGAGCAGACATTTGCAGATGACTGTGATAAGGTTGCTGGCAATAAGTCAAAATGGCGTGTTCTTCGCCGGCCATCACCTTAACTTCGCTCTTTTCTGATGCTTATTCATAAAGGCACCATCGCAACCGCACGGAGGTCACTATGATTGTTTAACCAGTCTTCGACGTTACCAAAAGGCAGACCACTTGAGCCACATTGCGGCACAGGCGAGTTGAGCGTTGAAGTGAACTTTTCTCGTTGGCGGTCATAACTGCAAAGAACGGCGTGAGATAAGTTTGCCGAGACTAAGTAGGTCGGATGTCTTCACGCTGTATCTTGTTTTCTTTATAATTTTTTTTTCCTCGATGCCATCATTCCAGTGAAGAAACGCTCGACATGTGGGCGACCTCGCTTGGAAGGTGCAAAATGTGCGTGCGGTCCTCGCCGTGCTCTACAATATCTTCGCCATAAGTAAACTGCAGTGGCGTACACACAATACACTTTTTTAGTGCTTTAAAATGCCTGTTCCAATTTCCTTTTTTGCTTCGTAGGCTCTATATTCTTACCCTTCGAAGAAGTGTTCGTTGTAAAGGTAGGAGGCCTTGATAAATATTTGCTCAATGTGGACACAGTTTCAACGGGTTCCTTAAGAAAATCACAAGTACACTGAAATATGGCCGTTATAGTCAACAGATCGTAACATCTGGGATTGATTCAAGTGGTTTCGACTTTATAGAGAAGCCTCCTTGCAAAGCTAGCTGTTCTTAATCAAAGAAAAGTAAAATCCTGATACAGCCTGCCAGAAGTGACACAAGGAATGACTCCTCCGTGCAACCTATGAGATAAGGGGGATACCGCGAGATGTCGTTGCATGCCCACACTTTCTCGCGGTCAAAGTGAGCTGTGTGTAAGCTGCACCAGGACTGCGAAGTCTGAATTAAGTGCAGAGCCGGGCAGCCTTTATTTCTGCTCAGTTTTCTTTTTCCTTCTTCCTCTTTCTTTTTCTCCTATTCAGTTTTTTCCTGTCGTTTTCGCTTTCATTATTTCTATTTATTTCTTCCTCTGTGTGCTTCATTCTTTTTCTTGTTCTTTCTATTCTTCCCATTTTTACTGTCTATTTCTTGCTTGCTTCCTTTTTTTTTTTTTTTAAGAAGAAAGTCTTTTATGCCTGGGTCCACTACAACTCCACTGACGTATTTCCGTCATAGATCGGGTGTAAAATATGAACAGATTTCATAGAAAGAAAAGTGTTCAGTTGTGGAGCATCGAACTAGCGACCTCTCATTCCACAGCATGCGGCACCAACCAGTTGGCCACGGAACGTAAAGTTGTTAAACCTGCTGCCGGCAAGCCATTTATACAAACCTTACACCGATCTTCAGAGCTCAGTAACTTCAGCAGGCTTTTGTCATCAGTAGCTAGATGGCGCTATGGTCTCGCTTTGAGCACGCCCTCAAGGCCATAGCCTGTAGCGAAGCGCTGCCTCCATGGAGCATGGTCTCTCCTGCGCGCGTGCTTATGGGGCTCTTGATTAAGGAGAGCACGAAGGTCACTTTGCTGGTAGCCACGGCTGCATTTACAAAAAAAGGAGCTCGCTGCTCGCACACGAAGAAGTAAGAATTGCAGCAGTTCTTCGCACTTGTCCTGTGTATACCTTTGCGTTTGTTTCGTGTCTTTTTTTTTTTTTGCTGTTTAAACAGCGTGCTTTAAGCGTCAAGCTGTGACAGTTCACACACGTTTTGTGTATCCTAATTTTGCGCATGCTTTCTGCTGGAGGTGCACGCCGCAAGTTGTTCTTCGCGTGATTTTGCAATTTGTTGCTGTAGCATTTATTCCTTCGCCCCTGTAGTGAAACAATGGACAATAAACGCTCAACTACCTCTGTGAAGGCACGTTTCACTTTTTGTGCTGTGCCAATTCCTAGACAGAGGGATCAGCTACGTTGCTTATCTATTTTTATGCTTGTTCTGCCAGTGTCACTACAAGCAACAACAGCATATGGCAACCTGGGTCCATAAAGCACTCTACATTTATCATAATCAAGGCGCTCGAAGAACAAGAGGAAGAGGACTTTTCCTTGGTGCCAGCGTACCCTCACTCACTATTTTCAGAACCCTAGAAGGAGATGAATACTTCTAGGCACTCGAAGAAGAGGGGGAAGAAGACTATTTCTTGGTGCTAGCGCACGCCACTTTATTATTAAAAGCTTAGAAGAAGATGAGGAAGAATACTTCAAGGCACTCGAAAAAAACGATGAATACTTCTCTGTGGCGCTAGTACGTGCTCACTTATTATCAGAACCCTAGAAGGAGACGAGAAAGAATACTTCAAGGCACTCAAAGAGGAGGAAGAATACTTCTCTGTGATGCTAGCATGCGTTCACTTGTTAGCAGAACCCTAGAAGGAGATGAGGAATAATAATTCAAGGCACCCGAAGAAGAATGGGAAGAATACTTCTCCGTGGTGCTACCACGTGCTCACTTATTTCAATATCTCTAGAAAGAGATGAAGAATACTTCTAGGCACTCGAAGAAGAGGGGGAAGAAGACTTCTTTGTGGTGCTAGCACACACTAACTTATTATCAAAAGCCTAGAAGAAGATGAGGAAGAATACTTCAAGGCACTCGTACTTCGAGTGGAGGAAGAATACTTCTCAGTGGGGCTAGCACGTGCTCAATTATCAGAACCCTAGAAGGAGATGAGTGCTCAAGGCACTCGAAGAAGAGAGGGAAGACTTCTCCGTGGTAAAAGTGCACGCTCAGTTATTATCAAAACTCTGGAAAGAGATGAGAAATAATACTTCAAAGCACTCGAAGAAGAGGGGGACAAAGACTTTGCAATGGTGCTAGCGCACGCTCACTTATTATCAAAACCCTAGAAGGAGATAAGAAAGAATACTTTAAGGAACATTAAAAGGAGCAGGAAGAATACTTCTCCGTGGTGGTAGCATGCGCTCAATTATTATCAGAACCCTTGAAGAAGATGAGGAATCGTACTTCAAGGCATTCGAAAAAGAGGGGAAAGAAGACTTCTCCGTGGTGCTAGTGTGCGCTCACTTGTTATCAAAACCCTAGAAGGAGCCATAATCAAGGCACTCGAAGAAGAGGAAGAATACTTCTCTTTGGTGCTAGCATGTGCTTACTTATTGGAACCCCAGAAGGAGATGAAGGATACTTCAGGGCCATCGAAGAAGAGGAAGAAGACTTCCCCTTGGGCAGAGTGCATGCTCCTTTATGAAGCCATTAGATGGTTACTTCGAAGAGTGTACCATAACCTCTATTTTTTTTTGCCTTAGATGCATGTCCATGGTACTAAAACGATAGATACAGCTGGATGTAGACCTAGCAAAAGACACAACTTGCAGAAAGCATGTGCAACTCACCAGACATTGTTGGGAGGGCAGGCAGGCAAGGCTTCTAGCCTGGCCTGCTGCAGCTGCTCGGAGACGGCAGCCACCTTCTGCTCCGTGCTGCTGGTGTCGGGGGAACTCATGGACGTGGATCGTGCTCGGAACTTGCGGACCGGGGCAGAAAGGTGGTTGTAGTGGTGATGGTGGTGGTGGTGCTTCTGATGCCCCGAGGCCACTCGCCGCCCTTCACTGCGTGGTGTGAAAATGTAACAGTCATGATTCAATCTAACCTCGATATAACCAACACAGCTATAAAAAATCAGCCATACAAAAAGAAAATACATGTGCCGAAGTCAGCCAAAATGCCCACATCAACTCACTGAGGTGACAGATTCTAACGATGGCTGCTAGAATTCCTTCTTGGCAAGGGCAAATTACATTGCCTTTTGGCTCTTAACGAAGTCAAATACTTATTAGCTACAAAATTGACAAAACTTTCGTTGATCTAGTGAAGACAAAACAGGTAGAAAATTGTGAAATTTACGTTACATTTGACATTTGGGCCCCATTTAATTGGGACATTCAAGATTTGAACCGGCATTTACTTTTAACCTCTTCAACTGGCTACAGTGGTAGAGTTTTCTGTGCCCTCACGCATTGCCATACATTCGTCTGGGCACTGCCCATGCGGTGCCGCACATTTGGCTGAGCTGGCCGTGACATGAGTGCATGCCACCGTGGTGATCGACAATGGAATATGGTGCAATCCCACTGGCCCACACGTGCTGGCAAACGATGCGGCAATGTTCTATCTGTGGATGCGTAATTTACAACTGGCACTGCTGCAGAACATGACTGGACGGGACAGAAAACGTGCGAGCAATAGATGGTCGGCCTGTGCTTCAAGGATTACACTAGACACTGAAACCAATGCGAAAATTACTGTAACTCTTGTAGAGTTGGTACAAAACTGATGCAGCACAACCACCTGGAGCAAAAACGTGCACCCGCTGGACACATAGAGTTTCGCAGGCATCTCTCATTGTTTGGTTTTTCGTTGTTCATGCTCTTACTCCCAGCTCCTACCCCCAGCAACAAGAAGCTGGAAATTGCAATCTGCTAAATGGCATGACGCTGCTGTTGGGGATTCAAGTTTTGCGGTTCACACATTTGTCTTGCCGGTGGCAGAGCATGAAACTTGAGCGGCGTTTGACAAAACTTCTTTTCCACCGCCTCGGTGGCAGTGCAGCTCGGCCGCAGATGCCATTTCTATTCCAATAAAAGACCTGTTACAGCACAACCGATTGCCATGAAGTGGTTAAAGCGCAATTTATCGGTTTAAAATGATGCACTGTTTTCACTCGTGTCCCTTGAAGGCATGAAAAAGCAACAACACTATATCTAGCTACTGATGCACCATTCTACCATTGATCAAGTGATCGAGAGTTGAAGGCTCCTGCACAATGTTTTTATTAACGCTGGTAGGCTTTCTGCCATAAACTATTGGATTACTTTAACAGACACAGGCAGGCATAAAAAAGGGCGGGGGGGGGGGGGGGGGCATCCAGCACAGCTCGTACAAAATCCCATTGCTGAGGCTTCTTAACGTGCGCACAGTCGAGCACAACAGGGCAGCGGCGTTCCGTACCTGTTGAAATTGACCCTCAACTTCTTGAATGCAGTCTGCAGGTCATCAACAGCTGGAGCGTACTGCGGCTGCTTCTTGTCCATCTCCTAAACATGCCTCGACTCTTTACAGACTGCCAACTACTGCAAGACAGCCAAACAGTTTTGAGTTACTCAGTGACAGAAGTGATTGGAGCGAGCTTAAGCAGGAAAAGTACTGTTTCAGAGCAGCTGTTGGCATTTTAGGAGCAGATACAGGATTTTCCATACACCAATAGGAGTTTAAAGCATCGTCAAAGAATCTTGTTTATTATTATTTATTACAAAATATATTTCATACCGCAATGAATGCAAATTTCAAGATGCAAACAATTAAAAAGACGGCTTCTTGTCAAAACTAGGCTGTAAAGTGAGCTATATGTTTAAAATACTAGTATTTGTATCAGAAACCAAATTTAACTGGTAAAGCTGAACACCACATTTTAGAAGTAACCACGCTCCCACATAACTGCTGCCAAATAAGCAGTAGGTAATCGGTACGAGATGAAAGCAATCCTATTCATTTTCACATTTCATCCCATTAGCCTGTATGTCTCGCTAAAAAAAAAAAAAGCTGTCAAATGAGCTATATGCTTAATATAGCTAGTAACATAAATGAGATCAGAGTCAATAATGCTGCACACTAGTAGCATACTAGGATGCTAGTATAAAGATTCTTTTCAGCATCTTCTTTCGAACTTAGGAGATGGTGAAACAGTGAAAATTCGTCATTATAATTGTCTCAGTGCCATTTCGGAGCAGCACTGGATCAATTACTAACCAAAATTGCTCTTTGGAGCAGCATTTCTCTTTCAGAACAGTTTAGAGCTACTAGAGCAGCACTTCCATCACTGAGTTACTGCTGAACTAGTGTAACAAGACGTGCACCTGTGTGTGTGTGTGTGTGATGGGCAGAAGGGTATCATTTTATACTGGAGGTCATATCCCAACTATCGCACCTAGCATGTGAATTTCTGAATGAACAGGTGACAACTAGTGTCCTTATCGGGCATATTTACTAAATATAGCTGTTGTTGACTTAGCGGTTGCTAAGGTCAGCCATTTGATTAGAATGGCAGCTTTGTGATTATCACACTTAGTCCACACTCGAAGAAAGAGAAGTGTTTTCTGCCATGCAACTGCGACTGTCGTCTATGTACATGCTCCTCCCCCATGTTATCACAGTAGTCCCAGCAGACAGCAAGTGCCATCAGCATGCCATAGCATTCTTGACAGGAAAGTGCTCATAACACATTTTTCTAAAACATATAAAGATGAGCAAGCTAGACACTATTGTTCTCTGGCAAAAAATACTCCAATATTACTTGATCGTTTCTAGTGGATCCGTTGAAATACATTACACTGCATTGCTTTGTGGCATTCAGTAATCAAAATGCAATGTAAACAATACACAAGACAGCAGAGAACTGTTCCGTCATTTTTCCTTGGCAATCTTGCATGCTATTTGTTATTCAGTCAGGCCCAACCGAGTCACATACTAATTTCAATGCAGCTGCAATCTTCTAGATATCTCGCATGCTTCTGCACTCATTGCCCTTTTTTTCAATATTGAGACTCTAGACAGAGGTGCACACTGAACAAAAACAACAATGGCAAAACATTGGGTGTAATAGTATGCATCTGAGCCTGCACACTCTCACATAAAACATAGGCAACTACCAGAACCAATTCAGCCTGAATTATTTTGTCCGTTCCAGTGGTCAACTTCATACTGGGGATAGTTCCGTGAGGAGGGTAGGTGACACAGCAATTATGATGCAAGGATCAGCAAACTATGGTTCCCACAAAATTGCACATACTGTAACTATGACTGTTTACGCGAGATTACAACAGAAGCCGTGCATGACAAACGGATGTGTACAAGACTACGTGCATTACGCAGTTGTATTACGCAGTCCGTGTTTCCGACATGCAACTAGATTCGGCATTAGCGTAGGCGCCTCTGGCATAACGCCAAGTGCTCGGTTAATTGGAAAAGATTGAAACAGGGGCCACATTTTGAGACGATAACTTTCGGCGAAGTTGTCGCTTTTGTATGACGTAGAAACAAAGGTCAAAGCGGCTAGTAACCCACTAAAACAACCTGCCGGCGCGCACTGAAAGAGACATCTCCGAAAAGCGATCGCCTAAGAACATGCGCCCAGCACGCTGCCAAAACACAAGAGATCACTCAATCAGAGTACAATTCGTGAGAGGCGCTGTCAATCGACAAAACTGAGCGTCGTCCTCGTGTTATAACACAGGTTTCTTTTCCCAAGCCGAGCTCGGCGCTACGCGACTAAGCGCGCGGAAGTACAATTGCGCGCGAACAGTAAGCGCGAATTCACGCGTATTTTCATCTCTAACCCTACCGAAATTTGAAAGGCATTCGATACACGTGATAAAAGTGTCGGGTGCTCTACGCGCACAGAATTGCGGCTCGGCTGCGGACGACAAAGAATTGGGTCACTTCCTGAGGAGTCGAGGTAGAGCGAGCCTGAACGTGACAAAGCCGAATTTTACAAAACCAAAACAGTAACTCACGGCGACGCGGCTGAAGCCAGCGCGAATACGAGAGAAGAACAGCGTCGGTTCGTGGACGTAAAAATAACTCCGCTGGCATGCACAGCTAAATTTCACTAGTCACTGCCCCTAGAAATGCGCGAGCAAGTCGCGCGCCGCGCCGTGACGTCTTTTCTTTGCTTCTTCTTCGCTTTAGTGATGCCATCGAAGACGAAGTACTGACCGTATTAGAAGTATCTTCCGTCCTCCGTCTCTCGTTACGAATGGGTATCGATAAATATAAAGTTGTGCAAGTGGACAACTTTCTGGCGCAAAGTTAGCTTTTACCTACGCGGACGACTTTGTCGCAACACAAGCATATGGCCATTTCTATCCCATGATGCAACGCGCGTTGTTGATTTTTCAGCAATCTCATGCTCCGAAAGAAGAGACGATTACGTAACGGTTTCCGTTGATTGTGCGTTTCAAAAGTACCTACACTTGCCACTTGTTAATTGTGTTTTTGTTTTGTTGTGAATATGTTCACGAATAGATTTTTTACGTGTGATTAGGTAATTTAATGACACTACCTCAAGAGGGAATTGACGTACTGCTTATCTGTTCATTCACTCTGTTCATTTGTCTAGGCTATGCCACCTCCGCCTCTGACACGTGCTTTCTGTTTCTGTTGTCACGGTTGAAATCATCACGTTGTGAATAGCCACTTGTCATCTGATTCGCTAAAATGCTGCTACGGACTGCCGACGGTGATGGTGCCCGTTTGTATCAGGGTGCCCTGTAAAACGGAGTGGTCGCGCCTCAACCATCGCCCTCGCTTCCACGATGGGCATCGATGGCCCGCACAAGTTGATCGCTCTCGCTGCAGGTGCTGCCGCGTTCGTCGGGCTTGGCGCGTACGTGTTCGAAAAGAAGCTCTACAAGTACCTCCGGCGCAAGTCTGCCCCGAATGTCGTTGTGTGTTCTTCGCTCGAGGACTTTGAAAGAGTGGAAGCTCTCTTCCTGGAGCTGTGTCGCCAGTCTGGGATTCTGGGGCTCGACTGCGAGTGGTTGCCTTATGCAAAGAAGGGGACGAACAATAAGGTCGCCCTCCTTCAGCTGGCCCCCACGAGAGACTTCAGCGTGCTTCTGAGGCTGTGTAAAATGCTTTCAGACGGGGATGCCTCGGTGCTTCCGGAATCGCTGAGGGCCGTGTTGGACGACGAGTCCGTCGTCAAGTTGGGCGTCGCCGTGTGCAACGATGCCTCCAAGCTTCGCCGCGAGTACGGACTGTCCGTTCGCGGTTGCCTCGACCTCAGATACGTGTTGACTTACTTTCCGGAGCTTCGGCACTACCCGGCCGCCGGGCTGAAGAAGCAGGCGCTCGCAATTCTGGGGGCGCGCATGAGCGACACCAGGATGCTCGCCTGCAGCAACTGGGAAGCCGACACCCTAAGCGAGGCGCAGGTCGACTACGCGGCCACAGACGTCTTATTCTCCGTGCAGATCTTCGAGCAGATCGTGCGCGACAGGTTGACGCTGTTCTCGTTCAGGCCCGGCTGGTATCGCCGGCTCTGGGCCCAAACCTTGGACGCCTGCGGAGGGCTGCTGGACCTACCTTTCTCCGACGACAGGTGCAACCGAATGTCCACGTCGAAGGCCGCCAACGGATCGAACCATTCGGGCGCCACGCCCAAGAAACTTGGCTGTTTCCGATCCTACATGACGCGCAAGACGCCGCTGTACGACAACTGCATGTTGCTGGTATAGTGCACAGTATTCTAATGCACAATTCTTGCTTGTAGAGATATCCAAGACTAAAGTAACCAACATTCCAAGACAGCTCTTCCTACTGTTCACATATGGTTCTAGTAAACGACCCGAGGAAGTTCGCAGAAGTCTGCGTGGCTCACTTCGAGACTAATGCGAGTTCGTTAATTATATTTTGTGGAAAAGGTGCGCAGGCGGTATGCATATGTGCGTTTGGCTTTCGTCAACTGTCAAGTTAGAGGCGAGCTTGATAATTGCCCCTTATGCTCCTAAAGGGGTCCTTCAGCATTTGTTGGAGTTGTGATAAAATACGCTTCACGACCCACATGCCAGTTTATGATGGAATAGCCTCACTATTGGCACATGACACTGCACAAACCGCACGCCGGAAAATTTTTAGAATCCGTCGGGTACAAGTGGAACTACAGAAATTTGTCTAGCGCTTCAAGCGTTTCCCTCTCCTGTCGTACCATCGTGTGCGCTAAAAGCTACTCCGCGAGGGTAATGACAGGGCAGTATTATTCATCGGTGCACATCATGAGCTTGAGCACTTTGTTTTGTTTGAATGCAAAGGCTTACCTTCAGCATGATAGTAAGCGTGGACACATGGCGGTAGCCATGGTAACAATGCAGCTTAATGCTCAAATCTGCCAGCGGTCATGGACTTCAGGCCTATAGAATCATTTGTAGAGAGAAGAGGAAGTGATTTTTTAGCTTACGTTGCGAACTAATTTTATATTGTCGCGAGTTATAAAATACAGGGGGTTTATTTAAAAACTCGGACAGTGGGACTTGCAGAGACGCTCTCAGAGAAGGCCGCTAAGATTATCGTCTTCTTCACTCTGCTGCGCTGCGCCTCTCGAGCAAATCCGCGTTCTTCGTCGTCGTCGCTATCTCGCCGCTAAATTCAGCTATGCACGCGGCATTACCCTCCTGCCAGAGTGAGCGTCGTCCCGACGCTCAACAGGTAGAGATGCGGCCATCTAGTGTTTACATCACTGAGAGTGGTAAAGTTTCATGCGGACCACGTGTACTGTCTCAGGCAGATGCTGGCGACGTTTCGAACAGGAGGAGGCGTCGGGCACGACTTCGTACGTCGCGTCGCTAAGACGGCGCAGAACCTTGTAGGGTCCGAAGTATCGGCGTAGAAGTTTCTCTGAGAGGCCTCGTCGTCGTACAGGAAACCAAACCCAGACTCTATCTCCTGGTTGATAAATGACGAATCGATGGCGAAGGTTGTACCGTTGGGCGTCAAGTTGCTGCTGGTTCATTATTCTGACGCGGGCAAGCTGCCTTGCTTCTTCGGCGCGCTCAGTGAAGTCTGCGGCGTCTGTCTCTGAACCATTGCAATCGTAAGGCAGCATGGCGTCAAGCATTGTCGTAACTTCTCTGCCATAAATTAGAGCGAACGGCGTCATTTTTGTTGTTTCCTGGCGCGCCGTATTATACGCGAATGTGATGTACGGCAATATTCGGTCCCAATTCTTGTGTTCTACGTCGACGTACATGCAAAGCATGTCAGCGATTGTCTTGTTAAGTCTTTCTGTAAGCCCATTCGTTTGTGGATGGTAAGCTGTCGTCTTCCTATGCGCTGTGCCACTGAGCGTAAGCACAGTGCGCAAAAGCTCGGCTGTAAACGCGGTACCTTTGTCTGTTATGACGACAGCTGGAGCACCATGTCTCAGAACAATGTTCTCAATGAAGAACTGGGCCGCTTCAGCTGCAGTGCCACTCGCGATTGCCTTGGTCTCCGCGTATCGGGTGAGGTAGTCCGTCGCCACTATAACCCATTTGTTGCCACTGTCCGATGTTGGGAATGGGCCCAGCAGATCCATTCCGATTTGAGAAAACGGGGTTTCTGGCACGGGCACAGGATTTAATAGTCCAGCGGGTTTGACAGGTGGTACCTTGCGCCGCTGACAGTCAATGCATGTTCGGACGTAATGTTTAACCTCTGCTGCGATTCTTGGCCAGTAATATTTTTCTTTGATGCGTGTCAGTGTTCTTGTGAAACCGAGGTGGCCCGCAGTGGCTTCGTCATGGCAGGCTTGTAAAGTTTCGCTGCGGAGAGTTCCAGGAACTACCAGCAGATAGCTTCTACCTGTCGATGAAAAGTTCTTTTTGTACAGAATTCCGTCCCGTAAACAGAATGACGATAAGTTCTTCGAGAACACTCTTGGTGCATTGGCGGCTCGTCCGTTCAAGAATTCTATAAGCGAGTTGAGCTCTTGATCATCTTGTTGTTGCCGAGAAATGATAGCTGCATCAACAACTCCTAAAAAACCTGGGAAATCATCATCCTCTATAGCCGGTGATTCAATCGGTGACCTTGACAAACAGTCGGCGTCTAAGTGTTGCCTTCCGGACTTGTAAACTATCGTCATGTCGTACTCTTGGAGCCGTAAGCTCCATCGTGCTAAACGTCCAGATGGGTCTTTCATGTTGGTCAACCAACAAAGAGAGTGATGGTCGCTTACGACTTGGAAAGCGCGGCCATATAAGTACGGGCGGAACTTCGCAACTGCCCAAACAACGGCCAGACACTCCTTCTCCGTTGTTGAGTAGTTGGACTCGGCGCGTGTCAACGTTCTACTAGCGTAGGCAACCACTCTCTCTACACCATCTTGGCATTGGACAAGAACAGCACCTAGGCCCACATTGCTGGCGTCTGTATGGATGGCTGTTGGTGCATTCTCGTCGAAGTGAGCGAGGACAGGTGGAGTTTGTAGACGCTGTCGCAGCTCGTTGACTGAAGCTTCTTGCGCTTCACCCCATACAAATGCGATGTCTTCCCTTGTAAGACGGGTGAGTGGAGAGGCGATGTGTGCAAAGCCTGCTATAAATCGCCGGTAGTAGGCGCAGAGACCCAGAAAACGCCTGACCGCTTTCTTATCAAAAGGCCTTGCGAACTTTGCGACGGCTGCTGTTTTATCTGGGTCAGGCTTCACACCTTCGCGACTGATCACGTGTCCCAGGAACTGGAGTTCTTCGAAGCCGAAGTGGCATTTTTCCGGTTTGAGTGTAAGTCCAGCGGACCGTATGGCTTGAAGGACTGACAGTAGCCGCTTTAGATGCTCTTCAAACGTGGCCGAAAAAACGATCACGTCGTCGAGGTACACAAGGCATGTTTTCCATTTCAGGCCGGACAGAATGGTATCCATAAGTCTCTGAAACGTGGCTGGGGCTGAGCATAGACCGAAAGGGAGGACTTTGAATTCATAAAGCCCGTCTGGCGTCACGAAGGCGGTCTTTTCTCGGTCACGCTCATCTACTTCTATTTGCCAGTATCCACTTTTAAGGTCCATTGACGAGAAGTAGCGCGCATGCCGTAACCTGTCCAAAGAGTCATCGATCCGTGGTAATGGATAAACGTCTTTTTTTGTAACATGGTTCAGCTTACGATAATCGATGCAGAAACGCAAGCTGCCGTCTTTCTTTTTCACGAGTACCACTGGCGATGCCCAAGGACTCTTTGATGGTTGGATAACGTCATCTTCTAGCATCTTCTTGACTTGCTGCTGGATCACCTCACGTTCTTTCTGAGCGACGCGATATGGGTTCTGTCGGATCGGTCTTGCTGTGTCTTCCGTAATTATGCGATGCTTAGTCAGAGGCGTTCGACCCACTCGTGATGTCGATGAGAAGCAGTCCTTGAACTGGTCGAGCAGCTCCATAAGACGGCATCTTTCAGTCGGTGTTAGACTCGGACCGATATCAACTGGTGGTGTATGTGGAGGTGATTGAGCTGTGGCTTCCCCTTGCATTAGAAGACAGTCGTGAGAATAGTCGAGCTCTTCGAGGTACGCCACAGCCGTGCCTTTACCGATGTGCCGGCGCTCATTTGTGAAGTTGGTCAGAAGCACGTCTGCGCGCCCATCCACTAAGCTGACGATACCGCGAGCGATGGCGATGCCTTGGTGAAAAAGAAGGTCAGTGATGCGTTCGGCTATGGCGTCTTCATTACAGTGCACGGCGCAACACACGGAAACAAGACTACAAGATAGTGGTGGCACGCAGACGTCGTCGTCGTAACACCCTGGGTTCTTGGTCTGGATCAGTGGTCACAGACTTGTCAGCGGCGAATGTGATCACACCGTCGCGTATGTTGACCACAGCACCGTACTCTCTTAAGAAGTCCATTCCCAGAATCATAGGTTTGCAGCACTCCGGTAGAATCGGAAATGTGGCTACAAAAGCCACATTCTCAATAGTGAGTCTTGCTGTACATTTTCCCGTGGGAGTCATTATCTGGCCTCCAGCACTTCGGATATAAGGGCCCGTCCATTCCATCCTGACTTTCTTGAGTTTGTCTGCCAATCGTTCACTCATTATAGAGAAGTCTGCACCCGTATCGACTAAGGCCGTCACTTCAACGCCGTCAATCGTCACAGCGAGGTCGGCAGTCACAGTTTTCTCGGCGAAGTCTTCATCGTCGTCTCTCACGTGTTTCGGCAGCAGTGGGGGTTTTTCGGCAATTCGACGGCTTGCAACCTTCCCCCCAGAGGTCGCTGCTTTCAGTTTCCCCGCCGTGGGCTGGGAGACCGACCTCTGACGGCGTCAGCAAAACTACGGCGGCTTGGTGAAGCAAAGCGAGCCGGTGATGGTGAGCGCGTCCGGAAGGTAGAAGAGCCTTCCCGCCTGCCAGCCTGGTCGTCGTCGATGGGGGCACGGCTTTCGTCGAACTGTCGGCGCGTAGGTGTGGGTGCACTACCGCGGTATTCAGCTCGGCGATGTGGGCAAAAACGGCAAATGTGCCCTGGCTCTCCACAGTTATAGCAGAGTGGTCGACGATCCGCAGTGCGCCATATGTCGGTCTTCCGCATATAGGGTCGCCTGACAGAATCCTGCTGAGCCCTGGCTGCCACAGGATACGGTTCGAGGTACTGCGGCGCTGGCATGGGCGTGGGTCGACGAACAGCGTCTGCATAGCTGTATCCGTTCGGTTGGTACGATACTTCTGGAGCCAATGGACGACGCACAGCGTCTGCATAGGTACACGAGTTTGGACGGTGCGGTGGAGAGGAATATTGCTGAGGAGAGGCAAACGCTTGTCGAAGTTCATGGCGAACGATTTCAGCGACGGAGGCTACCGTGGACTCCTGCTGCGGGGGCGCCTGTGACTGAAACGTGTATTTTGCGATCTCCTTCGCGATCTCCTCACGCACGATCTGTCTAATCAGGTGGCGTAGTGAAAACTCGTCGTTTTCGGTAAGTGCGGCGGCGCCTGCAGATGCGCCGGTGGGCGGGCGGTCAGACTGTCGGTACCGTTGGTGTAGCGCACGCTCTATTGCGGTGGCCTCCCTGGTGAACTCGTCCACTGTTGTCGGCGGATTGCGCACAAGACCAACAAATAGCTGCTCTTTGACGCCCCTCATGAGATGGCTTAGCTTTCGAGCCTCGGGCATGTTGGGGTCCGCGCGGTGGCACAAGCGCACCATATCCTCAGCAAACATGGCGACGCTTTCATGCAGCTGTTGGGTGCGTCCTTCAAGAAGGCGTTGTGCGTTTTCGCGTCGGTCCGCGTTACCGAAGGTGTCAAGAAACCGACGACAAAACTCCTCCCATGTCGTCAAGGTTGCCTCCCGGTTTATAAACCACGTCTTCGCGCCGTCTTCAAGGGCGAAGTATACGTGGAAGAGCTTTCCATCGAGACTCCAGTAGTTCGATTTAGCTACCCGTTCGAACTGCTCAAGCCAGTCTTGCGCATCTTCGTTCGGCCGGCCATGAAATGGTTCAGGAATACGCATATTCTGGACCGTCACCTGTGCAGGACTCCTTGCCATTTCTTGAGTAGGGGTGGTTGTCGGAAGTGTTGCTCCCTTTAAAAGGCCAAATTCTGGTTCAAGGCCTTGAAGGCGACGGCTTGAGCGGTGCACAGGCGTCTCCACGCGTGGCTGTCTCGTAGGGCTGGACTCGGGGCTTCTCACAGGCGTGCTGATCATGAGGTGGTAGTACCCAGCTCCTCCACCAGTGTCGCGAGTTATAAAATACAGGGGGTTTATTTAAAAACTCGGACAGTGGGACTTGCAGAGACGCTCTCAGAGAAGGCCGCTAAGATTATCGTCTTCTTCACTCTGCTGCACTGCGCCTCTCGAGCAAATCCGCGTTCTTCGTCGTCGTCGCTATCTCGCCGCTAAATTCAGCTATGCACGCGGCAATATTCCGGGCTGCGTAGTGTCTCATGTTTGGCTTGTGGTTTCTCGTGTGCCTTGAATACCGATCGGCCACATTTGCCGACCATGCTCAAAACATATTCTAGGGTTTCCCATTGCGAGACTAGAGTATGTTGGTGAGACATCTCATAGTGGGAGGCCTAAAAGCTCTACACTATATCCCAAGAAAGATTTCTAAAGAAAATTCTAGAGCGTAAGCTCTTGCAACACATTATTGGAAGACCTGGTGAAGCCACAGTTTGCCACTGGTTTGTCTTCCAAACATGTTCTTTTTGGGTGGTGCCCATTTAGAAATAACGTAGTTCTAACGCGGTAGCGTTAAAGAGCTCCTTTTACGAAAATTCCGGCTTCAGCGTCTTTGGCTGTGAACGAAAAATCATCATCTTTGCATGACCGAAAAATCGGCCATCTTCGCATCAAAAACCGAGAAAGAAAATAATAAAGAAATCTGGACCTGTGTAGGAATGGGACCCGGGTAGTTTGCGTGGCAAGGAGATGTTCTACCACACAGCCATGCCACTGCTTGTGAATACAGTGAAAATAATTTCCTCTGCTTGGAAATGCTGTGAAAGTAACTTTCATGCTTTACGAACACATGCGTCTTGTGCACATGTTTCACAATACAACATGATGTACTGCCGTAATAATGCATGGGACAAGCGTACATTGCCATTGGACTCGCCCACTACAGAAGGCACGCACACTGCAGCACCCATAAGGCCGCGTAGTGGGCTTATGGATGCAGTATAACTGTGTATAACTGCAGTATAACTCTATAACATAAATGTTTGGAATTCCCAGCAAAAGCAACATACCAATATGAGTATTGGCATTGGTGTAGCCAAGGAAATGGGGGGGAAGGGGGCGGGGTGAAATAACATCCCTCTCCCTTTCTATATTTTTCAATTCTGCATGCCTCTATATACAGCCACACATGCATAAAGGATGTTTGATCCCTCCCAGAAAAATGTCCTGCAATGCCCCCGAGCTTGGATGTCTCGGTCTGCAATGACATTTGACTAGACTTTGGCGCTTCTTAAAGAAGGTTGTAATGCAAGGAGCACATAGAGTATTATCTGTCCTGCAATAAATAGCCCATATTAAGCATGTAGGGCATGTGAGAAAAACACTGCAAATTTTATGGCTGATAATGTAGCAGATTCTTGACTTCATTTACAAGACATCCACTATAGCAGTTTCATTTTATCCTACTTGGACCTCCTGGGATTCTTGAATTGCCCCGCCGCGGTGGTCTAGTGGCTAAGTTACTCTGCTGCTGACCCGCAGGTCGCGGGATTGAATCCCGGCTGCGGCGGGCTGCATTTCCGATAGAGGTGGAAACGTTGTAGGCCCGTGTACTCAGATTTGGGTGCACGTTAAAGAACCCCAGGCGGTCGAAATTTCTGGAGCCCTCCACTACGGCGTCTCTCATAATCATATGGTGGTTTTGGGACGTTTACCCTACATATCATATCATCATCATGGGATTCTTGAATTTGCCGTTAAATCCAAGTACGCACACGTCCTTGAGCATCTCATGCCCAGTAAAATGTGGCCAGCTCGGCAAGGCATTGAACACGCACCCTTGTGATTGATGGGCAGTGAAATGGTATAGCCATTATGTCATCGCTGCAACTGCATTAGCGCAAACTAAACAGCTTAGGTTAGCTTCTTGACTAACAACAAGTGTGACACAGCAACTGGCTCACTGGTTTTAATCACTAGGCTTGTTCATAGCAGCTGATGTGACATAGCATTCCTGTTTAGTTGAGTAACGAGGTTCTCATGCTCATATTAATAAGGCTGTTACTGGCACACTTCACTGAGACAATGGCCTAAACCTCAAAAGCATTTGCAAGCTATAAAAGTTGTATATGGCACTTAGCTGTACACATTTCATGTTGAAAGTATAACAGTCTAAGAAAGTGTGCAGTTTCAGAAATTGTAAGCACATGAAATGAAGCAACTAGCTCCTAAGGTACACATTCAAATGTTAATAAAAATATGCTATGTTTTGACATCTTTAGAGATTTATAGACACTGATCTCAAAGTAAACCCTGGCAAGAAATATTTTGAAGGCTGAAATGGGACAAGAATCCATGGAAATTCGGAGACTTGAAGTGAGCAGACAGGGATTGTCACTTGCGGCAACATTGCAACAACGGGGCAGTCTCTGTTAATGTTGCGATCGCTTGCTGTAGCAACAACATAATCCACGTAGCGAAATTCATGTTCACTTGTAGAAACAGTGGCTTCTACAAGTCTTTGTCCAATCATATCTAAGCTTGGAGGCTTGATGGTGCATAAAGGAAAAAAATCACCGCATGTCCTCGGAATGAATGATGAGTGGGGCAAAACGTTCCTCCGTACATGAGCCCATTCGTGCGTACGTCCGTGTATCAGTCCATCCGTATGTGCGTCCGTTCGTCCGTCTGCCTCTCCGTCCATCTAGTGAGCACTTCAAGTACCGCCATCTCGGTTCATTTATTTATCATAAATGCATCATATACAAGTACTGCCATCCAGCGGACAATCAAAGGATTAAACGATAGTATGTACTACATTTCTTGTGTCGGCGCTTTCTTAACATTGAGAGTGTGATGACGCCGTGCTATGTTTTTCGTAACATGTGGACATGCGGATATGTGTCCGAGGGCGAGTATGTGCCACAGGTTACGCACTACGGGGACGCACAAGCCACGTCATAAGAAGCCTCGCCCTTAAAACAACCAGAGTTATGCCATGTGAATCTTCGAGCATGACTGCCCAACAGTGGAACATTGCATAGAGGCAAACTGCAGCAGCACAACTTCTCTTTCGTTAAATTCGTCATGAGCAATAGTGTACTAATGACGCCATCTCAGCAAGGCTATAAGTTTAGTAGGCACATTGTTTTCATGTTAGCTGATGCGCATGCCTGGCAGTTATCGCAACTGCTTAGTCCAAGCATATCTCTGAAATCTTTCACCGTTCCGTGACCTCTTGTATCGTGCATAAGAGCTGCAACTTGGAACAGCACCAAAGATGCATAACGTTGGTGATTTCAAGCGTCTCTACTGGCAAGTGGCAACACCAGCACTTTTTATTTCGGTTTTGGCATAACATAAGCCATTTTTTCCAGCTTTCCATGATCCTTGTGCTTGTATTACAAACTGAAATTCCTGCTAGCTGGTACTTTTACATAAACACTGTCCGACACTAAAATTCTAGACGGTACAAAATTTTTGTTGCAGTCAGCCTTGAATAACAACAGCAAATAGTGCAGGTTGTCGTCACTGTGGTGAAAAAACGAGACTGCTCCTGTACGTGCGCTTTCATCTCTCCACGCATTTACTTGCAGGCACCAGACGGCGAGCCACTCAGCAGCTGCAACTACAAGAAGGTCCAGTGGTACATCGACAAGGGCTTGGGGAGACTAGTTTCCCGCGGCGACGAGCCAGTGGCCGTGCAGCTAAACTTTGAGCCTTCCAACCGGCCAGTGCTTGACAGCCAATACTACACGCAAAACAAGGACAACTTGTGCGTCGTCTGCAACTCGAGGCAGTCTCTTGTCCGCAAGAACGTGGTCCCCCACGAGTACAGGTCAAGGGCGTTCAGTTACTCTTTATGATGTTCCTTCACAAGTAGCTCTGCATGTGTTTTAGACACCATAGTTGCCAGTCGCCCATAGAATTTTCCTGTCACTCATTGCGTTTTCGAGGTCTGTTTGCGTTTTTCCTGCATACATAATTACTTTAGTGTCGTCACGTTCACCAACGACATGTTTGTCAATGACTTTGTTTAGTTGTTTATTGTAGTCAGCCACACTCTGCCAGAGTCAATAAGTAACAGTGTTTATGCACTGGTAAGTGTGCTGTGGACAGAGTGATAGCTACAATCGAGACTGTGTCAAAAATGTCAATGTTGTAGCATTGTACTGTATGCCCTTTCATTCATTGTTGCACATACTTTTGTTGTACGATGCAACTAAAGTTAACTTTTTACGGTCCCTTTGTAATTGAGTGACTTTTTAAAATTTGAATTGAAGAAACTTGGCTTGTACGAATAATGAATTCTGAGCAAACAGTGATTCTGTCTGAATAACTTCAAATCAAATACAAATTGTATGTATCACATATTATAAAGAAAAATGAGCATATTTGTCATGACCCAACTAACCTGCACAATATATTTTTTTAATTGAAACGAGGCATGTGCAAATGTTATAATTTTTGCCTCAGGAGAAGTGGAAACAACTTGAATAGCTGCAGGACTTGACTTTCGGTAGAATACAAGTGAGAACTTGTAGAATAGCTTAAATTTTAAAATTTAGTGTCCTTATCGCGTATAAGTCAGTAATAGCAAGCTTATAAACTTCGAAAAGGAAGGATCGATGTCAAGCTAATATGTTTGTTTAACCTTGAAGTGGGGCTTCGCGGCAGTGCGAAATTTTTTTGGAAAGGTGCGTTCACGGCATAGCATACATCAACTGCAGTGAAACCATCTTTGCAAGGGATTGCATGCTGATTAATACATACATTTATTTGTTCTTTTGGTATACTTTGAAGTTTCCAATATTTTAAGTTTGAATCGAAGTAAATTCAAATACTTTAATATTCTTTCAGTGAAAATTTTACCTTAAGATGTGTTTGACATTCATTGTGCTACACTTCATGTGGTTCCGGATAAATAAAAAGTAATTATATTTGCTGTAGGCAGCAAGTTAAAACTCAGACTTCTTCATAGAACTTTTTAAAATTTTTGCCATTGCACACTTTGTAAGTACATCCGACAACTTGTTACTCAAAATGTTCAAGTGCAAAGTTTGTAGAGTGCATCTTGCTGGAGTTATTTTCAAGCAGACAGGATCTGATACATGGAGTTACAGCGGCAGAAAGTTTAGTTAGTTGTTGAGGATTCATTATAAAAGAAAGTATGACGTTTCTACGTGACCGAAATGGACTGCTGTGTTAAATAGAGACTAATGTAGCATATAAGGTCATTAACTGAAGATGTAATGTTTTGTACATTGTCAAGAGTGTAATCACCAGCCAAAATTGAATGAATGCTCAGTGTTATGGAGATGCAAGAATGAAAAAATGTCTAATGATTGTGGCTACTCATACCAGTAGTAGTGAGAAGGTCTTCATGTCTAATGATTGTGGCTACTCGCACCAGTAGTAGTGAGAAGTGCATGCATGATTCAGCCCTCAATTAACTTGCATAATGAAGAAACAAAATAAAATGCCAGAACAGTTATCTGTGGCATGGACTCCTATATGGGTCTGATTGACGGGTGGTGCTGCCATACTTGCGCACATGTCGATGGGCTTTTGTGTCTACTTACTTTTCCACACTCTGTTCGTTAATAGTGTCCATGTTGTATTGTTATCTTTTGTGTTCGTGTTTGCACACATTACCATGTTCAAATTCATGCACTAGTTAACTGTGAGTGTAATGCAAATATTGTACTTGTAATGCAATGTTTTACATTGAGGGGGTGTAGTGTATATTTTGTGTGCTTACGTGCAGATTGCAAGATTGAGGTGTCATTTTTTTACTGCACAGTTAGGAGTTGTGGACTGAAAACTGAAATTTAAAAAAAAAATCGGTTTTAAGTATAGCAAACCTTGAGTAATTACAGATGCATGTTGCTGAAAAAAAAAAACTTTCCATCTTCGACCATGTGTTGCACGTGCCGCACTAATTATATATCCACCTCTAGCGCCAGCCTTCTGATGACATTTTCACTAATATCTCTGAAAAGAGTAGGTGTCAGAGGCAGTGCGGCGTGTTATTATTGCTTTCTGAAAAAGGTACACTTCTAAAGGCAGCTTTGAGATAATTAAGGTGCCTGCGAGTAAATGTAATTGCTGAAGCAGAGTATCAACTGAACAGCTTCTTTTGTTCTTTTCAGAAAATATTTCCCAGAGATCATGAAGAATCACATATCTCATGACATCCTGCTGCTGTGCCTCCGCTGTCACCAGATCAGTAACTTGAGGGACGGAGACCTTCGCAGAGCACTGGCAGAGGAATGCAATGCACCCATCGAGAGCGGCGCACTGGGAAAAGTGCTGGACGATGTCGAGCTGCGGAAAGTGCGCTCGGCCGGGCGTGCCTTGCGCAAGGCGCGAGAATCGCTTCCGCAAGACAGGGTGGCACTTCTCGAGGAAGTCCTCAAGAAGCACTTCGGCGTTGACGAAGTCACCGACGACGTCATCGAGACAGCTTCGGAAATCGACACCAAGGTTTACAACAAGGAGTTCGTTCCACATGGCTTCAAGGTTGTGGAACACTACAAGAGCACGAGTGGACTGGTCACCTTCGAGATGAGGTGGAGGCAGCATTTTCTGGACACGATGAGGCCCCAGTTCATGCCGGCCTTGTGGTCCGTAGACCACCACAAGGAAGTGCTAGCGCTGAAGTACGCTCAAGGCAGGGCTAAAGATACGACATTATCGGAGGTCGGACTCACTCAGGAATTTGTAGACGATGTTCTAGAGAAGCTTTCTCTTACTCTAGAGGACTTGAAAAAAGACTGACGGCGGGAGGGGCACTGTGATTGTGAGGGACCACTGTTAGATGTCTCTTTTTTTGCAAATAAAGCAAAATACCCTTAAAAGCATGAATACTTTTTGAGTAAGTAATGTATATGCAAGTGGACATGTCTTCACCAGGGTAGCAACTGCCTTCATTAGCATTATTCTTACAAGCTTTTCACTCCCTCTCCCACCCTTGAAGGGGAAGAGTACGAAGGTGAGCTTGTGCACAGAAGCTTGTCCAGTTGGGTGGATTGCCAGTTGAAATATTTAACGTAATTCCTTGTATTTCTAGTACTAACTATGAAGAGAAAGGCAGCTGATCTTGCTTTTCCCTTCAACGTACCGAAATAGTCTCCCCCCTTCCTGTGAACATTGAACCTGTAAGTTTATTGGCTGCATGCTTCATGACTAAGCAGTTTCTGCATATAAAAGACCGAAGGCAAAAGAACTGTTGGGAGTTGGTGCTGCGATGCCCTATTGCATAAATAGCCACCTGGCATGAGACAAACATTGTCATTCGGCGTCCCAAAATGCTTGCTCTATGCGCATCACATTTACAAACAGTTTTTCGGCTGCTCCTCAGCAGATATATTGTAATATCGAGGTTTAGCTTAACAGAAGTGCATTTCGTAAGTCGGGACTCCTGACAAACTTATGTTCTTCTGATTAAATATTACCGCTGCATGTGGGTGCAATGATACTGCAAGTCTCTAAGGAGTTTATACTTAAGCTTTTTAGAGCCAGAAAACACTTCTTTAGCTTTACTTCGATATAACGCACCTCAACATAGGCATACGCCAGATTCCCCACTAAGACGAGGGAAAAGTGTCGTCGCACTGCCCCCCGACCCACCCCACGGTCGGCAGAGTTTTAAGGTGCCGGTTCCACTACCTACATCTTGCCAATAGTTCGAAAAAAGACACCAAACAATGCCACGCATCCACGCTTACAAAATGCGAGAAAATTGCGTACGCAAGTACAATCAGCGTGGCCTCGTGCGTCTCTTGTGTGTCGCGTGTTGCAACCGAAATCGGCCAAGGAAAAGCAAGGAGCACAAATGAGGATGGCGGCTTTCACCTACAGTTGGCCAACTGTTGGCATCGTTTCAACGACACGACAAAATGCGCCCCAGTGACAGCTGGCAGACTAAAACTGGAGTCATCATCATCATCATCAGCCTGACTAAGTAAGTCCACTGCAGGACAAAAGCCTCTCTCATGTTCCACCAGTTAACCCGGTCCTGTGCTTGCTGCTGCCAACTTATACCCGCAAACTTCTTAATCTCATCTGCCCACCTAACCTTCTGTCTCCCCCTAATTCGCTTGCCTTCTCTCGGAATCCAGTTCAATACCCTTAATGACCAGCGGTTATCCTGTCTACGTGCTACATGCCCGGCCCATGTCCATTTCCTCTTTTTGATTTCAACTATGATATCTTTAACCCCCGTTTGTGTCCTAATCCACTCTGCTCTCTTCTTGTCTCTTAAGGTTACAGCTACCATTTTTCCTTCCATTGCTCGCTGCGTCGTCCTCAATTTAAGCTGAACCCTCTTTGTAAGTCTTCAGGTTTCTGCTCCGTAGCTAAGTACCGGCAAGATACAGCTGTTGTATACCTTCCTCTTGAGGGATAGTGGCAATCTACCTGTCATAATTTGAGAGTGCTGGCCGAATGTGCTCCACCCCATTCTTATTCTTCTAGTTACTTCAGTCTCGTGGTTCGGCTCAGCAATTATTACCTGCCCTAAGTAGACAGTCTTTTACAACTTGAAGTGCACTATTACCCATCTCGAAGTGCTGCTCTTTTCTGAGGTTGTTGTACATTACTTTCGTTTTCTGCAGATTCATTTTAAGACCCACCTTTCTGCTCTCCTTGTCCAACTCCGTAGCCATGAGTTGCAATTCGTCCCGAGTTACTCAGCAATGCTATGTCATCAGTGAAGCGCAGGTTACTAAGGTACTCTCCATTAACTATTCCTAACTGTTCCCATTCTAGGCTTCTGAAAACCTCCTGTAAGCACGCGGTAAATAGCATTGGGGAGATTGTGTCCCCCTGCCTTACACCCTTCTTGATTGGTATTCTATTGCTTTCTTTATGAAGCACTATGGTAGCAAAACCGGAGTAGTTTCGCTCAAGTATAAACACACGCATGTAAACACATACACAAACACACACTCTCTCCGTCTCTCTCACTTAGGCCCATAGAATAACGATTGAACATAACATGAACCAAACCCTTTGAAGCGTTTGAGTTCACTGGCGTGGCCGCTAACCTTCTTTTGATGTGGTGGCCTTGGCAGTGGCTTGATGTAACGCCGCGCGAGCGCATCTTTTGTTTTTTCCAGGCATATTTTGCACCTTTGGAAAATAATTACAGTGGCTTAGCTCGGCTATATGTAGCATGAGCAACAGACTAGCGAGCGAGCGATATCGCACGATTCAAGCAGCAGCGCAATAGTTGCACGTCACTCCAGGGACTTCCAGGCCTTAGGCGCATCAGCTGTGCGCTGCGTTGTGTCACTACTCCTTGCGCTTGCACAGAACTGCTCAACGTAATCTACGCGAAACCGCTGAATCTTGGCCAATGTAGATTACGCTACAAAAACAGCCAGGCACATTTTAGCACAAGATAACTTTAGGAACCTGGGGATATTTGCAAAATTTCACCCTGTACAACTACTATAAAAGCGTTTCCTAAATAAAGTGCATTTTATTGATTAGCTGAACACATGACTTCCACTAATATAGAGGAGTTAAAACCTTCTAGAGCAGTTTTTCTAAAGCTATTTATCAGAATTACGTTGAACACCTTGTACATTTGATCACGTGGGATAATTCATAAATTTGTTCATGCTGTTTCCCGTCTTGCTTTCACCAACTTTGTGATATTGCCTAAATTATAGTAAACTAAGTTCACACAAAGTGTTCCAGTTTATTTAATTTCATATAAAACAAACATGCTCACATTAACATACAGAAGGAGGTTCCAGAGCACTTGGCTGAAGGGGGACCTGCTGTCATAAAACGTGTTAAATATGTACAAGTAAAATGCAGTTCTGTCAACAATGTGGAATAAGTTATACAAATAAATGAAATAAAGACTAAAGATAGTCAAATTTTAACAATAATAAGTATAACAAAAACTGTTCAGAACATTAAAAGATAGAGAAAAAAACCTGAAAAAAAATGTTGACTAAGTGAACAAAGGAAATTTATCTTATTTCGCCAACAGTCGATTTTCAAATGCGACGGAATCGCACAAACACAAAGATTAGCGAGTAGCAGCAAAATCGGGTACAGCATCACGCTTATAAGTGGGGGGCACACGAGGGGGTTATGCATTTTCTTAAATAGGGGATTATGACAGCACCCACATAAAAGCCACACCTCTGACCCCATGCCCATAGGTTGTACGTATGCATTTGCTTATATTATAGTATAACATCTGCCCGCATAGGTGTGCACACAAGGAGGGCAGGATGGGCACCCCCCCCCCACCCATTCATTTTTTGAGTCAGTGCACGAAGTCCGCCCCATACTATAGTGCCTAGAATAGTCTAGGCACTGTGCCTGTACGATGAATTGATAGAGAGGGGGGCACTGCGATTAACCATTAACCCCCTCTTGAAGGGAACCCTCCCCACATGTATGTCCGCCGCCGACGCCGGCAATGCTGAGGTGGTCAATGAGAGTAACGTGGCACCCGGTGGTCACTCAAGGGTGCTTGTAAAGTAAGGTACATGGTCTAAACAAGCAGCTGCATAAAGTATAATTATTTGCTGAATTTCCTCATTGTACAGGTTATAGAATTCGTGTAGCATAAATTGTGCACATATACATTTTAACTTTTACATGCCATCCAAGGTTTATTTCTTCTCTGCTAGATCAGTTGCCATGCAGTACAAAAAGCAAAATACACTACGATAATTTTCAAATGTACGATGAACATTAAAAAAAAGCCAAGTTGATGTGTCATAATTATGCGAGTGTAATTATTATGTACGTAAGTACATGTGTCAACGAGAGTACATTCTACTGAAAATCACGTGTTGCAATATTTCTGTTTTTCTTTCTCCTTCATTCAGTGCAATATGGTTTTTTGTAAAGGCGTTGTTGCAAAGTAGTGTGCATGCAAAAATGACGTGACGTCTCAGAAGATTGGTAAATACATGAAGCGCTCTTGAAGAGAGGTTTGAAATGTAGTGGTTGGTTCTTTTTTTTATTTTTTTCCAGAAAGCACGAGCATGCCAGAATTTCAAAAGAAATCTCACCGCAACACTTTTCTGGGAGCGAAGTTACAGAATCCAGTTATGCTTTATGTGTGTGCTATATATCGGCAGGGATGCACCTATTTGTTCTGAAAAGTTGTGGTTTTCCTTTATTTTGACTTACAGGTGCCGTCAACAAGTTTGTCATTTAAGTTGCAACAAAAGTTCAACGAAAATATTTGTCAGTACTACAGAATATGTATCAGCACTCTTTTGTTCATGTACTATTCCCACGAGCGTCGAAGTTAGGCTATTCTTCATTGACAAGCAGTTGCACTGCCAGTTTTGCACTTTGTAACAAACAGGTGTTATTTGGGCATGAGTAGCAGTTCTGGCTGTGCAGTAAGCTGCTTTACGACAAAGCAGGGGTGTAGCCAGGGAATGGCAAACCAGGCATGTGACCCCTCTTCCCCCACCAATTTTTTTTTTTTTTTGCAATGGCACAGAGAGCGAAAAATGACCGCTTTAAGGGGGTGCCACTCCCCCCCTCAAAATCATGGTGGTACCCTCCCCCAGCCGAAAAATATTTCTGGCTACGTGCCTGCGACAAAGTAGCTGTGTGCAACAGCATTATCGTTAGATAGAGGTGTCCTCCTCAGTCAAACATCTTCCCGACACCATAGCACTCATGAGTGGCAGAGACAGTGATAATTTTATCCATAGTGAGTGCGTCTCTACTTTTAGAACCATTCAACTTTTTAAGGTCCTGTACATTGCATATCCTGCCACAATGGCCAGAACATCCGGCATCTTCGACAAAGTCCCGCTTCTGTCACGTCGTTGCAACTAGGATGCAATTACCTTCTTGTGTACCCCCTCTTACCAGTATTGGTTAGTGTAAGTTGTCGGCAAGGTGCTCTACAGGCTTACTCTGCAATTCTCAGCAATAGACCTCTACTGGAGTATGTCACAGTGTCACGTCACCGGTGCATGTGCAAGGCGGCGGTTGGCAAAACACTCTCGCCGGTGGCTGAGTGGGGCACAGTCGCTTGATGCTTGGAGCATTTTTCAGCGAACTTCGGCGACTTTGATTCACCATATCTATTCATCTATCTAGCTGCCTATGGCATTTAGCTTTCCTAACCGTTTCCATAACGGTATATATACCAAAATTGGTATGGCATAACATGACTATAACTGAGCATAAGTGACTAGTCATGACATGAAGATCATGATATGTATGTCATGATTAACATTTCATCGTCATGCCGTTCTTGCAGTGGTTTCGTTCACAACATATTGCAAAATTGGTATGGTATGACATGACTGCATGGTGAACATAAGCGACTGATCCTAACATGACTGACCCTAACATCATGACGTGCATATCATGTAAGTCATGACTACACGCCATGTTCAAGGTGCGCTCGCAGTCCTTTCGCTAGCTTCACATATACCAAATTTGGCACTAGAGGACGTGCATTGACGACAAAGGTAAATGACGCATCCAAACATGATAATCATGATATACACGTCACGTAAAGCATAACTACATGCTACTCTCATAGCATGTTTGCGGCCGTTGAGCAAGCTTCACATATACGAAATTTTGTATTACGTGACGCGAGTGGAACAAGAGCACAAACTCCCGGTCCAAACGTGATCATGACATGGTACAACATTCTTATATATAGCTGATCTGTAGTTATATATCTTTCAACTCGAATCATTAAGTTCCATTGACAACTGATTACTGCCACCGACCAACAACGGATGCCCGTGTTTTCGCAAACAGGACGCATCACATTTTTCACAGTGCACACACCAAGCACAACATTGTTATGCACAATCCAGATGGTCTTTTCGGGGTCAATATTCTCAGTCTCACCGTCCTTAAAGATGAACCGATATTGTTGATGCGTTTCAACACACGCTACACACCTCAATAAACACTGCACATTTTCTAAGACAATGCCACTGTTCCTCGCAGAGGCCACCACATGTGTACACTTCTGTACGGCATAAATTACATTCGCCTCGTAACGTTGTGCTGATATTAAAGTGACATATCAATCGACCTTCCTCATTCGTGCTTCACATAATCTATTGCTACTGTACAAGGGATCTGCTAATTTTTGCGAAAGCTTGAACTTCATCTTACAGTCGCAACATTACCTGTTGTTTGTGCCAGAGAATATCTAGGTGTGTGGTAAACTGCGTGATTGAATACTTGCCACGCTGGCTGGCTATTTATCTCGGAGAAGTGTACACATGGGGTGGCCTCTGCGAGGAACAGTGGCATTGTCTTCGAAAATGTGCAGTGTTTATTGAGGTGTGTAGCGTGCGTTGAAACGCATCGACAATATCGGTTCATCTTTAAGGATGGTGAGACTGAGAATATTGACCCCGAAAAGACCATCTGGATTGTGCATAACAATGTTGTGCTTGGTGTGTCCACTGTGAAAAACGCGATGCGTCCTGTTTGCGAAAATACGGGCATCCGTTGTGGGTCGGTGGCAGTAATTGGTTGTTAACAAAACTTAATGATTCGAGTTGAAATATATATAACTGCGCATCAGCTATATATAAGAATGTTGTACCGTTGTCGCATCTGCATATATGCTTCACCACGGCAAATACCCAAACCTATAAAAGCCTATACCTCATGTTATCGGAGACCTGAGACGTCTTAATAGAAACACCGGAGATTTTCGTTTATCATATACTTCATACGTTTACTGCTTGATTTTTATGAAATGACAATGCACATTCGGAGATTGTGTATCAAGTTTAAAGGAGCAGTGTAGGTATGAGAACACATTGGAGGTGCCAAATACTACAAGATAACTGTGCAAGATGTTATGTATATATCTGGTTATGGGGTTTTAGATCGCATAAATTTCCAGTGGGCTATTGTGAAATTCTGCGGCAGAGTTTCACTTTAATTTTCACGGGACATGTCTAGTTTTGCCGCCTTGAAGATCTTGGCTCATACCTACAAGGGAGATTGGCCACACTGTACTATATAATGTAAATTTCAATATAATGCTTGTTGAAAAAGAGAAAAGTCAGATAAGAACAACAAGATGAGTAATAACGTACACTAACCCCAGCCTAAAACATGGCAAAAAGTGTTTTCTTTTTTGCATTCATATACGAACAAAATTTTGCACAGTGAGTGAGAATCTTATCCATGACTTTGCACACAGCAGCTCACAACCATGCTGCCGCCAATGATGTATTTTATTTTAAACTGCATTGCAGATGCCGCGATGGAAATTATGTATGTTTCCGTCCGTACAAAACATTTGCTTTCGAAGAAGATAAGATTTTTTATGGCTGCAATCTATGCGGGAGGAGCCCACTGCATGCTGGTCGAGTTTCCCAGTGCTAAGTAAAGTTCCTCCATCCATCCATCTATGACTAGCAAATTTCCACACTATGAGCAATGACCATTTCGTGGCCCCCCCTTTCAAAAGCTACAACTTTAGAACATAGCAATGTAGAAATTTCTGTCAAAGTGCGGACACACGCATCTCTGCCATGCAGAAAGATGCCGCCGGTGGAATTTTCTTGCCAACCAGGTCCTGTTCTGAAGGAGGGTATGGTGGGCCCACAGTGACATCACACAGTGTGCAAACAAGGAGAGGTCTATTGCAGGCTTTGAAAACGTTCACCATCGTGTCCCCTTTGGAACGGCACTACATACATATTTCCACAGCATGTTAGCGTCCCAATTTTTTCACATTTTCAAACCTCACAGGCACGAAAGCAGTGAGGCAGGAACTCGCAAAACTCGAGCAGCTGAACCACGATGAGATGCACATTACTAGATTATAAGAGCACGCCAGAGAACACTGGCTCTGCAGACATGCAATGAACGCACAATCCTCTGGCGTACCGAAACCATTAGCCGCTTGATGAGACCGTCCCACCTGCACACTTGGTGCGATTGGAAAGGGTACATAACTAAGACCTCCTCTTTTTATGGTTGGTGTGTTACGCACAATCATAGAGTTGATTTAGTCTGTATATTAACTCTATGTGCACGGCGACTTGACTTACCTAGTGAGGCAAACTATGAAGCCTGGAGAAATAATCAATGCCCGCTCCACCAGCTTTTTTATGTTTAGTTGCACCACATTTGGCAAACATTTGAACTCGCATAAAAAAACGACTTTTCATTTTATAAATGGCACTATCACAAAAAATTGTGCTCATATCACCACTTCAATGCATAGCAATAGGATACTATGCTAAAGACTGTGTGGACACTTATCTGTGTGTGCATGGCATACAGGCAAAGGCTGTACAGGCAAAGTTTGTCTACAGTTGCATATTTTATATTTGTAATACCAAAAGGGCCACTAGATGTGCACAATGCACTGCACTAGTGCTGTGCACCCTGCGCATTATCACATTCAGTACTTTGATGGCAGATTCAAAATTTATAGGTTGCAGGCCCACCAAGTCATTTTTGCCATATTCACTGGCCTGGTTTATTCAGCATATCAATGAAGGGTGTTATAAAGTGGCGTACCTCTGTGAAACCGTACAATATTTTGCCCATCATGTGCCATTCCCTTATAAGAAGACTCTCAGTAGTTGGGATTGCTTAAACACAGTGGCTGCTTCAACAAAAGACAGCCTCTCCTCTGCTGGTTTCAGGCTTCATTACGCATCCTTGTTGAATACTCAGTGAATGGAACTGCCGTTAGATCGAACACATTTTCCTGCTCCCTTCAGGTTAATTTGAATGTGTGTGCTGTAAATGCATAAATTCCACACTTCTTTAGTGTGTTTCGGCAATTGAGAGCTGAAGCAATGTAGTGCTTGCAAAATTGTGCTAGCGCCAGTTTTCTTGCAGATTTACATTAGGGGTGTGCGAGTAGTGAAATTTTGCCTAAAATAAATTAAATAGTGCCAAATAAAGGCTAAAAATATCAAACTGCATACAATCATATTGAAAATTGAAAGAAATCACAAAGACGCGATATCTGCTCCTGTACTCAAGCTCGTAATGGAGAGTGCATAGGTTGGCAAAACCTGTGGAGCTCACTCAGACTCTCTCACCAAATACATTTCAAGCTTTGGACCCACTCGGACTCTGACTCCCAAAAATGTTCCTTAGCCGGGCTCACACTCGCGAAAATTTTCCTCAACCAGACCCACTCCGATTCAAAATCGCCAAAACATTACTCACCCGAACTTGCGGCTCGATCAGAGCCCAAGTGAGTCAACTCACGAGTTCGTTAGCTTTGAATTAGCTTCTTCGACCATGGTGTCAAGGCTCTTCAACACCAATGTCCCACGTAATCAGTGCGCTGTTTGACATAGTAAAATTCAACAACGATGTTGTCTCAGTCAACTTTGAATTTTTTTACTACACAGCTTCAGCAATAACCACGTGTACTCTATTACATGTGGCGGTGCTATTTATCTCAATCTTTGGAGTGTTTACTCTGTTAGTGGTTACCTTGAAAACTGTGCTTATTTGATTTTATTAGATGCCCTTGTGCTTGTTTATTGAAAATTGTCGTCCTTTTTATTTTTCCATCTTCTGAAAGGCTGTACATAATTTGTTTCATTTGTATTGTGTCCGACAGTTTGCAAACTTAACAAATGTATACCTACTCCGCTAAAATCTTATTTGAGGGTTGCAGTAATGATGAATAAATAAATTTTAGAAGATAGTTAAAAAAAAGTTCCCAGTGCGAACCAAGTAAGGTAATTTTTCTTGGAAGAGATGACAACATTCATTAATCAACAACTTTCCTGGACGAGTTGGTGAGGGAGAGGTCAAGGCAACCCCCAATGCAGTTCACATTTCTGGTCAATAAATACTGAAACAGTGTATCAATGACCCTGCTTTGGAATACCTGTGAGTAGATGCGAGTACATACGTGAAACTAGGTAAGGCTAATAGTGGCGCTGAAGATTACTAGAAAGGCCTTAGGTCGGCAAAAGAAGGTGAAGCTCACTCAGACTCGCCAAAGAAATACATGTTGCACTTTAGACTCACTCGTACCCACCATCATTTTTGCGAGCCGAACTCGCTTGAATTCACACTCGAAGATTTTCTTTGACTAGACTCGTGGCTCGATCCGAGCGAGTCAATCTATGAACGAGTTCGCAGACCTATGGGAGAGTGACTGCTACTGAGAGACTACAATTGTCATGAAGAAATGCAAGCTGTTCCACATGAGCAGACTTCAGACTCCCTCAATGTCATGATGGTGTTGCCAGCAGTGAAAAACTTGTGCTCGCCGGGCACCTCAGCAGCAGGGATGAGGAGGTATCGCAAGGCAACTTTGTCGATGCTTGAATGAAGTGCAGCGTCGTGCTCTATCCAGTGTTTCATAGGATCGTCATTTCTTGCAACCAGGGCCTCATTAAAGTATTTTTGAACATTTTGACTACAAGGTCCGAGCTTAGAGTCGTGCTTATTTCTGACGCTTGTAGTTAGTCTCCGAGACTGTTCCTTGGCCTTTCTTTGTAAGAGCCACGACTTGTCGATGGCTTCGAGGGCAATTTTAGATTTTGAAACGAGAGGCAGTCTGTAAGGACATTAGCAAGTTTTAGCCACCTCACCCTAACCAAGTGTCAACATTGATTTCCGTCACGTATTATTTGATACTTCAAATACTAGCTCTTTCAATCAAGTAAGAATATTTGCACACCCCTAATATACGTTCCTTCTTAATGAACAATTTACTAGTTGTGCATTGCTACGCATAAGTTGCTTGCTTTGTTGCGTAATACAGCCAGTACGACACTCTGGCAAAAGTCTATTGTCATATCACCGACTATTATAACTTGTACAGCTGCTAGTCTATAAAAAAACTGCAATGAGCAGCAAGCGTCCATTGATAAAATAACCGTTTCTGTCAAGGTGAATTTCTGCACAAAAACAATACATCTCGTTACACTACGCTCAATTTTATGCTATTCTTATTCAGTTGATTCCATCACTCTGCCTTTTGGCCAATTGCAAAAACTATATGAAAAAGCATCACTTTAAAAAACCGGCCTAAGTCGCTTCTACGTTTAATGTATATACTGAAGCGAGGCTCTATGAGTGTGGTTTTATTCCATAAAAATAAAGACAAGCAGTGATGCAGCCAAATGTTCCTGAACTACAATGGTCTTACAAGAGCTACTGAAATCGGGAATCAGTTATGGAAGTTGCTGCAAAAACATCGAACGCCCCTGGTCTTTTGTGAAGATGCGTTCTATACACACATCAGCATAGCTGTAATTTATAACTGCAGAAGATGCGCACTTGGTGTGCAGGTCTATTGTAGCAGGGCATTTTGCCAATGCCGCATACTTACATTATTCTGGAGAGTATCGCACTGTATGTGGAGATCATCCACTGGCCATACACTACATCTCTGTGCTGTACACCCAGAAACAGACAAAGTGGTAAGGATTTTCACAAGCCGTTTGTTGGGGCTTGTTTTTCAGTGATTTTGGTTTCGTAGGGTTGTGTTTGATGAGCTCTCCCACACCAGCAGGGAGTTCATGAGGAACGTCACTGCTGTCGAGTGGTCGTGGCTGTACGAGCTCGCACCAGAGTTCTATCAGTACGACACGGTAAACAGAATTTGTAAAAAAATTTTTTATTCACAAATGTACAACTGTTCACATTGTTTCCCATTGTGTTGCAGGACGCAGATGCTGGAAGAGGAAGCGTATTATGAAGTGCACAAACTGTCACTTTATTTGTTCGGGACCAAGAGGTGTGCTAATACCAAAACATGAAACACTATTACGCATAATGTGCAAGTGATGTGTTTATACAGAAACATCTTACCAAACAACGGAGCCACTAGGATCACCAGATCTGGAATTTAGGAGAGAAAGTTTGGCCGAATCCGAATGCCAGCCGCTGAAATAAAGTTGTAGAAGCTGCTGAAAAACATGTAATCTGACGCATGAATGCTATAAAACTTGTTGCTCGGTATTGGGAAATTAAGCACTTGGAAGTTATACGAAATAAGCTGCCTGAAAACATCTTAATATTTAATAGCAAAGTGATAATAACGATCGTGCTTAACATCCCAAAACCACCACATAATTATGAGAGACGCCCTAGTGGAGGGCCTCGGAAATTTCGATCACCTGGGGTTCCTTAACGAGTAAGCACACAAGCCTCAAGCATTTTCGCCTCTATCGAAAATGCGGCCGCCTTGGCCGGGGTTCGATCCCGCAACCTGCAGGTAAGCAGCTAAGTGCCTTCACCACTGAACCACCCTGGTGGGCAACAGCAAAGTGATCGAACAGAGTGGCGATCTGGCTTTTCTGGACACTACATATTAGCGCAGCTTAAGCACGACGTGCTGAAAATTAAGCTTTCAGAATTTTGTACTTCATCCTTGCCATATTGAAACAGGCTTGCTCAGCTACATAGTCTCACCAAGCAAAAAAGTTTTATATAGTGTAATTAGTTTTAAAAAATGTGTTCTAAACTTTAATTAGAGGTTATACTACTAACTTCTCAACACATGTATCCATGTTTGCACGTTATTTTCACATCGTAACAAAGCTGCTTGCCAGGATCAGTAAGAGGGAGCGCGTGCATATGTGGCATTTGCGTTGCAAGTGCAAGTTTCGAAATGCCGGCATCAATGCACACGTACAATCAGCAGTGGCATGATAAAAGCAGAATGATGCAAAATGCTGCTGTTAACAGATGTATGGCTGATGTCAATGCGAGATGTGTTGCCATTTCACTAGTTGACAAAATAACTAGAATAAGGCAGCATTTCATTTTAAAGTTCTCACGTTGACAAAAATAAAGGTAATCTATGGTACAGGCTCTACATGTGATTCTGTAATGAAGTATATTTAAGTTTGCATATTGATAGTTATATTAGTAAACCAGATATAACCAATGATAATTATTAAAAGTAAGTTCTCAAGGGCAGTAATGTATGACTTCTAAACATCCATTGGAAAATTACTGAAAAACATTTCATTACTTTTTCATCACTTGTAACATTTATTGAGATCATAAAAATATACAGCAAAACAAACGAACTGGCCTGGCTATTCAACCGAATCCTCAGCAGCACTTTACAATTATTTGTTCATCAAAATTTTTAGCAGTCTTCTTGAGCTTTTTTTTTTTTTTACATAAGCGGCAACTTCTAAAACTATCTCGTAATGTGCACTATGGATATGGGTGTTGCAAGATATATGAACACAATACACAAAATTGTGGCTCCATTTTTGCAATGCTTGCGCCTTAGTATTCTACGAAGCAACACTTTTCAGTTTCTATGGCTTTGAGAAGGTACTTTATATAGGTGAGGCCACGAATAATACTCCCGTCACACAGGACATTTTATTGTTATTTTAATAGAATGTAGTTCGCATCTAATGTCATTATGCAGCTGCTACACGGCAATATATAATATCGTTAGGATCAAATGACTTAAGCAATCGAATAAGTTCGCGAAACAAATTCACCGTTGCAGTCGAACCGAACGTATAGTCGAGCCCGCTTATAACGAACCTGAACCTGACGTGGCATCCGTTCGCTGTATCCCGAAGTTCAAAGTAAATGAAACGGCTTTTCAAAAGTTGCGAGGGAGAACACAAAGTTTTGAAGAGTAGTAGCGATAAAGGCAGTCTCGAGGTTATTTCAAATGGCAGCGTGGTCTTTGCCGAGGCCCGCGGCGTAAGCTGCACGAGGCACTGGCTTCGAAATTTCAATGTTCTCGCAATCCGATTCCTCCAGATCGCTCTTGCCACATACTTCATGCACAATGCCCTAATCCGTGCACAGTTCCACAGAGTTGGCATCATCATCGGCCGTAATGAAACCATCGCAACAGATGTCCCGCCCACTCTCCCATGTCGGAGTCGACGACACGCTGCCACAAATCGCCGCCGGAGTAGTCCTGTTCAAAAGCTTCAGGCTGAGCATCGGTCCCGCGGTTGACAGTCGGCCTCACAAAAACAGTTTCGCGCATGTAGCCGTCACCACCGCTCGCGAAATATTCACCATTCCCACAGCTGAACACCGGAACGTCCGAAACGGCAAGTTGACTGCCAGTGCCAGGTGGTCAACAGGTATGAGCAAGCGCTCCGTAATGCGGCACCTAATGCGCTGATTACGCTCAAGCCAAGCTGTCATACTTTCGACGTAGTTTTGAGTGGCAGGAAAAAGTGTGGAAGGCCTCCCGTCTGCCACCCTGACCACACACGTGACACACATATTAGAACGCGTAGAACAGCTCTGGGCCTGTTTCTAGTCAGAAAACGAAACTAATTCGAGCCAGCGTGGCTGGGGTCGCAGAGTGGCAGAGACGGGAAGTTGTGATCAAGAGAGGAGAGCAGATTCGCGACAGAAGGGCAAGGAATTGCCCTTCTGAGTGAACTAGTATATGCCATGAACTCGAGGTGGTTAAAGATGGGAAGTAGACACGAAGCACAAGCCGTAAGAAAGTGTGGGTGTGCCACCTCTCGTTTGGTCCTTGGCATGTCCGCTGGATGGCGGTGCATATGCGGAATATACGATGAAAAGATGCGAGATGGTGGTACTTGGAGTGTTGAATAGATAGACGAACCGATACCCAGACAGATGCATGAACGGACTCACGGATGGCTGCACCGACGGATGGACACATGGACGGACGCACGAACAGACGCACGGACGGTCACACAGACGGACGCATGGATGGACGGAAGCAAGAACGCATGGACGGACGGATGCTTCGCCTTACTCTCCCTCATTCACTCTGGATATGCTGCCATTTGTTTCTCAAGAAAGTAAATTTTTAACTATTCAGTTTTGAGCCCTCAATATCTCTGCAGCTAGGGCAGCTACAACAATAATTCTCTTTGCAGTGGAAAGCTGTATGTGTGTTGAATGCAAGTATGAGAGCACAATGTAGAGCACATGCCTTTTTAATTAATTACTAATCGAAATTGTAGTGCAATTCCAACTGCTGTTGAAAATGACTAGTTCATTTTGCTGTAAAATAACCAATAAAGGCCTAAAAACAAAAAACTCTTCCATAATTTCACTCCAAAGCCATTAGTCTATGCTGGCATATCCTAAATATCGCTTTTAATTAAGAAATTTTTTTCTATGGCGGCCTTAAACAATAGAGGGTGAACTTGAGCTATCTCAGGAACAAAATGAGTTATAGGAAAACTAATTAAATATTTGAAATCAGCAGAAAAAACTGCATAAACCTGTGCTGTTTGATAAAGATCACTGAAGAAATAAACAAAAGATGTCCAAGACCAGTCTGCCCCCTTAAAGCATGTCAGAATTAAATGCTTATATTGTGGGGATTGAGGCTGGCCCGTCGCCATTGCGCGAGCTTTTCCGCCTAATTCTGCAATCCTCATGTCTTAACATGGCTCTTCCCTCCTCCACCGTCTGTCGGCGCTGGGGGAGTGGGAGTGACGTTAATCCCTCTCAACCCGGTAGCAAATGGCAACTGTAGCGCTGTGCGCAAATTCTCCAGAGACATTTCGCGTGCGCCCGGCTGGAGTCAGGAATTCTCCGGACAACGATGGGTGAGCACGCATTTCTTTACCGTCCATCGACTCCATTTGTGTGGAGCTCACTCGGACTCCCCAACGGTGCCTTGCGCCCCACGGCGAACGCTTACCTTTCATTGCCCCTTCCGAATGCTCGGCAGAAAGTGGTGCGGTATGTTCGCGTGATCGTACTACGCTGACCCGCACCTCTCCAAGCCGACGCGAGCGAAGTTTGCTCTCACTCGAGCGATCGGACCCTGTTATCCTTGATCACAGTGGCGAGCCCTCAGCGGCGTGTCACCATAAACCCTTTCGCCCATGGAGATGTGCTCATGACACTTTTTATGCAGTACTTTTCACCTGTGGCGTGAATAAGACTCGTTTGATTTCCCGCCGCCTTGTGCAACGGGTGCTGCACTGCGGTTTTGGTGTTGCCGCAGGCAATAAAGTGTTGGGACTTGTTCGAGAGCAGTACTGCGTACTCGCCGCACTGCGCTCGGCGCCATGGCTGTCTGAACGGGCTTGAGCAGCAGCACAAGTCACCCGAGACAACGATGAACGCAGTCCTGTTGCTCACTAAGACCGAACCCACGCTAGAGGCTGTACTCCTTCGGGATACTTGTTCACTACAATGTGTCCATATGTTTTCTTCGTTTGTGTGGTCATGAATTTGATGTTAAATTGACTGTTGAATTCAATTTCAATGCATGTTTATTTAATGAAGCGACTTCCAGCATGACTTTTCAAGTGAATAACTTTTCTATCAGTCTACATGTAACTTGCTCAACTTTCCTCGCAATTTTTTTCTGAGTTATTGACATTGATATCATGAACGAGTGACAACTTTTTCCTGTGTAGCACCACCATGGATTAAATGGTTTTCATTGCTATGATCGACATTTGAACCTAGTGACATTAACACCTCTATTGTGACAGGAGAGAAATAAGACAGCTATCATAACAAAACCACAGCTTTACCCCATTCAATTAGCTAGTCCACATTCAGCACATGTTGAAACAAGAACTGTTCTGGTTTGCCTGCCCAAAAATACAGAACCACGAGGTTGCTTGTTGTATGACAACAGTTCCTGCCAAATTCAAATACTCGAAGCTGTGTTGTATGTGTACTTTCATGCCAATAACCTCATTACATGTACATAATTGGTAACTTAAAGTCTACCACAGCGTGTGAAGACCATGTGGTTTCAAGAACACCGAGCCAGCAAAGGCTGAATGTGAACAAGACAACAGTAGATAGAGCACCTTTTCCAAACCGTAGCGGCTATAAAGTGCTGCTTTGCAAAGTACAAAGGCATAAGCTTCATAAAAATATAGCCTTAATCCTGTGTATAAGGTGTTCATACACATTACAAAAGCTTTCTCCATTGTGCACACATTGAGATAGTCATCAGAGCATCTGTTGATGTTTAAAGAGAAGCAAAGCCAAATAAGATGACCCCAATGCTAATGGACGTACTGCCAGAGTACTGCTGGCAAACAGGTGTCACAAACAAGGACTATCTGGGCCACTTTTGCAGCGATGGCACACTTCCAAAACCAGACGTTCATTGTTTTTTTTGGTGAACAGACAAAATATGTAATCTAAGACACTATGACATGGATAACCAAAAAATATATCAATTGCTGTGCCTCCACAAGCAACTAAAAAAAAAAGCTTCTTGCACCTCTTCTATCTCAGTGAGCAGCGTCCAGCACGTTTTTTCCGGACTGTGAAATCTGAATGAACGAGCTTTTATTGCAGAAGTCAACAGTATGCATGGAAGAAAGCCTATTGAATGGCAATCATTCAGTATTAATGAGGACAATCTTAATGAGTCCTCATTATAATTCTGTCTAACAAAGAAAACAAGCCCTTAAATTTTCATTTTTTTACTTCAATCATTCGGTATGTCGCATCACGACAAAGAAGTGCAGCTTTACCTTTGTTAGTATTAAATATGTTAGTAATAAATAAAGGTGTTGTGCACACTATCGTTTTCTTACCTACAACCATTGCTATGCTCCTACTGAAAGCAAGCAAGTTACAGGCTGAAAGCAAGCAAGTTGCAGGAAGTCCAAGGTTACGTGCATAAGACTGGCAGAGTATACTCACGTTGCTTTCGAATACCAGCTACAGGTGTGGTCAAACGTGGACTAGAGTCGAGCGGTATGAAGAGAGGCGCTTTGGACATCTTCTGACTTTCCTGTTCATCTTCCGTAGTCCTGCTGGGCCCAGCACAGTTCATGCTATGAAAAGCAAAATTTTGTACACAGCTTGTAAAGCCTTAACTCCTTAAAGAGACCCTGGGCAGTCTTTTCAAGTTTTGTCAGAATTTAAGCTAAAGCATCATCAAACCATCCACATCACAAATTTAGCGGCACACCGCGTATCAAGGCCGCTACAAACACTTATACCCTCCTTATCACCCCTGCCTTGCCTCTTACTCATCGGACATGCTGACATCGCCGGCAATCACAGAGAGCACTGAATGATTTGAGCAACGCCCAATCATGATCTTTTAGATTGAAAGCCGACAGGTTGTGTGCGATCTCCGAGACCATAGTTCAGTGCGCCAGGCAGCATGCATGCTGCCTGGCAACAGAGAAAGATCGTGGAACGGTTGGTGTCCGCTCTTACGCCCTGCCAGAAATCTATCTTAGGCACATTCCACATCCAGTCAGACCAGCAGCCTGGGCTACGTCTCGCTTCCAGTGGATGTCGTACTGTGAATGGGCAGTTGGAGATGTGTTTGGCTGAGCAGCAGTGATCTGCAGCGATTTGCAGCTCTAAAGCATAATAAATTACATACTATAGGCAAAGAGCCTAAATCAGTTTTCAAATTACCCTTAGGATTTGGTCTACGGGTCCACTGAGCTTGTACAAAATCGTCAAAACTGTTCCAGGGACACTAAAGAGGACCAATGACTTGGTTTAGGTTGACAAACTACACCCTGAGAACTGTAATGCCACATCCTTTACTATCAAAAGTTAATTATTAGCAGAGAAAATTAAGAGTGAAATTTTATTTTTAAATTTTGCACAAAAATCTCCGCATGTGACGCCAGAAATTTCAAATGCATCTTTAATATTTTCGTAGTGTTGGCTCAAAAATTTTTAATGTCACGGCATTTGCTGCGAGAATCTCAAGGTGGCATTGCCACCTGCATTTACTTTTTGCATGTTTTCTTGCTTACCAAGCCTCGTGTCACGGTAATAGTGCTGTTTTCGGGAGTGTGGAATTCGGCAGCGGAGGTACTTGCCTTTCTTTCGATGCCTTTAATGGTACAACAGGCATGCTAGAGTCCTCAGTAGCTCCTTCAGAAGCATTCTCCTCACACTTGCGTTTCGTACCCTGAACGCGATGTGACAAGTAGCATTTGTTTCCCCTTGGGCACTGTTTGTTGGCAGCGTGCTCAGGACAGATAAGGATGTGCTGCTTTTTGCACTGAAATGAAAAGACATGGTAGCACGGGAAGTTTAGGGTAAATGGGTCAATCCTCCGTATGATTAGCCCTCGTTTCTAATGTCACGGAAGTTCACTTCATAAAATTGCAGTTTTTTTCCAAAGCCTTCTCAGCACTGAACACGAAACACTTATAATGTCAAAACTGTCAGACAGGAACTGCACATTGCAGGGCCAGTCAACAGGCTCAGACTTTTTTTACAAGTCCTTAAGAAGCTTGACAATTTGTAGAGTAGACAATGGCAATCAGGTTTTCTGAAGATTACAGCACTGCGCACAGCCTCCGCTTCGATGACTATTCCCACGCTCCTTCCCCACACCTGGCCGATCCTCCTTTCGTGCGCACTGACGCAAAGTCGCCGATTGGCAACTTGACATAACACGAAGCTTGTCGATTTGCCAAACCAGTCACGACAACGTGCTACGTATTCCCCTACCTGTGAAGAAGAAGGGTGGCGAGGCCACGAGAAAATCTGAAACCAGTTGAAACCGGTATTTTAACCCCGGTAACTTTTGCGGCAGCACATTCACAAAGCAAAAGCATGCATATTTCTCTTGATAACAATTTTCGGACCTTGGGGTTGTATTTTGGCCCTTCAAGCTCACAAAAATTTTCCATTTGCCACAGAATCGAGGAACTTGCAACAAAAAACTTACTTGAAAACTGCATAACATGTGCTGACACCTCTGGGGTGCGTGCACACCAAACAAAACTATGCAAGATATAACTTGCGTCGCTTATAATATAACTTACGATGATGACAACGAAACTTTGGAGCCAGTGCCCACAAGCATTTGGAGCCAGTGTCTACAAGCAAGCCAGTAGCAACTGGCTACATTGTTAGCTTCAGGCAGCTTGTACATGCCAAAGGCCTTGGCGATGAGCAAGCTGCTGCTTCAAGATACGAGGCCAAATGAAAAAACGCCACGTTTTCCTAAAAGTCTCGTTTCTTCATTTTTGATAATGTTAAATACGCAATTTATTGCCCGTAATTTTGTAGTATAAATCTTCAGTTTATGCTGTCTCTTCCAAAAGATACAAGCAAGAATGTTAGACCATACACCCACTACAAAACTAAAACTGAAAGTACCAGGTTCGTGTAAACCATAAAATTTGCTTGATATGTAGTAATTTGCAAGTTATTCAGCAATCATATCCAGTGAAAACATCTCATAATGCTCTAAAAGCATCGTCAACACATCACTTTCAATCATGAAAGTCATAAGCTTCTCTCTAGGTAAATGCGTAAAGTGATGCATGTTTTGTTCACGCACAAGGACACGTGTGTGAGCCTGTAAACCATCCAATTTGCCTTTTTTTTTGCCGATGTGTGGCATTTCAATATTGGAAACAGAAGCGCATTTGACAATGCTAAACAAATTCGGATTGAGCCAGGCAAAGCGACTGGAAAAGTGAGCTTTACAAATGATCAGCACTGTAGCGCCAAAGGGCCCAGTCATGTAATTCATGCTGCAAAACAAGCTGGGAAAAACATTTGAAGTTGCCGCTAGAGAAAAGGCACATAGTAATAAAGTCCATGATGGAACTGGCTGCAAATATTGAGAATTCTAGCCCTCATGAGTATCTTGCCTAAGAGCTACACCTGTTTCAAGTTCTTTTTGCTGGTTTTCTTGAAACTTGTATTTGTGGTACCTTTCCACATACGAACAGTCGTAACTCTTTAGCTAATAAACATTTCTCATTAAAACATGGCACACTTCTTTATCACTCTAGCAGGCATGCAATGAACCTCAATAAGCAAAATCATGCCACAAGATCTAATATGGCTGCCTGTTGTATGAAGGTGCCCCTAGTGCGAGTGCAAACTTTTTTGGTTATTTAATTAATATATTTTTATTATTCATCAGATCTCATTCGTTTTGGTTCACTGCACAGACCAATACACTGTTTGTGTTCCTGCAAAAAAATAAATCTTTTTTCAGTGAGTGAAACTTGAGTTAGGAGGAGTGTTTGCGCAAGCCATACTTTTAATGACATTTTTAATTATAAAAATATAGCGAAATATACAGCTTGCTTTATAATGCTCATGTGCCTAAAAAGTTGTGCTTTATATTGTAGATTAATAACCCCTAACGACTATATCTGACGGAAGTCACTTGGCCTCATACCTTTCATAAACTCGAGACCACTCCAACTGCTTCTGCTCTTCGAAACACGTGTTTTACAAACTTTTTTACAAAAGAAAAGTTTTCATTTGCAACAATTTTAAAGTTATATTTCATTTACTATGAACTTTGCGATACGGAGAACGGATGCCGCGTCATGCGAAGGTTCGTTATAAGCAGGCTCACCTGTATATGCCATAGTGCATCTCTATAGCAGCCACCACTTGAAGAAAAAATTGGCAGTGGCTTTGCGAAATGCAATGTCTACGTTCGACCTCAATTATACTTTAAAAAATCACCTCACCTTGATTCCATCAGCACAGTACCCACGTACAGCAAAGTCTTTGCACACTGCTGCCTTTGAGCTGACTTTGACATGTCGGTATGGACAAGGGTCATTGGTACATCGCCCTTTCAAAAAATAGGAGCAAACGGGCATCTTCTCCGGAGCAATCTTGTGGGAAAATGGGCAGTCAGAGGTCTTGCAGGTTCCGCGCAAAAATCTAGAAGGAAAGAACATGCGGTGAATAGACCTAGTAATGCCTTTTCCCCTTGCTTCTTTCACACAAATTGTTTTTCCACTTATTTTTTAACAACAACAAAAAAATGATTACGTGACACGCGTTGACAAGGAAAGAAAATTACCTTTGCTTTTAGACTGATGAAATTACCACAAAAATGTCATTAAAGAATACATGACTGGTCTTATCCCGCACTACGAACCACCTAAAAGGCATCTTGTCATCAATAATGAGTATGGTTTCATTATTTTCAAAATGATAGTTTTCGTAAGTTGACATAGTACATATTTGATCATTCTAACAGCTATGGGCTATTTCTCGTTTCCTTCTATGGTGCTGAAGTTTGGAATATTTTATAATGACAAGAAGATAAGCCATCCCTGAAGCTATTATCAAAATTAGTGCAGCAATCCAATGTTGACTCTTGGCCTTGCATTCCCTCTATAGGAAATTCTATAACCCCTGGTGCTGTGACAGATAAGGTCAGTGCTTAAGGCAGTGACACTACACAACAGTTGTCTTTGGATGACCTCAATATTAGATTTTGTTGTGCTAAAATTCAATAGAGCACTGAATTTGTAGCGTCACAGAAATTCGTTGCATGTCTCAACAATAATTTATCTTGTACCAATGAGCATGCTGGAAGATACACAAGGGTGGGTACGGCAAAGAGGCAAGAAGCTATCTCAGCATGCATCAGGAGTTCGAGTGCACGTAATTAAAACGACTTAGTTCACTCCTAGTGCAAATCTGGTTCATGCTAGTGCCGCAACTAAGCAATGTTAACACTGTTCAGTGCAGCACTGGCACATAGTGACACTCTGTGGTATTATTGTAATTTGATTTGCATACACAGATACGCAAGGACACAAGGGAAAGAGGGAGCGAGCTCCTGGAGGGGCACAACGCCTGCTCGCTCTATCGGGAGGAGGGAAGAGGAAAGGAAGAAAAAGGAAAGACGATAAGGAAGTAAAGAAAAAAATGAAGACTTGGACAAGCACACGTAAGAGGCATGTTAAGCAGACACCAGCAGCTCAAAGCTGCGATGACAGGCCTCTGTTGAAAACACCACACTTGCGAAAGTAACAAACTTGCAATCCCCTTTGTAAACTCCGTGCACCGTGTATATTACTAAATTTGGCTGAGCTGTTCATAGAATGCATTTTTTCACTAAGTCATGACACAGGTGTGTTGCAATTGTGAGAGAGGCCTTGTAGAACAAATGCCAGGATACCTGGTACTTGCTTGAACTCACCTTGTGCAAACGGCCACTTTTTCGGGGTCATGAACGTAAGCGCACTTGTCACCCTTGTTGCAGCGGCCAAACCGATTGAAGAACATACAATACGATTTCTGCTTCAGCTTCTGGCTATTGCCGACGTTGCGTACCCTGTGAATGCTTCGGTTCACGGTACGGCTGAAAAAAGAAAAAAAAAAGGGGGGGGGGGAGGGGCGAAGGGGCAAAGGTATCAACAACTCGCTAACAGCGGATTATCGAGACGACTCAACCTGAGATATGTCCTTGTCTCTGCAGATGGTGTCTGAGAGAGCACTCCTGGTTTCCGTTCAATATAGGTCTTTCCGCCTACGTCGATTCGAGTTTGGCCATTTGTCTGCTCAGAACTGCACAGTGGCTGCGAGATGCGCCGAAGTACTTTCCCAGCTGCATCCATCGTGTAGACAGATCCTCGCACGACTAGTACTCGCTCATGACGAGGAGATGCTGTGAAGATGGGAAATATTCTCTTCAGGCCCAAATTATCATGAAATACCGTATTTACTCGCGAAATCCTCGCACCCCCACATCGCCCAACAAAAATACATTTTTTTTTCCTCAAGTAATTATCGCACCCCCGATAACTACTGCAAAAGTCGTCTGCTCTTTCCAACCGCTGATGATAACGCACGCCATCTCTTAAGCATCAAGCGTACTAACGCACAGACATTCAATCCAATCCAATCCAAGCCAAGCTGAAGTGGCCAGTGCGCGTTGCGGCATGTTTTGTATGTTGTGTCGGTAATCCTGTCACGTTATGGGGCGATACTGAAGCTACATGGCTGCTTTCAGGTTCTAAGTGATAGATCATGCACTGAAGAACGGCAACAGGGTCGCCGGTAGGCCCTTCGGAGTCTACGAGTTTTGTGTTCGCTACTGGTGACGGCAGCTTAAAGCAACCAAGGTGCGTTGGGCCTGCCGCGTGCCTAAAACTGGGATTGATGGTAGACTTCATTTCTTCAGAAGAAAACTACGTACGTTTTTGTTTAAATAGCCATCAGCCCAATACTGAAACCCCACGCTTACCTTTTGAGGGCTCCTGTTGAGCGACGAACGCTACCGCAACGCCCGCAACGTTCGCAAGCTTTGCGTATGGTATTCTAATTCTCGACTATTTGCTTCCACTTTTTGTCTCCAATAAATCTTGTCTTGTATTGGATCTCTGCTTTTATTGTTGAGGTAAGTTTTAATTAGTACTTCTTAATGCTTGCTGTTAGTTGCTGGTGTGAGAATCTCGATTTGCGGCCACTTCGCTTTCTTTTTCGCTCTGTACGTTTTTGTAGAAAGTTTTCCCCAAGTAATTCTCGCACCCCCTAACTTTTCATTGGTTTTCTGGCAAAAAAAGTGCGAGGATTATGCGAGTAAATAGGGTATTGAGGAATGTTATGAATCGCAAATAATTTATTGCAATGCAATGAATACTTTGCTGCAAGCAATCTATGGTGACAGGATGTTGCTATTGAGCATATTCCAGCAAGGAGTGATAATTAGGCAATGACAAAATATCCATTTCCCACTCAGTTGAACATATCAGAAGTTTAAAAAGTATAACCGAATAACTGACTCACAAGTGTGTGCAGAATACAATTATTGGCTGCAAGTATAAAAATAAATGACAAAAAAAATTATTTTGCCACTGCTGTTGTTAGCAGCATATCCAATTGACCCTATTCAATGTGCATCCCATTCAAAGTTAAACTGTCAAAGAAGAGGTAGGTAATACCTTGCCTTTTCTTTCTCAGCACTGACCACAGCAAAAAAACAAAAGTATACACTCTCCCTCAATTAAAAATATACTTAAGGGGCCCCACAATACTTTTTTAGCATGATCAGAAAATGCGCTGCGTAGTCAAGGTTCCTAAAAACGCACGAGCCAAACGTCACGGGGCCGCACACAGCCAGGAATGCACAATGAATTCCTGAAGTCTGCAGGAAATCCCTCCCTCTTCTCTCTCTTCAAATGATACCATATACTCAAATTACTGCGCCAAACACTGAAGTCCACGACCCTTGGCTGATTCCAGCGTCAACAGCTGACCACAGCTACCACGGCCCGCTGTGAGGTGTTGCCATGTGCCCGCACATGCACTCGCAATCACATTGAAAGCAAGCAGTGCAACGAAGCGCTCCTTTGAGTCAGTTGCTACGAGCTCGATATAGGTTGCGAATAAAGAGAAGGTGCTCAAGGTCATGAGCACTTCCATTGCATTGACGAAGGAATGCATCTTCTTGCCCCCTTGTCATCCCCCTCCCTGTGTAGCTTTCAGCACGATTGCTGGTGCAAAAGGAGAGAGAAATCGCTTAAAAGAGCACAGACATTAAATTCATGTATATGAAGACTACTGCACCCACGAGTTGTTCTTGACCGCCTAATAGTTATTCGCAACTCAAAATGCTTAGTCAGTGCCTCTTTAAAGCAAAAAGCAAATCGTGTAACTTTACTCATATTTGAAGCATTCTATTTTTTTTTCCCAGCAGCCTATTCATGAGGCAATAAGCTTTTTTATGAAAGCCATTACATGACTACTTGAGTTGTTGTTGAATGAAAAAAGAGAAAGGAAGGTCCGAGCCATTACTAAATCCCCAAACAAAATACACTTTACCTTTGCAAGAAGCAGGGCTACGTGAGAGGGATTTCTTGAACGTTCTAGAAAGTTTGTTTCTTGAAGATTTGTATGTAATATTCCCAATCTTGATGTAGTGTGCTTGAGATGAACCTGCACTGGAAGCAGGCTTGCTGCAATAAAGGAAATAAAACAGGAGATGAGTATGCAACACGGCTAGAGGCCCATCACAATATGGTTTTCATTTTGAAATTACATTACCCAGAGCTTTTCCTTTTTTGACCGTGGAAGTAATGGGTAGTCGAGTATGATGGAGGCCAAGACTGTTTCCTTTTAGATGCAGCCACACAATTTCCTGAATGACAATATGAGAATGCTGCATGTAACATTGAAGATAAACCGCTCATGCTTAGTTGACTAATCATGAATTGGAGGCATTAGGCAATAAACGTAGGAACACTGCGACTCTTTACAAAAGCTTATCCACTATGACAATTTGCAAAAAAGCATTGCTGCCTATGTGTTGGATGGTTATGTTCCAAACAAAAGAGTTCTGACTATATACTATTGGAACAAAGTACTGTTTTGATTTGAAAGCTTAGTACATTTATAACAAAACTTCGTGGAAATCGGTGTAAATGAAGATTTGAAGAGCCAGCATGACAAAATGCAGCATCAAAGTAAACACTGCCAATATTCAGTTACAAATGTTTCCTGCAACCTGCCCTAGCTGAAACAATCAGTGATGAGCTTCATCTGCAGGGGTAGCAGGAAAGCAACATATAACTTGATAGTGACGTCAGTTTCAGTCTTCCGTCCACCATCGCCTTGCCAATGTAGCACATCCGTCCCAGTGACCGCACAGTGTTGTTTATACAGCAGATCCTTTGGCATAGTGTACAAGTTTCGTTCGTTTGCCTTGCACTTATGATACATAAAAATTGTTCAGGACATTATGCAGCATGCGGCTAAGCAGCGTTGACTGGGAAACTCTGATCCTTGAAACACACTAGGTGAAACAACTTTGCACTAGTCACCAGTAGTGCTCCGCCCCACCCACACATTTCATGGCAATAAAACTGCACAGATTTTGACCACGATTGCAGCATACAACCGAGGCCCAATAACATGTTTGGTGCCCAGTTGGGGTTTGTTTCACCGAAGAACTTAGTGGGTCTTCCGAAAACCAAGAACGGTCGTTGTATCCAATGCGAGGCTTCACGTTTTGACAGAAATTAGCCACGCACTTAATACATTGAGCACTTATGGACTCCACAGTGATACACCGAGCAAGAAGGTGAGGGGATTAATGGGGAAAAGCGACAGCCGCACAGCTTGACTCGGCGTCGTCTATGGTTGCCAACTTTTCAATCAAACAAGTCGGGACGAGGGGGTTGGAGTGGAGAGGAGTACACTAACATAGGAAGCCTACAAAATCAGTATACTTTATTACAGTATCTCTCAGACAAGTTCATTGTTGCTTTATTCTTGCAGCCTCCTGACGAAGTACTTCAGCTGGCTCCACCCTTTTCGCAACACTTCTCCTTGCTGGAGAATGTACACAAAATGTTGTCACACTTCACAAGGAAGTTCAGCTAAAAGCCCCTTGCTAGCCATAGAAACTTTGCTGCGTGCGCACTGTTCATGCCAACTTCGTGTTTCGTAGCGTGATGTACGTTGTTAGGTGTGCGTTGGATCAACAAATATTTGTAATTGAATGGTGCAGAACAAATCCAAGACATGTAGCTGACCCGAAAGCAACGGTGCGGGATTCGGGACGCTGTATGAAAAGTCAGGGCAGTCTCCCAAAATACGGGACGGTTGGTAACCCTAGCGTCATCTGCCGTCATGTGCTCGGTAAAGGCAGTACAAGCGAACATAGTATCTCAGACTCCCGCAGTGTGACATACTCGCAAGTTATGTACTATCAAGGTAAGGCATCTCTCAGTGAACGGATGTGAAGTGTAGACAACTAATATACCAGAATGAGTTCAGAGTAATTCATGCATAAGTATGTTGAAGCTTCCTCACTGAGTGCACAAAAGGGGTGTTCAGAAACTGCACTGTGGGAAAAAAGTGTTCACAAATAAAATTAAAAAAAAAAAAACTCGCAGAGACAGCAACAAACTTGATACATAGCAACTAGAAAATGAAGAGGATTCACAGTTTCCTTTTTTTTTTTTCACCAACCACAAAGCACCATAAGGGGTCGTTAAACACCTCTCGAGCTTGGTGAGAGGGTACACCCAACAGAAACCAATCACTGCTATGAACAGCTTTGCCCAACCATGTGCGGCAAGGATGGTTTAGAAGCAGAGAGCTAAGTTACCATTTTCTCAGTCGTCCTCTTTCTACACAGATGCCTGTGCTTGCTCACTTCAGGTACGAGGCCAAGTGATGAAAATGTTTTTAAAAAGCAATATTTAGCAATATTTAGAAGAAATTATTCCGAGATAAAAACCACATCTGGTTAAGGCACATGTGCAGGTTACAAAGCAATCATATTTTTGTTCATTTTTCATAATTAAAAATTTCATTGAAAGTATGCCTTGTGCAAACTCAGCTTGCTAAATTTTCATTTTTTGCAGGCACATATAAGAGGCTTTGGCCTGTGCAATGAACCAATACAAATGAGACCTGGTGAATAGTAAAACATAGTAGGGTGATTTCAGACAAGATCGAACGAAGCATGGCTGGGTCAACCTCTTAAATTTCAAAGTTTTATATATTTTAACCCCATGAGTGGAAAGAAGAGATAAATAATTAACCTTGCTGGAAAAAAATTTTTCGAAGCATGGCATATCATTAATGACGAAGAGGTGGAGTGCCACGCTTAACTGCTCCGCTGTTTTTTTTTCGGACTATGGCGAAGAATTATACAAAATATATTAAGGCTATGTACCTCATAGTTGTTTAGCTAAATATAGGGATACTTGCGATTACGTTCAATTATATTTCGATTCTCTGCTAGTGTAGATTTTTTTCATAAAAATTTTCAATTTGACGAAAAAGACGTTTTTTTTTCTTAATTTGCAGGCCTTAATATGAAAAAGGGTCAATGACAGAGTGGTGAAAATTTCTAATTATTTCATCAGCATGTTTATTTATAAACCTATGTAAACACTTTTCAATAAAAAGATATAATCAAGTGATCTTCAAGAAAAAAATGTGCAAAGGAAACTTGTGACGACGATTCAAAAATTTGATATTTTTTATACTATCCTCATTTGTTCTCTGCACATCAGCTTTCACAATCAATAAAAACGTATTGCACAATGTGTTTTCACTTGCAGTTACAGCCTGCCAAATAATGCCCTTGTGCAAGGATAGCCAATTGTAGATCAGACTTCCTGCCCACTTACTAGTAGAAAATACAGGCCTATACTTCAATTTCTCGCCCTGACATAGGACAATACCTAGAAGCACTTATGAGGTGGCCATTTTGAATGGTGTTAGATAGAAGTGATATAAATCAATAAAACAAATAGTTATTCATACCTCAGTTGCATTTTGAGCCGCCAATAACTATTAGGGGGTCAAAAAAGCAAGCAGCACTGAAATAGTTGTTGACTGCACTGAGGATGCCAATTTCGAAATGATTTGGTCAGGGGGAGCTACCATGAGTGCGGGATTACCGAGCAAGCAGGGCACACAGTCCATGTTTCTGTGTGAAGAAGGCCTGTCAAATAAGGCCTTTGCGCAAAAATGAGCACAACATGTGAGTCTGAAGATTGTATAAAATTTGTGATTGTGTACAGCTTTTCAATTTAGCATCATGATATTATATTGGATAATTATGTCTTGCTGCTGCAAATTAGAAGTGATAAACACGGTAGTAAATAATTAGAAATTAATGGGGTCCATCGAGGCTCTGCAGCACCAAGCTGTGATGTATAAGTTGGTAACTCTGCGAAAATTTCATTTTTTTTTGATGAGCTTCTGGCGCTTCGAATGGTAGTCTGCACAATAATTTTGCCAGAAGCTAGAATTTGCTGCCATGAAACCTGCAGCAGCAGAGCAAAGTGAGAGCACTATCAGAGTCAAATTGAGCAGCGGACTGAGCGCATGGCCAATACAAATCGTTTGGTGCTGCAAAAAAAAAAAAAAGAAAGAAAGAAAGACTAATTTTCGGCCTACCAGTCCCATGCCACTAATTTCCCACAGTGTGGGTGCCCTCCTAAGCAACTACAAGTTTGTTCTGCTGAGCACCAGACCGGAAGTGTGCTTGTGCCTATTTAACCGGTAGGTACCTGGCGGCAGCAATTCTTCGCCTTCCACTGCCCAGCGGTGGATGCTCAACTGTTTCACCGAGGCTGTGAGGTATGCCCAGTGGCCTTCGCAGAACCTTATCGGGCGACCTTTTAGGATGGGTACCCAGAAACAACCGAGGAACTCCTCTACCCATTGGGAAGGACTTGTGGGTTCCTGGTCGGCACTGTGAATCAAACGCGGCCCCTCCCGCACTGGGAGCAGACAATCTAATCATATATCCACGACTCGGTGCGCCTGCCTATCTGTGATGGGCAGACACACCTAGTTGTCTAAAGTGTGGCGTTTGTTCTCTTTGATTTGGCTCCTGGAGCACCACATTTATTATTTTTCACCAAGATCAATTCGTGCAGCGCGGCTTCTCTGGCTAAAGCGGCTGTCACCCGTGTGTGAGAAGCGAGCGCTCACAGCTTCCCGACAAGAGTTCTCATGATGCTGCCCACCGAAGGAACGGAGTCAAATTTCAACTTCCACTTCAATGCCTCGAAGCATTTATTGCGTGGACGCCTAAAGGGGTTGGGGAACTTGAGCTACAGACAGTGAATCTGTGACGTTAGCCAATTGTCTCTGTTTACGCGCCAAGTACATGCATTAGAATTTCGCCATGCCCAAGTTAGATCAGTCACCTCAGGACACTTTTGTTTAAATATACAAGTACGTATTGTAGACATGCTTTTGTTCACGTTTACTTTGAACGCACGAGAAGTGCCAACATTGTCTGCTACGTTTGCAATGTCAACATTGCGTGGCTGCTATGCGAGCAAGGGGCGAATAAAATAGTTATGCTCTAATTGCCATGCGTGGAAGTTATCCCCGGCTGTATCGCAACCTATCCGGCTGAGGACCCGAGAACGAGCCCTCTTTGCCCCGGTACACACCGGACTGTGTGCGCTTGCTTGCGCGTTGGTTCCGCGCTCGCAGCCGCTCCCATTACTAAACTATTTCGAAATTGGCGTTCTCAGTGCGGTTGACAGCTATTTCAGTGCTGCTTGCCTTTTAAGAAACTGCATTTCATACTTAGCAGGCAGGAAGACAGATCTACAATTGCCTATTCTTGCTTAAGTCATTTTTTGACTGGTTGTAACTGCAAGTGAGACTATATTATGTAACATGTTTTTATTGATTGTGAAAGCTTATGTGCGAAAGAATAAGTGTGGAAACCATAAAAAATATTAAAGTTGGGTTTTTTAAAATCATCAGAAGCTTCTTTTGCTTGCTCTATTCTTGAAGTTAGCACGGATACCTTTTTATTGAAGAGTGTTATTAATATACACTTTGGCAGTTTTACAAATAAGCATGCTGAAAAAGTTGTGCAGAATTTTCACCCCTCAGCCATAAGCTCTTTTTGAAATAAGGGCCTGCAAACTAGACAAAAAAACATTTTCCAGGTCGATTTTGAGATTCCTATAAAAATATCTGAACTACACAGAGAAGCCAAAAATAACTGCATGCAAGCACAATTACACACATATTTAACTAAACTAATTTGAACATAGCTTTCATTTATTTTGTGTAATTCATCGCCAAAGTCAGAAAAAACAGCAGAGCAGGTAAACATGGTACTCAGCCTCTTTGCCATTATTGATTTACTATGCTTCAAAAAAAATTTTTTCAAGCTAAACCAGAGCTTTTCTTTCCACTCATCGGACAAGATATAAAATTTTCAAAGACATTTAAGAGGTCGACCGGCCATGCTTCGTTCGATCTTACGTGGAATCACCCAGTAATTAAGTTACCAAGGAAGTATGCACTAGCACTGGGAGCACATTCGCATAATAGGCAGCCATATTAAACCACCCAACACGACTTTGCTCATTGAGGTTCACTGCACGCCTGCTACTGTGATAAAGAAGCGTGCCAAATTTTAATGAAAAATATTCATTAGCAAAACAGCTACGACAGTTCGTGTACAAAATAATAAAAAAGACACAAGTTTCGGAAAAATTAACAACAACAACAACAAAAACACAATTTGAAAAGGGTGCAGTGCTTATGCAAGATACTCAGGAAGGGTAAAATTTTCAATATTTGCAGCCAGTTCCATTATAAACTTTACTCCTGTCTGCCTTTTCTCTAGTGACAACATTAAATTTTTTTCCAAGCCCGTTTTGCAGCATGAGTGACATAACGGGGTGCTTTTGCGCTATAGTGCTGCTCATTTGTAAAGAACCCTCTACCAGTCACATTGCCAGGCTTGATCTGAATTTGTTTAACATTATGAAATGTGCTTGTTTCCAATATTTAAATGCCACACATTGCCGAAAAAAAAAGCTAATTGGTTGGTTTACAGGCTCACGTATGTGTCCTTGTGCGTGAACAAAACATACATCACTTTACGCGTTCACCTAGTGAGAAAATTATGAATTTTACAATTGAAAATGATGTGGTTGACGACGCTTTCAGAGCATTATGACATGTTTTACTTGATATGATTGCTGAATAACCTGCAAATTACTACATACCAAGCAAATTTTATGGTTTACACAAAATTGGCACTTTCAGTTTCGTAGGGGGCGGATGGTTTAACATTTTTGCTTGCATCTTTTGAAAGAGATGGCGTAGATGGGAGCTTTACACAGCAAAATGATGGACAATAAATTGTGCACCCAACAAAGCCAAAAACCAAAAAACAACATTTTCAGAAAAAAATAGCTTTGTTCACTTGACCTCGTACCTTAAGAGCTCCTGGCACCTTCGGTGCGACATTCAACAGCAGACAGCATGCAGCCAATAGCAAGCATAACTCAAGGGTGGTGCATATATCAGATGTGCTCCTAGCCAGAAAGAGCTGCAACGTATTGACTGCACACTCCATAGCCGGCTACGCGACTATTGAGTGGACACACCCGTGTGCACAAGAATCTCAACAGGAGAGGGCAATCTAGTTTCATGATGTGCATGGCATAACTTTTCTCGGCACAATCCCTCCCTGTGGAAGGTTCAGCACACTTGCTGCGATGATAGAACACTTATTACATGCAAAAATCTGTGTAACACTGCTCATTTTCGACAGATTTATAGAATTTCTTGCGGCAATCAATTTGTTGAGGTTGTAGAATCACTAGGAAAAGTGATAAAGGACTTTTTTAACCGTTGTAGCTGAACCCTCAGTCTCGGTGATAATTAAAACACACAGCCTGAAAAACTTGCTACTTCAATAGCATGGCAAGAATTAAGGCTCCCAATTGTAGTGTTAGAGGCGGATTCCCTACTTTCACTTGCATGGCATGCCAAACTAAATAGCATATGCTGTGCACTGCAACAGTTGTATTTGAACTATGATTACTGCATTTAATGGCTTTCGTGCACTCAACAGTAACAATAAGGCAACCAGCGTCCAGAGGTACCACCAAAAAAATTGCAGTAGAAATAAAAAACAACCCTGGTAGCAATAGTGCATAACATGCAAATTTCATAACCACGAAAGTAAGTTTTTCAAGGAACAGTACATACCATACTGAGGTCGAAGTGGCCTCTGCAGGGAAGTTCTTGGCCTATTCACATTGTTCACCTTGTACTTTTTCACAATGCGTCTGGCACCAATGCAAGTGAGATTCGAACTTGGACTCTTGACTGGTGCAGCAACTTTTGATTTGTTTGAAAATGGTGATGCAAGTTGTCGAGGTGTTCTCCCCGTGGGGCCACATGGTAGTGTCACAGTACATGTACCAAGCGATCCGGTTCCATTTGCTGCGTTGTCCCTAACATACACATATTTCCCAGCAGCTGACGCTTGCCGCACAGACCCACAATGCGCCAGTGGTGTGCTGGTGCCTACAACTGGTGATGTACCTTGACTTGTTGACGAAAAGACTGCTGTAGTCTTCTGCACTGGTTTCTGAGTAGAAATGGGTTCAGGATGAAGTTTCTTCAATGTGTACCTACTCTTTTGCACAACAGTTGACAAAGACCGCCTCCTCAAAGTTTGCTGCGAGGTCTTGTGTACAGTGGGCGCATTATTAGTTACGTGAGCTATTGGTGGGGTCCTCTGTACAGTTGGCGCTTTGCAAGTCATGCGAGCTTGTAGTGGGGTCCTCTGTACAGTGGGCACTTTGCAAGTCATGCGAGCTTGTAGTGGGGTCCTCAGTACAGTGGGCGCTTTGTAAGTCGCGCTAGTTTGCGGCGAGATCCTCTGAATGGTAGGTGCTTTGTAAGTAGCGCCAGTTTGCAGTGGGGTCCTCAGCATAGAAGCCGAATTGTAAGTTGCGCGAGAACCCTGATTGCCGAAGTGTCCAACACGGGTGGCACTGGACGCACCCCCTCCACGCACACTGGCGTAAGGTGGGTTACTCTGCGAGCTCGCGGTACTATGGGTCTGAGCGCCATGCGAGTTTACTTTTGTGTAGCGATTTGAAACCCTTGTTTGCGCACCTCCACGTGGTCTTAAGTTCCGTTGATGGTTCCTGATCAAACCTGAAAATAGGAAGCAATGTAAGGCTGTAGAAAGGTCCACAATTTTTTTTCTTCAAATTTTTCATGAATGTAAGGTTGGACACAATGCAGGGACGGCGCCCCCACCCTGACGCCGCCCCTGACACTATAAGTACCCGCTGTCAGCACTTCGATGACGCTTACGTGAGAGATACGAGATTTCGTCTAGCAAGTCCTTGTTGTCACGGTCCGAGCTTCTACTAGCCATCTCCTCGGGGTGTCGATACGCAGTCTTCTATAAAAGCCAAATTGATCGTGCAAGTTATAGAAATTCAGTTTATGTCAGCTCTAAAGAACGAGAGCGGATGCGGCCCATGAAATATTACCCACACGCTACTCACCTGGTCTGACTCAACACACTCGGAACGAGCACTTCAGCTTCTTTTAAGTCATGGCAATGCTCAAAGACAAGTCACTGCGGGGCAACGAAATGACAACGCTAATACAAACAATCACTGCCACCTACCTGCGCAGCTGCAACCGTTTAGCAGCAGCAGGGAACACCTACACTAGGCAGCACGGAGGAAACCTTTCCTTCCTCCGTGCTAGGCAGCATATAGAATAAATAACTAATGCGATCAAGCTCCCACGAGTCCCACCTGAGACGCAGCCAAAGCCGCTATAACTGCGCATTGGATTGATACATACGTAACTGTAAGGTGTGCGCCAGAACGTCGGCGCGCCGCCGCTTTCTACGTCAACTGATCGGCGCGCTGCCGCCGCCACAACAATTTTTTTATTTTTGCGCGTCAATCGTGCACGATTACGTTTTTTTTTTTTTCAGTAAACCTGCCTTTCTTTAGCTGTTTATTCTGTTACCAGTAAATCGTCAGTCTTTTCCTAATTATGCGTCTAGCAAATGCATCGCAATAGCCGGTTACAGTTAAATTTTCAACTGGACCAAATAAACTTGATCAGCGCCCATGGGCACTGATCAAGTTTTTTGTAGAACGTAGAAAGCTCAAACGTTTTTTAAGCTGCTTTCGAGCTCACTGTAGTAGTGACAGCTCCTACGGCGGTGTTTGGCGAGGACTATATACCAACACATTCTTGCTATATATAAAGAGTGTTTTCACACTCGTCGCTTGGCCTATAGATGGCGCTGACTGTCACTCCTACTTCTAAATTCATATATAACCCCCCCCCCCCCCCCAAAAAAAAAAAGTGGATGGAGGAAAGGTCTCTGTGGTAGCTCATTGGTTAGAGCATCGAACGCGTTATTCGAAGGTCGTAGGTTCGATTCCTGCTCACGGCTGGTTATTTTTGCTCAGGCTGCCTCAAACTTAGCGTGTTCTCCTCAAATACCTCAGATCGAAACAGTTTTGAACTTTTTTGAAGCTGATGACACTTCGATTCTGGATACTTTAGCGTCATCTTTTGAGGAATTTGTATGTTGTAGCGAATTTCGCAATGTAGGTGCACTCCTTCTTAAGTGCCTTCTAAAGTGTGGGCCCCACAACTATGTTAAATTGCACCCTAGACACCCATGCTACCATAAAGATATATTTCATCTCACTGGTTGCATAAAGCACTTACGTAAGAGTCGTCATTCCAAGCGTAATGATAACGCTTCTTGAGTTAATGCACTGAAAATTAAATAGAAGCTATAATCAACAGGCTAACAACCACTACTTTAGCAATAATGCCTGCGCTAAACTTACGAGAAAAAAATTCATCTAGTTTTAGAGGTCGATTGCTCCTGCATTGTTCATGTCCTCATTGTTAATTATTGAGGGCCAATTCTCCTCTAATACGGAAGCTATAGTAGCAATGCCTTCAAATCTGTTTCTTTTTCTACCTCTAACAGCATCACTCCTTCATTTTCTGCGCGCCCCGCCGCAGTGGTCTAGTGGCTAAGGTACTCGGCTGCTGACCTGCAGGTCGCGGGATCGATTCCCGGATGCGGTGGCTGCATTTCCGACGGAGGTGGAAATGTTGTAGGCCCGTGTTTCCGGAGCCCACCACTAGGGCGTCTCTCATAATCATATGGTGGTTTTGGGACGTCAAACCTCACACGTCAATCAAATCAATTGATTGGTATGTCCCACTAGGCAACAACAAAATTTATTTTTAAATTGCATACCGCTCACTACGCGGTTTTCTTGGTACGATTAGACGGCCTCTCGCAAGCAACGGCGGAGTTCACTCGCCGAAGCCATCGCGTGAATGAGGTTTGCCTGCGCTAGCAACTGTTCCCGTGAACTTCAATTTACGTGGCGCCGCTCGTCGCTGTAGCGAGAATTTTCGCGGTTATAGCGTTTGGCCTTCATCATTTTCTGCGTGCAGCAAACTACCAGCTCTTTCTAGCCTTGAATTGAGCTCATATGAAGTGCATAACCTAATAATAATTTTGGAATTATCGGACACACTGTGGCCCAGACGGTATGACGAACATATTTTTAAAGTGGTACTCATTATGATGTGCTAATATATTATTTAAAAAAAGGAAATCTCTGCAACAGCTCCTTAGCTGCGGAAATTAGCAAACGTCGTGCCTTCAAGTCCGGAAACAAGCAAATAGCAAATTACCCACCAAAATCTTTGCCTTTTATTGCGATAGGACTTTTATGTACACTCTCGGCTGAATTTCACTGCCGGCGTCGACGTCATGCACTGTATATGTATACGTGTCTATATGAAAACGCAAGCGAAAAAAAAAAAAACCAGAAAAAAGACTCCGGCGTGCGGAATCAAACGTGGAACCTCCGCGTCGTGAATGCGAGACGTCAACCACTGAGCCACAGTGAAGTACCTCCTTCAACGTGTAAGTGGCAAACTATTTATATCTGCCACTTACCGCTGTTGGCGGGCACCTGAGGGGTGGGGGTGGACTATCATGTTTTCAGCATTATCAGCAAGAAGGCGCAATGAGCGCGTGGTGGCTCTCATCTCTCACGCGTACTTTGGCTTGCAGAGAGGAGGAGAGTGGACGATCTCTCGCGCGCCCTTATCTCCCAGCGAAGAGGATCATACGTCTTTGCTGGCGTTGGGGCACTGGAACGATTCTGTTGTAGTTACTGGGCGCACAAAAGCCCATGCAATTGTTGCACATCCTCCGTTTGTGAAAAGGACGCGCTTTTCAGATACAGCGCGCAGTAACAACTGAGACGCTTATTCGCTTTCATCTGTACCTGTCAGTATGTTTCGTGCGTCATTTGTGCGTGAGAAACACGGCGCACGTTTCAATCCGCTTGCCATTCTGCGCGTGACCTTTCAATTCCTTGCCATCGAATTCATTGCTTCGCGTTTGAGGCAAAGCTTTGACTTTTATACAAAATTGGCAAACTTCAAAAGCCACAAAATGCCGAAATTGAAAAAAAAAATCAGAGAAGTAGAAACAGAGAGCTGAGACGTGGCACTAACAACTGACGTTTATTTCGGAACAACCTTCCTCCAAAGTCCGTACCGCGCATGCGCAGATAACAAATCCAAAACACCCGGCAAGCTAATCTTGGTTAATCACCTTTGTACTAAAAACACTCTTGGTGAGATAAACTGAGGCTGCGCTAATATATTTGTCAGGACCAATTTTCCAGATATGAAATGCCTCAATAATCTCCCGTTCACGCTGCGTCTTAGCCTTACCTAAAATTGTGACCTTATCGAAGAGGGGCGTACAACCACACGACTTGCAGTGCAAATGGCAAGTTACCACCAGTGCCCGAGGGTAGAAGATTTTCATGCTCCCTCAGCCGAACATTGATACATCCTCCCCATCTCTGTTATAGGCTCCCCACTCCACTTATCTCGCCTCGCAACGCCGACGCACGTATCGTCTGCTAGCGAGTTTATGGACTGAAAAAACTGACTGCTCGCGCTGCACATTCGTTCACTGGCAACCCTGTTTATATATAGGTACTGGATCATGACATACAACGTGGTGCCGGTGGGAGATTTCTCCAGTGCGTTGTTAAACGATAACAATTCAGCGTGCACGTTATCTAAAAGAGGGAGAGAAAAAAGGAAGGCAGGAGGTGAACCAGATGCTAGAATCCTGAATGGTACACCCAGCACTCGGGGAATAGAGTGTTGAAAGAGAGAGAGACAGATAAAAAATAAGTAACTAAAAGTGAACTCTGGGTCTTTGTGTCCACTCGGCGTGTTCTGTCTCTCATTGCTTGTCAGTAGCCATCGGCATGTTCCAGTAGAAAATAGTATACTCCTGTGTAACGCCGCGATGAGTGCCAGCCTCAACGCCGCCGCCTGTGTACGCGTCAGCACTCGCCGCTTCGCATCTACACACGATTTCCTCTAGCGGGAAATTGCGCATTTTTTTCCTCTCGCGTCAGAAAAGTAAACCGTTACGTTCTCACGTTAAAATTTATGTCGTTCTAAACATCCAAGCATAGCCATGCAGTATATTTCCGATGGACCAAATAAAGCGCTGCTGAGGTGCAGAGCGACAGGAAGCGGGTGCGATTATCGGCATTGGCCACCGCATTTTCACGAGAAAGAAATGAGATAACACCCGTACACTTAAACAGAGGTCACATTAAAGACTGTCAGGTGGTTTTGATTGATATGTGGGGTTAAAACCACCATATGATTATGAGAGACGCTGTAGTGGAGGGCTCCGGAGATTTCGACCACCTGGGGTCCTTAACTTGCGCCCAAATCTGAGCACACGAACCTACAACATTTCCGCCTCCATCGGAAATGCAGCCGCCGCAGCCGGGATACGAACCCGCGTCCTGTGGGTCAGCAGCCGAGTACCTTAGCCAATAGACCACCGCGGCGGGGCTGTCAGGTGGTCGAAATAGTCCGGCGAACTCCGCTATATAGGCTGCCTCGTAATCGTACTGAAGTTTTAGCACATGAAACCCTAGTAATTATAATAAATTATAAAATTGAAGTCAGTTAGCTGATCATGGCATGAAAATGCTAAGACGAGATATGCCTCATCAAATGGTTAATTGGACCGCCGGCAGCGACCATCCCGTGGGGTCGGGGACGATCGAGTGATGTGAACCTGATGCCGTGACCATTATGACGTCATCACAACGTAGCAGATCCCAAAACATTGTGACGTCTTCCCCACGTCACAAATTTTGACGTGACGTCACAGGACGGAATGTCACGTGATGTAGCGCCCTTCTTTTTCCAAGCCGCAGAGCGGGCGACTTCAAGAGAAGAAAATAACATGCCATTTGGAAATGGTGCACGGATTTCTTTTCTTTATTATAATATTAACCACCGGTTTTACGACCGATGCCCCGTGGCAGTTAGGAGCCAAAATCAAGGAACAGGCAAGGAAGCAAGCCCTCGTGTTCTCTGCTCCCTCACACATCGACTGAGAGGAAGTCCAGTCGTCATTGGCGAAAACGCAGGGTACCCTGGCACCATTGTAACGTGAGCTGCACCGGCCGAGGTTCGAAAAAGGCGAACAAGGTTAAAAAAAGGTTTCGCGTGGCTCCTGAAGAGCTGTGCTGCGCAGTGACGCCACGCGGCTTACAGCTGGCGCGCTGAAGCCGCCGCCGCTAGTGGGCGCGCGTGTCTTCCCGGTCTGCGCATTCTATAGATGAGTGGCGTGATAGCCGCGGCAGATGCATTCTGATCGTACACCGTGGTTCGAGACGCTGTCTCTGCCGTGGCGGTATACATACATATAGCGCGTCGTTTGGCTATGTAGTACAGCAATTTCACTGTCCTTATGGCGAATTTGCTGCTCGGTGGCGTAGAAGAGGAGAAAAGCTTTACTCATCGGATCCCGAACTAGTGTCCAGGCAATAAGCGTTTGAGGGTCGGAATAATGAACAGGAGAAGACCGAACGTGCTGCGGAGACAACGGAGCAAAGGAAGGGACGTCTAGCAAATTGGCGTCGAGGCTAAGGGACGCGCCCAAGCAACAACAACAACAACAACAACAACAACAAGACGCCGTCGATGACGTCAAGGCTCACCGATTTAGCGAAAGTGCCAGTGCGACTCGAACCTTCGAGACGGACTTCGTAAACAATCCGTGTCGATATGTGCGCGGCGTGTGCGAATGACTGTGGCACATGAAAGACTTCACGCTGGTAAGTAGTGCCATGCGTGAACGTTTGAGTTTATCAGCGCCGCACGAGACAACGCCGGCCTGTCTGAGTGAACGGCACCGCCTAGCTCACAATGCGTATATCCAGAGTCGTCAATACCTACTCTAGCCGAGCTAAGCCATGCGAGTCCATCCACGGAAATGAAATTTGAACCGAATTTCTGCTCGCTCACTCACCTCCGCCCTTATGAAAGCACTAGCTGAAGGCAGAAAATTTTCGTTATTATTTCAAATGGTTTACACTACAATAGATTCTGTGTATTAGGGATTGTACGTTTCGCACATTTAGCAGTAGACAAAAGCTGATATGTGTGCAGCTACGTGAGCGACGGATTGTGTTGAGCCTTGCTCTTTAGATCATGAAAGGCTACAGCGCACATACAGACAGAGACGACGGAAGTAACAAAAGGTGTCTGAAGACGTCTGCGTCCAGACGTGCGCTGTAGCATTTCACGATGCATTACCATCTAGCCCACCGAGCCATCCTCGTGAGCTCTTCAGATCTTGCGATCTCGCTTTCCTTCATTTTTGGGTTCTCGTACGTGGTATAACCTGCGCCTGACAACGTTGCCGGATGGCACCGAGCAAACAAGCGAATATTTATCACAAAAGAAGCGGAAATATGGTGAATTCAGCCATTAAAATGTGTTTAATTGGGATTTTGAAGATGTCAATTAAATACGAGAGTTTCAATAAGTACCTAGTTGTTTCGTGCAACGAAAACGTGCGCAATAATGAACGAAAGCACATGGCTATATTGTCCTCATGGTAGTCTTTTCAATTGATTGAAGGCACGTTTGCCAGCACATGATTAACGTTACATGTTTGTTACCCCAACGTATATGTTTGGCTTCAACACTGAACCAGCACGTGCACGAGGGGAAGGGGGGGCGCAAAATATACGCCATACATTGACTTAATAAGACGGCAGGAGGCGGCGCTATATAAGACGAAGCTTCGCCCCCCGCCCCCCCTCATGGGGAACCCTGCACACGAACCACAGATAGTCACCGACAGACGAGCACGCTATTAGTGAACGACAAACGCGCAAAGGCGTGATTAATACTAAAATAACTGTATTTCTTAGAAAAAATGCAAATACCCCCCCCCCCCCCAGAAAGAAAGAAAGTGCTGAAATACGTGGCGCAAGGTTGACAAAGAGAAAAAAAGACGAGACAGAAAGAGTGCCAATACTAAGTTTATTTTCATGAAGCATTCACAATTTATAGGCTCTTGGAGGACATACGCAGACCATTTCATTCACCGCACGTGCAGACATGAACATTTTTATGATGTAATAACCGATAATTGCAATCATGATATCTGGGAACCAGCAACAAACAGATATGCCTAATGTAAAGACGTCGAAAAAACCACACACCCAAGCCTGCGCAAAAAAAGAAAGCGAGGAAAAACCAGCAAAAAAACTCCCAAGCATTTCCCCGAGGGTGAACATGGTTAAGTGCGAATGCACGGGGTGATGCTATGAGGGGTATTTATTAATTCGCACTATTATATTTATTAATCACACTATGGTGCCTTTATGGTGTAATGGTTCCTGGGAATCGCAATTTGATCACACGGGGGAGTTTACGTTAACTCACTGGCGAATGCCAACAGATTTTAACTTTACTCCCCCTCATAGCATGCGAGCCCCGGACGAGCAAAGTCCAGGGCTCGCACCCTCTCCCGCGCGGCACGTTCACTGGCTGGAACGGCTTCGGGAACGTCCACTCGCCGTTGACGATTGCGAGCGGCGTCTTGACGCCGGCCTTCATCGCCCTTCTCCGCCTGACGCTTGCGTTGTCGTTCCGCTTCTTGGGCCGCGTTCGCGGCTCGATGCTGACGCCCTCATCTGGGCCTCGCGAGCGCGCAGTTCACCATCCGCTGCACGCTTCGCCCGCTTGTCCTCGACCTCGCGAGCGCGAAGTTCTGCATCCGCTGCACGCTTCGCCCGCTTACGTTCGGTCTCTCGAGCCCTTCGCAGCGCCGCCTTGTCTTCTAACGTCGGCGAAACCACCGCGGTACCGTCACCTCCAACGACGGGTGCAGTGCTGGCATTCGGTTGTACTGCATTCGTTGTTGATGGTAGCGTTGCCTCCGGGACATCCATCGCACGACCCGCTCTCGACAGGAGACTGAGAGAGAAGGCGGGCGCGCGAGAGAGAGGGGTGCGCGCGCAGCTGCAGCGAGCGAGGAGAGCGGAGGAGCGAGCGAAGGGGGATATCAGCGTCGCGTCCGTGGCTTATTCGGTAGAGCGTCGCGCTGCGGCCCGCCAAGTCCTCTTCCTTTTAAAGATAGAGAGAAGACTGCGGACGCCGCCGACGGCGGTGGATGGTTTGGGGTCGCTTATAAAGTGTATTCACACTTAAAAAAGGACTGACAGACACTTCGTAGGACCCGACTAAAGTACATCTAGATCCAACAGTTGGAATTCACTGTTATGCAACACAACTGAAGGCACGCTGACTCACGAGACACCTTTCTTCATTATGTGAAAGGCGTCGAGTAACTCCCGCGCCAGCGTATCCCGGATTCTTCCAAGTACTCGCGTGCGATCGAACTGCGGCGTGTAGCCACACGAAGCACAGTGAAAGGGCAAATGAGACCATGTTCCATTTCTAATTGATAAAGCATGCTCCCTTGGACGGTCATTTGTACAGCGCCCTGTCTGGCCTATATAGACCTTGCCACAGCTCAGGGGAATTTCATAAACAGTGCCCACAGCACAACGCAGGAACCGCTTTACGTGCTTGTTATCGCACACCACCTTGGCACCTCTTGAAGAAATGCGGGCACAGAGCCTTGAAAGCTTATTTGGAGCAGAGAAAACCACTGGCACATGGTGCCGATTTGGAACCTTTTTCAGGTTTCAAGTGCGACAAGCAACTGCACAATTCTACAAGCATTCGGCGAAAAAAAAATACTTCCATTGATTATCAGCGGAACTGCATGGAAACATCGCAGGGTTCAGGAAGCTAGGAAACCGACGATTTGCATCTGCCTCCTAGGTCGGCAAAACTTGGGAAGCTCATTCAAACTCACTCATATTTACCCGGCACCTTCCACCAAACTGTTACGAGTGACTGTGTTTATTTACAGATGAGGTGAAATGGCGTTGTGAAGTAGCAGCGTACTTCTGAAACAGGCCTAGAACGCTTCCACCCAACCACACAGTCCAGGCGCCGCTCCAGTACTCTTCTTCTTCTTCCGCGCCCCGTAGGCTTGCGCGTCTTCGTTTCAATATGTTTAGCTTGGGGCTCACTCTGACGCAGACTCGCCAGCATTTTTTCTGAGCTAGACTTGCTCGGACTCACACTAAACAAGTACATTACTCACCTGCACTCACACTCACGGCTCGATCTGAGTCTGAGTGAGTTCAAGCGAGTCGAGTCATACATCCGTTAACCTAGAATAAGCCAATTCATCGGTTTAACACCAATATCTCAAGTGATCTGTTCTGACTGCTTCACTGTGGAGAGGCTGAAGTCCATGTAAATTCGAGTGCTACATATAGATAAGTTCTGCAGCAAAAAAATAATAATAACGATTGATACCCAAAAGGAACAAAGGGGGAAAAAGCATAACAGCTGGGTTTTTCCCGGCTTAAGGCTTCGGGTTTTCCTGAGGCGTTTATCACTTCCGTTGCTGAGGCTATTCTGCGGACTAATAGGGCAGAGCAGAGGCGGCGACAGGATCTGAGCAACAAGGATACAGAGCGTGAAAGGATAGCCATGGTTCCATACAAACGCCAGATATCACACAGGCTCAAAGAAAATCGGAAAACGAGTGGGAGTTCGTGTCCTGTTCTCTGCACCATTTAAATTAGTCAACCTCACTAAATCTACAAACCCCCTGAAAACGCCGTCATCAACGGAATGTAAAGTTCAGCATAGAAACAGGTATGCGGCATGCTCCTGGGAAGTTGTCTATAGGACCCCCCCTTTTATGCGGTGCTTGTTATGTCGGAACGACCGGAAGGTGTCTGAAACGATCGACTGAGAGAACACGCTAACAATGTTAGAAACGGGAAATATGGTTTTCTTGCTCAGCACTGCGCTGAGTGCAACTGTGTGCCCCTTATCAAGGACGCAGTGACGCTGTACAAGCACAGGGATGATCGCACCCGAGTCATCGTTGAGGCCGCGCAGATGGCACGCCAACGGGTGTCATGCATGCGTTAGCAAGCCCTAAGGTTCCTCGAAGATTTTGGTGCGCGCAAGTAGTTATATTACTTTTACTTTTCCGCTTCGTTTCCTTGTAGACTTTTCTTTGCCTTATTCTGTGCTTTCGATTTTTTTTCCCTTACTCATGTATTGCTCTTTGTGCCACGTGGTTTTTGTAACCTGGTTTGCTGTCTCCTCTATATATTTTCGCGCTCTGCGCAATAAACTCAGTCGGAAGTTAGCAGTGTGGCAGCTTGGGCTAGTTGATATGGCATGACGATAGTTGTAGCGTGAGAACAAAATGACGACACAGAGACAAGAAGGACCTTCGTGTCCTTCTTGTCTCTGTGTCATCGTTTTGTTCTCGCGCTATAACTATCGTCATGGAAGTTAGCGCTCGTGTCCTTCGTGTCCTTCTTGTCTCGGTGTCATCGTTCTGCTCTCGCGCTCTATCACCCCACCTATACGTACTACAAAACATTGCCCAACCAACAGTTCGTACGTCTCTCTTGCTGATTGACACGGCCTGTGACGGTGCTGCGGCGCTTGCCCAGAATTGGATGAGCAGGACTGATACGCGTTTCCACTTCGCTAAAAAGCCAGCAGTGCAGAAGGATTGGGCGTCAGATATCGAAGGTTCAACCAAAAGAGTTCGTAGCCTCACTAAGATTTCCTGTGCACCTGTGAATTCACGCTAGACGTTTGCACGAACAGTGCTGCAACAACATTTATTTTATCGTCAATTTTGTTCTTCCAGTTGACCAGAATGAGAGGCTGGGCAGCAAGTACACTCTCTCATTTGACAAGAAACTGCGATTTCACATTTCAATCTACCGAACGCAGTATTTCCAACAGCAGCTATCCTAGCATGGACCTCCTTGCAGTCGCCATGTTTTTTAGTGTTGCCTAACTTAGCAACGCCCGCTGGATTTCACTTCAGTAGCGAATACATGGATGCGCTTTTTTTTCTGTTTTTGTGTGACAAGGACTGGACGTTAATGTTCTTTGTGCTTGTTGGTCTTCAGCGCTTTGGTGATCATGAATAGCCAACTAGCTCAACCTGTTCTACGAGAACACCCTACGAGGAGAATGTGTCCAATCATAGGCGGTGCCAGGATTAGTTTCGTGGGTGAGGGGCACCCACGACAAGTGACTTCCCTTTAAAGGGATCAGGGAGGCTGGTAATGTACGGGTTGTGGCATTGACTGTACGTTGAAATTCAATCGCGGAGTCGGAGCAAGTTTTTTTGCTCCTTTTGGAGCAAGTGTGTTCCAAGGAGAGAGTCGGAGTGACTTCGTAGTGGGAGTGACTTCGAGGAGCAGGGAAAAGTTGCTCCGCCGAAATCATTGGATTGGACCGGAGCTCAGCATGACGCACTTCCTTTAACAAGTTCGCCCGCTTGGTGGCGCCACCGTTGTGTGTTTTGCCACAGCTCCGAGTCAGAAAGCTTCTATTCCTGCACGAACAGTTATTCGAATTCGGTGCCACTGACGATTAAACTACTACGTACGAGTGGTATTTCCACAAAATTTGTCAGCGGAATTAGCGATATGGAATAACTGCACGTTTCCTCCCTTGCTTCCATGCTTGGTTCGAAGGCGCGGATTGTGTTCCATTCGCAGGCGTTGCTCTACGCCAGAGTCGAGTGCTCGCTGAGAATCCATCGGCTGCTCCGACTTTGCCATTGAAATTCAACATATGATTGCTCTTGCAGGGGCACAATTTCGAGGGAGCTCCAGCTCCCCCCATACTACCCTCCCTGCTGGCACTACCTCTGTGCCCAATGCGACAGAAAAAGGAAAAAAAAAAGAAGATGGTGGAAGCTGTCTCGAGCACGTGAAAATGTTTTTTTTTTCTCAAATCAAATTTTTATTTAATCTTGGCAAGGAGAAAGGGGGTCGCGGGAAAAAGCTGCCTTACTGCAGCTTGACTGAGCTCGGCCCCCTGTGTTATAGCTTGACAATGTGCAGCACGGACTATAGGTACATGACGTGCTAACATAAGTCAAAGAACTTTGCATAACCATGGACATGAGAGAAAAAGTAGTACAATAACGATGGCGTGCGTGTAGTAAGTTAAGTATTTTTTTCATAAGGCTAACACATCGCAAGGCCACGACATCAAAAAGATATACACAAAATAATTTAGTAATATTGTTACGTACAATCCAAATGGTGTACGAATAACTGTTTATTGGGGCGAACTTGTGCCCGAAAAGTAGCGGCGTCTCTAACAGGCGATCAGCAAAAAGGGATCAATCTCCGAGAAAAACCCTCGAGCGGTGGCCCACTTCTTTTTCATCAAAATCCCGTGCTGAGGAAGCGCGCGCCGTCACGGCCTTTTCTTGTTTGATCATCAAGCCGCTGATCTCTTGGGGGGCGCACGAACTAGCGCGCGTAGTTTGAATAATGCGTTTACCTTGCGTCATTATCCCTCCTCCGAAAACGCATCGTCCCGATGCGTAAAAGCAGTGTTGCTGAGATGGTCTGAATGCGTGATTTCCAATGGAGAAATAGGTATTCCTCATAATCGGGTGTTTATAGTTCGACGTTCATTGCCTGTCATAGTATGGCTTCATTCTGACTACATGCACGATTTCTGTGCTCCTTCGGCATCTTGATGAGCTCACTTGTCCTTCCGGTGACACCTCGTAGTTCAAGGAGCTGACGCGACGAAGGACTCGATAAGGGCCGAAATAGCGGCGCATGAGCTTTTCGGTAAGGCCAGGCGTCCGCACAGGAGTCCAAATCCAAACTAGGTCACCTGGTGCGTAGTCGACTCCTCTCCGACGAAGGATGTAACGGTTTGCATCCACGCGTTGTTGTTTTATGGGATGTCGCGCCAACTGCCGTGCTTCTTCGGCTCGCTGAATGAATGTCAGGCTTGTGCTCTGTATTGTTGCCTACAGGCAGCATTGCATCTAATGGTGTGGTAACTACTCGACCATAGACTAGCTGGAATGGCGTCACTTTAGTAGTCTCCTGCACAGCAGTATTGTAAGCGAAAGTGGCGTACGGCAGTATCTTGTCCCACGCACGGTGCTCCAAGTCAACGTAAATGGACAACATATCGGTTAGAGTTCTGTTGAGTCGCTCGGTTAGCCCATTCGTTTGGGGGTGGTAAGCCGTTGTTTTCCTATGACTTGTGTGGGTAAGTTTCATAATGGACTGCGTCAAATTGGCTGTGAATGCAGTTCCTCGATCCATGATAACCACCTTTGGGGAATCATGCCGTAGTACAATGTTAGTGACGAAAAATTCAGCTACTTCTATAGCCGTGCCCCTGGTGAGAGAGGCTGTCTCGGCATACCGGGTTAAGTAGTCTGTCGACTATCCATCGGTTGCCCATTGATGACGTAGGAAATGGACCAAGTAGATCCTTTCCTACTTGTTCGAACGGAGACTCAGGTGGTTTGATTGGTTGGAGAAATCCTGCAGGTTTCAATGTAGGCGTTTTGCGTCTCTGACAATCTCTACATGTCCTTACATAATGCTGTACAGCATCCGGTAACTTTGGCCAGTAGTATTTTGTGCGGATGCGAGCCAATGTTCTACTCACTCCGAGGTGTCCTGCTGCTGGGTCATCATGGCAGGCTTCCAGGATTTCGGGTCGAAAGGCCGAAGGAACGACGAGTAGGAATTTCTCCTTGCTGTGCTCGAAGTTTCTCTTGTATAAAACGTTGTTTCTCATGAGGTACGAAGACAATCCCCGGACGAAAACTCGAGGAAACACGCACGGGTTGCCCTTCCAGATGCTTGATCAGTTTAAGCAACTCCGCGTCAGATCGCTGATATCAGTCATGTCTGCGGTGCTGACGGCCCCAAGAAACGGAAAGTCGTCTCGATCTTCCCCAGGTGCAGATTCCATTGGTGCGCGTGACAGGCAATCAGCATCGCTGTGCTTGCGACCCGACTTGTATACGACTGTTATGTCGTATTCTTGCAACCTGAGGCTCCATCTAGCAAGTCGCCCAGAAGGGTCCTTTAGGCCTGCGAGCCAGCACAACGAGTGATGGTCGCTCACTGCTCGAAATGGTCTACCATATAAGTACGGTCGGAATTTCTGTATGGCCCACATTACCGCCAGACATTCTTTTTCCGTTACCGAATAACTTATTTCAGCTCTCGAAAGAGTGCGAATAGCATATGCGACCACTTTTTCCTCTCCGTTTTGCAGCTGCACAAGGATGGCGCCTAGTCCCAAATTGCTTGCGTCCGTGTGAATCTCTGTTTCGGCTTCTTCGTAGAAATGTGCCAGGACGGGGTGGTGTAGGAGTCGCTGTCATAGCTCATTGAACGCCTCTTCTTGCTCGCTTGTCCAGGTGAAAGGCATGTCTTCTTTCGTCAGTCGGGTTAGTGGCTCCGTAATCTTCGAAAAATCTTTAACGAATCTTCTGTATTAGGCACAAAGTCCTAAGAATCGTCTCACAGCCCTTTTATCTGTCGGTCTAGGAAACTTTTCTACAGCTGCTGTCTTTTCGGGGTCAGGTCGAATGCCTTCAGAGCTAACCACATGACCGAGGAAAAGCAGTTCATGAAAACCAAAATGGCACTTTTGGGGTTTTATCGTCAGCCCTGCTGAACTAATCGCTTCGAGCACAGTCCGTAGTCGTTCCACATGCTGATCGAAGGTGGCCGGAAAGATCACAACGTCATCGAGATAAACAAGGCAGGACTGTCATTTTAACCCGGACAGCACAGTATCCATCATCCGCTGAAATGTGGCGGGTGCGGAACACAGGCCAAATGGAAGTACCTTGAACTCGTATAACCCATCTGGGGTCACGAAAGCAGTTTTCTCGCGATCTCGTTTGTTCACCTCTATCTGCCAGTATCCGCTCTTGAGGTCTAGAGAGGAGAAGAATTTCGCGTCTCGTAGTCTGTCAAGGGTGTCATCGATCCTTGGAAGGGGATAGACATCCCGCTTTGTGACGACGTTCAAGTTTCGGTAGTCAATGCAGAAGCGCAAGGTCTGGTCCTTTTTCTTTACCAGTACTACAGGTGAGGCCCATGGGCTGGCCGACGGTTGAATTACGTCGTCCCTGAGCATTTCTTCAACTTGGCCTCTGATGACTTCTCTCTCTTTTAGTGACACTCGGTACGGGTGCTGGCAAATTGGTCTAACAGATTGATCGATTATGATGCGGTGTTTGATGATAGATGTTCTTTGCACTTTCGATGACGTGGAAAAACATGAGGCGCACTCCCGTATAGGGCTCTCGATTTTTTGTTTCTGGTTCGGTGATAGGGCTGCTTCGATGTGGATAGATGCGAGTATGGAATCTATACCGTCAGGGTGCAGTGGTGCAGTCTCGGAAGAATTCAAATCCGTAATCGGAACGTAATCGTGCAAGTGACCAACAACAGTTCCCTTCGCAAGGTGCTGCACCTCATTTCGAAAATTTGTCAGGAAGACACTCGTACACCCATCACGCAGTCGAACAATACCTCTTGCTGCACAGATCCCTTTCTCGAGTAATAGCCCAGTATTGCTTTCTGCCATTCCTTCATAGTCGTTGTACAGTTTGCTTTTTACGGTGACAACGATGATGGATCTTGCAGGTACTGTTACATCATCACCTGCAATCTGGAGCGCATCGAATCGTTTTTCACTCTCGAATGTCGCGATGGCGTGTTTCGTCGAGAACGAGACGCACGTTTCCTGCAAGTTTATTACTGCACCATTGGCCTCCAAAAAGTCCATTCCGATAAAACATCTCTTGAACACTCCGACAGAACAATGAAGCTGGCGACGTAGGTGAAGCCGCGTATCCCAACTCTAGAGGTACACATGCCTGCCGGATCGATAAGGTGTCCCCCGGCGGTTCGCACTTGTGGTCCTATCCAAGGGGTCAGCACTTTTTTCAGCGTTCTGGCAAGTCCCCTGCTCACGACGGAATAGTCTGCGCCTGTGTCTACTGAAGCATTCGTTTCGTAGCCGTCTATAATTACCGACAAATCAGAAGCGACGTTACCATTTCCGCACGCAGTCTCGTGTCCAGCATCACATTTTGAAATCGGCACTGGAGGTTGTTTTCTTGCGTCGGCAGCGGCCTTACCTCCCCAGGTCGCCGATTCTACTTTTCCCGAAGCGGGCTTTGGGGAAGTCGCCTCGGAGAGTTTGAAGATGGGTGCGGACTTGGTGACCGATACCTCAGTGGCGCTGTCGACCGAGACTGATGCTGCTGCGAGGAGTGAGCACCTTGACGCGTTGACAAGTACTCCTTGATTTCAAAAGGTCGCTCCCCATTCCGTGGACAGGCAGCGTTTACGGGAAAACCCCGAAGTCCAGCTCGGCGATATGCACACATCCGGTAAAGATGGCCAGCTTTGCCGCAGTGATAACAAAGCGGAATTCGATCAGGAGTGCGCCATATATCAGCTTTTCGTATCCTAGTCTCGGCTGGGGACGGCGTAAATCGAGATTTCGGCAGATGCGTGCTTGCTGCGGCGAAATAAGGTCCAGGGGCGGCGAAAGGAGGTTAAGGGGCGACGAAATGAGGTACAGGGGTGTTTCTCAGTACCTCGGCGTACGAGACTGCGGGCTGCATCGGAACCGACGCTTGAACAGGCTGGGCTTGTGGCTGCTGCTCACGGACTGCCTGTCTCACCTCCTCCCGAACAACTTCCGCTAATGACAAGACCGTTGAGGGGTTGCCGTTTAGCTTCTGGAGCTCTTCCCGAACCACCGATCGAATGAGCTCTCGTAATACGTCGATGCCATTCCCGAAGACTGCTGACACCGCGTCTACGAATGCGACGTTGACATCTCGATTGTAGTGCCTCGCTCGCTGTTGCAGAGTCTTTTCAACCGCTGTCGCCTCGGTGCGAAATTCAGTGACGTTCCGCGGGGGACATCGGAGCAAACAAGCAAAAATCTCCTGCTTCACCCCACGCATCAGGTGCCGAAGTTTCTTGTCCTCGCTCACATTTTGATCAGACCGGCGGAATAACCGGCACATGTCTTCCACATACATTGTGACGCTTTCATTGTTGCGCTGGTTTCTTGCTTGCAAGGCAGCTTCAGCTCTTTCCTTGTGGTCTGTACTCGGGTATGTGGCCAGTAGCTCCCGTCGGAAATCATCCCACGATCGAATGGTACCTTCATGGTTTTCAAACCACGTTCGTGCGCGGTCCTGCAATGCGAAATAAACTCGGCGGAGCTTCCGTTCTTCGGTCCATCAGTTGCAGTTGGCGACGCGCTCAAAACCCTCCAGCCAATCCTCGGCGTCTTCATGAGGATCGCCATGAAAAGGGTCCGGCGTCCGTAGCTCATCGACAACGACGTGCGTGGCAGCGACTGGAGACGAAACGGCGTGTGCGGCAGCAGTTGGAGTCGACATTTCGGTACTCTCACCGGAGACAGCTGGAGACACTCTGGGCTCTGGTGGCAGGGGAAATTCCGGCGGCTCACCACGTAGACGACGGCTGGAGCGCTGATGAACTGGCATGAGCTCAGTTGGTTCGACTGCTCGTGGTTCCGGGCTGCTTCCTCGAAGTCCAACTGGGTTTGGGATCATTACCCAGCTCCTCCACCAGAATTGTTACGTACAATCCAAATGGTGTACGAATAACTGTTTATTGGGGCGAACTTGTGCCCGAAAAGTAGCGGCGTCTCTAACAGGCGATCAGCAAAAAGGAATCAATCTCCGAAAAAAACCCTCGAGCGGTGGCCCACTTCTTTTTCATCAAAATCCCGTGCTGAGGAAGCGCGCGCCGTCACGGCCTTTTCTTGTTTGATCATCAAGCCGCTGATCTCATGGGGGGCGCACGAACTAGCGCGCGTAGTTTGAATAATGCGTTTGCCTTGCGTCAATATTATGTGGCAAGGAACAATCGCAGTCTAATAAGAGAAAGAAATTCAACGGCCACATCAACAGCTTTGCCACAAAGGCGAAGGAATGAACGCGATAGCAACAAATTTGAAGGCCACGTGCAGAATGGCAAGCAGATCGAAACGTGCCTCGCGTTTTTCACGCACAAATGACGCATGAAACGTACTCATAGGTACAGATTAACGCGAATAAGCGTCTCAGTTCTTACTTGACTGTCTAAAAGGGCGTTAAGCGCGCCCTTTTCGCAAACGGAGACTGTGCAACGATTGCAGTGACTTTTGTGCGCCTGGTAACTACAGCAGAATCGTTCCAGTGAAAGCCCAACGCCAGCCAAGACGCATGATCCTCCCCACCGGGAGATAAGGGGCGCGCGAGTGAGCGTCCACCCCCTCCTCTCCACGGGCCAAAGTGCGCTTGGGAGACGAGAGCGCGCGCCACCGCGTCGTGAGGATGTGGCGACGTGCACTCATTGTGTCATTTTGCTGGTAATGCTGAAAACACAATAGTTCCCCCCGAGATGCCTGTCAATAACGGTAAGTGGTAGATATAAATAGCTTGCCGTTTGAACGTTGAAGGAGGTACTCCTCGGTGGCTAACGCCTCGCATTCACGATTCAGTGGTCCCACGTTCAATTCCGAGTGCCGGATTCTTTTTCTCGTTTATTTTTCTTTCTTGTGTGTACATATATATAGATACATATTATGTGAGTGACGGCGACGCCGATGTCAACGCCGGCGGCAAAATCCAGCGGAGATTGTCCATATAATTGCTATCGCAATAAAAGAAAATAAATGGGCAGTACATGTCTGCGTTCCAGTGACGACATACTCTGCTTCGATGTGAGCCTCTCTATTGGTGCCGTCCCATGATACGGCTGCCGCGCTCACCCGTAGCAGGCGCACAAACACTTTCACAGAAAATGCAAAGTACAAGGATCCCGTCCAAGAGCCGATCCCTCAGGCAACCTCCTGGTCGACAGGTCCACGCACAACGGCGTCCACCATGCATGGTGAAATTGAGGGCCAAGCGCTACAGCTGGTTAGAAGGGCTAGAGACGCTAGAATAGTTTGACTAGTTTTGTGAATGAGCCGGCGCAGTTCAAATCATTTGATATGATGGCACAGAGGTGGAGCTCCTGCTACCTGGCGCGTAAACTGGGGCAGCGCGAGTTGTTTCACATGCTTACGAGCGGCAGCCAGCAGAGCATTTTATGCGCACATTTTCGTTTAATTTATCTGCACGCTCGTAATTGTTGCCTATAGCTCATGAGGGCTGGACAACACGAGCGTCGTTATGTTCAAAGTAGTATTCGTGGGCAGCTGTATTTTTAGAAGCGATGCACCCTAAGGTCGCACGAAAACTGTTGTCATCGAGGCTAGCCGTCAACCTATAGTCGACGCGCAGGTGCGGAACATCTGTGCGCAGTACCATCTACAAAAAGTACACAGCGCGCATATGGCAAAAAAAAAATGCTACAACACCGTACAGAGACTGACATTTAACCACCCATCAATCAAAGAATACGACAGAGCAAAGCGTTATGAGAAAGAAAATAGAACACTGTGAACCAAAACAAATCAAATAGTCACAACACCAAAAAAGCGGCGCATCGACAACGTCGACAGCATGAGAACAAACCAAAGCATCTGTGATCAAAAAGGTTAGGGCTCAAGAACAAAAGTAAAAAGGGCACAACACTGTAAAAACACCGACATTTACCTACCCATTAATAAAAGCATATGGCAGAACAAAATGTTAACAAGAACGAAAACTAGCAGTTAGTCAGTGTACGAATACAACCGATGAGCGAAGAAATGGGACGCAAACGAATATGCGCCAGATCTCGCTGCTGGCTTCCACGGGTGTGGAGCGGGCGGAGACTGGAGAGCCTGCGGTGCGCGCTGCGTACCGCGAGTCAGCCCAGGCAACGGACCAACCACTGGGCGGCTTGAGGGGAGAAGGCAGACACGAAGAAAGGTGGAGGTCGAGACAGGCGAGAAATGGTTGCGAGCTAAAGCCCTGGTAGGGTGGTCCATGACAGTTCTGTGTAATGCCACACATGGTCTAAAATATATGCAGAGCGCACTCACAATGACTGTCAGTGGAAGCAACAGCTCGCGCTGACACTGTCGACGAGGGACGTGGCGATGTCGCCGACGGCCAATTTCAGCGTTTGGTGAGGCATCTAAGGCGTTCACTTTAACACTGCACCAGAAGTCGTACATCATTTATATTTGTTACACGTGAACAGCAGTGGTTGTTTCGTGAACTTGTTAGAGGTAAAAATAGTATTTCATAAGTTAGCTTCGTGTACGTATCTGATTCTAACATACGAGCCCCGCCTGGTGTCGGCTGCTGACCCGCAGGCTGCTGACTTGGCACATATAGGTTAGGTTCCTAAACGATGCACTCACTCAGCAACTCGAAGGCATGCACGCTTTGCAAAGCTGGCCTCGCATCGAAAGTCCTCCGGCTGGTGTAAGTTTCCGCGCCCCAGTTTTGTTTATTCGTAAGAGCAGTGTGGTATCTCTGAAGTTTCGCGATCACATTTTTTTATCGTTTTTCTGCGTGGATTCTAATCGTACAAACCAGTACCGCGAACTCTAGCCAGTCGGCGCATAACGTCAAGCAGAAAACATAACCGTGTACTGTTTATATATATAAAACAAGAAACAGCCTCCGCAGAAGTGAAACCCGAGTGAAAGATGGCGACGTATTGCACAATTTACGGCGCTATGTCCACGGTGTTAAAGCGGACATCGAATCAAACAAACATCGAATGATACTACTAGGACTTCCGACTTCGAGTCGAAAATGTCGACCTAATGTTCTGACTTGTGACACTATGCAACTATGTCTTTTGTCGCATGAAGGGCTTCCGGACATCACTAGACTTATTTTGACATCAGAAGGCGCAACAGCCACCCACGACAACCAACGGCAATGTCATTCTTGGGTGAAAAGTATTTCACAGCACAATGCGCAAAGGACAAGTGCGTATATCCGTCAAAACAGATACGCTGTACTCCATGTCCGCGCTTCGAGAGCAAAGATGGTAGTCGCCCCGCCGCGGTGGTCTAGTGGCTAAGGTACTCGGCTGCTGACCCGCAGGGCGCGGGTTCGAATCGCGGCTGCGGCGGCTGCATTTCCGATGGAGGCGGAAATGTTGTAGGCCCGTGTGCTCAGATTTGGGTGCACGTTGAAGAACCCCAGGTGGTCTAAATTTCCGGAGCCCTCGACTACGGCGTCTCTCATAATTATATAGTGGTTTTGGGACGTTAAACCCCACATATCAATAAATCAATCAAATCAAAGATGGTAGTCGTTCACGACTGTAAACAAACGAACGCTGTGAGCGGTCCCACGTGACGACATCTGGCCAATACTGACGCTGCGCCAGTCTCACAGAGGTCGGAGGAGGAAAAAAAGAGCAAGATGGAAAATTGGGCGAGTTTGTGATGATTCATTGTGGCAGATGGCGCGCGTTCGAGTGAACCTGTAGCTTTGGTCGCTGCGCTTGTTTAGCAGTGGTGCAGGCGTTTAACATTGATTGATCGTTTTGTTGTGTTTTTGCACCGGCGCGCATATATGTGCCAGATAGCTTCGCCCGATGCCGACGGCGGAGTGCCGGCTTGCGGTTGTTCCGGTTGAGCGGCTCCTTAGAAAAAGGACGCGAACAACTATGCGATTGGTCGCGCTGTTAAATCGAAAATTACGATGGGAGCTGACAGATGGTGTAGCGGCGAGAGAAGAGAGACGTGAGATGACGTCGAAGGCGGCCGATGGGGCCGTGCCGATCTCGCCACTTTATTCCAGGCTTGAAGCGGAGCCGCGGTGGCTGTCCACGTCCAAACCGCCAGGCCAGAAGCTCGTTCTAATCCTCGCGCAGCTCGAGCTTGCATCAGCTGCGCGAGAGGCGCGGCGCAGTGATCAAGAAATGATGGCGATGATGATGGTACTACAATGGAATCGCGTAGTGGGATAAGCAGGATGAACAGCGGAAGTTGTCTTAGACAGGCTGGCCGCCGTTTCGATAGGAGGAGCTATCTTTGTCAAAGGCTCCTTGTCATGATAAGTCACGGTTGCAGAAGTCCGAGGACGTGGCACCACTGGCGAGAGCTCTTGTCGGCGACAGGAGATGGAGTAGGGCTAATCCAGTCGGCCAGAGCTACGCTGTCGTCGTCGTAGGAAACCGACGGCAGGAGGTGCTGTAGGACCAACCCAGTCGGCCAGAGCTACGCTGTCTTCGGAGATCGCGAGGGCACAACCGGTCGGCACGGAATCCAGCGAGCGAGTCTGTGAACGCGTGAGGCATGATGCAAGATGTGAAGTGTGCACGCATCCCGAAGGAGTACGGTCACTAGCATGGGTACAGTCATAGCGAGCCGCAGGGCACGCGTTAACCATCGCCATGGCAAGAACACGTATGGTACTGCTCAAGGCTGCAACACTTTATTGTCTGCGGCAACACCAAAACGCTGTACAGCCCGTCGAAAAAGGCGCGGCGGGAAAGTAAATGGGCTTATTCATGCCGCGGACGAGAAGTACTACACAAGGTGCCGAGAGCACGTCTCCGTGGTAAAAGTGTTTCACGGGGACACCGGGACAAAAGGCACGGTTGCTCGAGCTAGGGCAAAGGCACTTGCGTTGGCTTCGGAGCGATACTAGTAGGTGTAGCCTGGCCACGCACTAGGACACTGCACCGCTCTTGGGCCTAGCGTTCGCAAACGGGCAACAGAAGGTGAGCGTTCGCCGCAGGCGCGAGGCGCCGTTGGCGAAGTCCGACGAGCCCTAAACAATAGGAGTCGACAGACGGAAAAGAAATGCGTGCTCACCCTCAGTCGTTTCGGAGAGAGCTGAATCACTCCCGACGCGCGCGCGTGAAACGTCCGAGAGACCTTGCACACGGCGCCACAGTCGACATTCACTACTGGGTGAGAGGAGTTAACGTCACTTCCCTTTCTCCCAGTGCGGCAGACCACGGAGAAGAGGAGAGTCATGTCGGGACACAAGAACGGCAGAAATAGGCGGTGGGCTAGCCTCGATTCCTAGAGATGGAACTGCAGCATCGCTATTTCTTGCGTCGGCCGTCGCGTCACCTTCAGACAGCAAGCGTCTGTTGGGAGCTACGAAACTGACGTGGTTCTAAAATGCTATAAAGTGGAAAGTGGTGATGCGGCGGGGAACTCTTTTTGGGGCGAAGCTCCTGAAGGCGTGGGTCTGTCCACGCATGCATGTTTTTTTAAAGACGACAGTCTTTCTTGGGGACCTACGACGCAAATATTTTGGTCTGTCTGTCTGTCCATTTGTCTGTTTGTCCACCCATAACGGTACCGGGCACTTTAAATGTTTTTTTGAAAGACGATCGACGCAAAAATTTTGGTCTGTCTGTCCATTCGTGGCACGATCAGTTTGTGGCACGATAACTACCATCGTGTCCATTTGTGGCACGACGGTGGTGGCCCCTACCCGTCGCCTTGCGTTCTAGACCTTATCACCTCTGAGACGGGCCAGAGCCGCGCATTTAGTTTTCCAAGATAACTGCCAGATAGCGCTCATGTCTCACGTGTCACGTGACTTGGTGCGCTCGTTGGCCTCCGCTGCACGCTCGAGGCACTCTAGCTCAGCACCCCCAAAATACCATTCACCGATTTCCTTGCGCAGAACATCAAATAAACGTTCTGTTCAATCTCTCCAGACGCAATACTATCGTCTTTCGACGACATTTGCAAATTAACATGCAGATACGGGGCCGACTTTTTTGTGACCTGTTCGTATATAACCACCTAGTTGTATGACTCACCCAGCACGTAGCGCTAGTGTGAGTGACAGACGGACGGACACACGAACGGACAGACAGACGCATGGACGGACGGAAGCACGGATGGATGGACCTCATTGCCAATCACTGCATCGTGCAGCACATGCTTTCCAAATGCGCACCCAGATGTATCCATATGCAACCTACCACGATCAGAGGGGCGTGCATAGACTTAGTGTTGCAAACTTCCCACTACAGCCACTACAAGAACCATTCTCGCTTGATTTCATGCTCCATAAAGCCGCAATAATGAAGGAACCTCGCAGTCCGGCCGCCATGACAACGAAAAAATTAAAATAACAAACGAATAATCAAAACAACATATGAACAAAAACAAAATAAAAGTTGATTTGTATAATATACGCAGCCTTACGTCTTCCTGATGATGTAGTGGGCTAACTTTTCACGGGAGAGTCACGGTTTACTCATGATCTTCCCGTCTCGAAGTTCACCCACTTAATATTCATTCCGTGGATATAGCACGAGTTTTCTGTTTCATATTTTTACAGATGTTTTATTGGTACATTAGAGCAATAAACTCGACAAGCTTTGTTTAAAGACAGCTTTTATTTAAGTAGAGACGTTAGGTGTGTGTGGCAAATTGTGGGGTCTCGGAGTGGAGAGAATGCCAAGCTCTTGGAGTGAACGGACACAACAGGCGCGGTCGAAACGAACCAAACAACACTCATTTATTTAACTGCGTTTAGATCAACGATATCGTCAGCGAAATTACTATACGTACTATGATCAACACGCTAAACAACCTTACACAATATTACACAACAAACACAAGAACAGGCTCAAGGTGGCTTCGCCAACGCTTGACTTCTCAAGAGGGCCCCCCATGCGCAACCCGCGGTGCCGCGCACTGGGGACACACGCAAGACACAACCGTTCACGCCAACCGCCACGTGCCAAAGAGACCCGCTAATCTCTCCCTTGCTGCCTCCAAGGCTTTCCGCCAGGCGTCACTGCCAGCGCTACCGCCCTAACAACAACCATGCTGATAATGGTGATAATCGCTCGCGAGCACAACGCCAGCTACCACTCAATACTTGTGACCCCCTAAATGCGGCCTATGTGAGAGACACTTGCGCTACGCGGCGCAAACAACTTTACAGGGGGCGTTAGCTACCCCCACATCTTCCCAACCTTAATGCAAGCCATATTAAAAAAAAACCAACAAAAAATCCGCTACACAAGCTCTAACAAAACATGACAAGCCATGTGCCTAAAGAATGTACGTGCACCACGACACCGCCGCCGGTCGACACTGCTGCACTGTCCGGCTCGACGACTTCACATCAGTACCGGTCTCGCAATGACAACGTTGCCGTCGGCGCGAGAAACCGCCACTCACCCCGAAACGTCTTCTGTTTGCCACCAGCACTCACGAGGGCGCTGGACTGCAGGCAGTTGCGCAGCCCCAGTAATCTCCATTGTTCGACCTCACGACCGCATCCCTGGCCAGCGGCGCTCATGACGACGTGCAGAAGACAGCCAGCCACGGGTTACATCACTCCCGCTGCATACATTCCAATACACTCGACAGAACAATGCAGTAGGGCAAAGGGAAGGTAGCTTCGGGCTCCTCGCCCACGTGGTACGATGGTCAGTACTGAGCGTGGCGGCTGAGACGCCCAGCTAAAATAAAACAAGAATCATTTTTCCTAACTCGTGCATCGCAAGATAAAAAAAAAGTGAGGGAAGCAGGGTGCGATACTTTAATGCCACAATACACCTAGTTGTGCCACGTGCGAAAAGCGGCTGCACAAAGCCTCAGACCTAATGAGTCGCTTGACAATAACCGGCATTCACCCAGCACACAGCCTAGGCGCATAAGAGGCCGCCGCAAGAAGACATCCACTCTATAAGGTGGCCCTACTCGCTCGCCGCACACAGCAGCTTACCAAGCGATCGGTGCCCACAATCCCGGGAGGTGTCACGGCGCCCAGGCGTCGACCCGCAAGACAAGACAGCAACGATACTCGGCTCCCTGAGCCCAAAGAGATAGACGAAGCTATTTACAGAGAATCGGACCACCCACGAGGCTTCCATACTCACTCGCTTCGAGCTTGGTTTACAATCCACGTGCTTTAAGCTTTGCTCACCGCAAGATGCAGACCGCATGGCTCTCGTACCAACTCAACAACGTTCTTGAACCACAACCCCCACCGCCACCAACAACAACAAAAAACACTTGCGGGCAGAAAAAAAATCAACGTGCCGACAAGTTCAAACAAGTCTCAACAAATGATCTCGCTCTCAACAAAGCACACCGCCGATGCTAGCAATGGAGGTCTCCTTAGGCCTACTCTACCCCGGCTCAAACAAAACCTTGTACCGAACCACGAAAACTGTCGTCCGATGCTCCAAGAGCCCCACGTTGGGCACCAGTGTGGGGTCTCGAAGTGGAGAGAAAGACAAGCTGTTGGAGTGAACGAAGACAGCAGACGTGGTAGGAACGAACCCAACAACACTCATTTATGCAACTGCTTTTAAATCGACGATATCGTCTGCCGAAATATACATATTGTGATCAACACGCTAAACAACCTTACACAATATTGCACAACATTCAAAAAGAAAACAAATACAGGAACACACTCAAGACGGCTTCGCCAACGCTTGACCTACCACGAGGGCCCCCGGCGCGCAACCCGCGGTGCCGCGCACCGGGGACCCATGCTGGACATAACCGTTGGCGCCAACCGCCAAAGAGACCCTCTCATCTCTCCCTTGTCGCTACCAAAATTTCCCGCTAGGCGTTTCTGCCGGCGCTACCGTTCTAACAACCATAATGATGATGGTGAGAATCGCTCGCGAGCACAACGCCACCTACCGCTGAATAGTTGTAACCCTCTAAATACGGCCTATGTGCGCGACACGTGCACTACGTGGCGCAAACAACTTTACAGGGGGTCAGAAGTTCAAGCAATATGAGATCAGAAGTTCAAGCAAGATTAGAAATTAAGCAACGTGGAATAGGTAGGCTTGCTTTAGGAGCTCACGGGAATACACCAAATTAGGGAGTACAAGGTGATATGGGATGGACATCATTTGAAGGCAGGGAAGCTAGCAGCAAGATAAAATTTGAGAAGCGATTGAGAGAAATGGGGGAAGAGCGTTGGGCTAGGAAGGTTTTCAGCTACTTGTACATGAAGAATGTCGATACAAAATGGAGGAAGCGAACCAGGAAGTTGACTGGTAAATACTTAGAAAACAGCAGGTGGCCAAACCAAAAAGAACTATCGGTTAAGAAGAAAGTGAAGGAAACGGAGACTGACATGTGGAGAATGGGCATGATTAAGAAGTCCGCACTAGAGATCTATCAAACTTCTAAGTAGGAAATTGCCAAGGAAAGGATCTATGATAATACTCGGGGTAGTTCTCTACTGTTTGAGGCCAGGACGGGAGTACTGCGAACCAAGACATATCGGGCCAAATATGAAGGGGTAGACACAGTATGCAGTGCGTGTGGAGAGGAAGAAGAAACTGCCGAACACTTGATAATGTTCTGTAAAGGGCTTCACCCTATAGTTCAGGATGATGGCGCAGAGTTTTTCAAAGCAGTTGGGTTTAGGGACAGGGAGGGCAAAATAGACTTTAAGCGGGTAGAATTAACTAGAAGGAGGTTATCGATTGGTGGCTAAAGTCAAGGCACGTGTGAAAATTAGACCCTTCACTGCAAAGTACGAATCATCAACCTCACTACTTAAAGAGAAAAAATAAATCTAGTTTTTGGTTCATTAAGTATTACGGCTTGGTGGCGCTAGCCACCGCCCGATCTAAAGGGTACAGCCATATTCATCCATCCATCCATTCGGGGTGATAGCACCTCCCTAAAATTGAGAAATGTATACATTTATTTGCGAAAGTACTATATAATGATGGCTGGAATTTGATGTGATTAAAACATCGCTTATGAAACAAGGATATTTTCTGTTTAACAATTAAGAATTCCCTTAACATATGCGATAATCTAGGCACACAAGTATGTTGGTATTATCATGAAGTCACAATGGCACTGACAATAGTAGGAATTCAGCTCCTCAATCTGCTTTTAGCAGTGTAAGACCTTAATATAGTCACCATAGCACATTCGAGAGTTTGGAGAAAAAATAGACACAAGATTTAATTATAAGCTTGACATGTTAATGTACCAAATGCATTGCGATGTTTATTCTCGCATATTTTTTGTTTCATATTTCTATTTCGTTTTTGTTCAGATAAAATGTCTGCATCTTCTATGTATTTCCTTATTTTCCCTGCAGGTTCATCAATGACGATACTCCAGAAAACGTGACACAGTATCAAAGGAGCATAACTGATAATACCGGAAAAAGAACTTTGCATTTTTGTACCCGAACACGTCTACTGACATTGCAGCAATGTAGTTTCTCTTGTGACCTTATTATACAATTATTAGTCTGCTAACATGCAGGAATTTGAACATTTCTGACTTGTGCTTTAAGCGTCGACGTCGTTTGGGTGGAAAATGCCAGACGTGCTTTACAAAATTGCCCCCCCCCCCCCCCAAAAAAAAACGCAGGTAATAATTCTCATATGATGGCTTTTATAAATGTGCGTGGAGCATCACTTCTAGCCCAATAACATGGTCATGTTATAAATATGTAAAAGAGCGGTCATGTCGAAATTGTTAACCATGAATTTGGTTCATGTTACTCGAGACACTGCTTTGCGATTTTATCACAATACGGACAGCTGTTGAAATGTATTTGTACAGTGAGAACACCACAATCATGTAACAAACGGTCGTGTAGGCATCTGTTCCCATTCCTCGAAGGTACACCCGCAGCCAGAAAGGGGGGCCTAGCCTACCTCCCTAGAAATTCACACGGAGGGGGTGTTTTACTGAGAAACAAAGTCACAGCTTTGCCGCAATGTCGAAAAAATGAACGCGATAGCAACAAATTGGGAGGTCCCGCGCAGAATGACAAGCAGATCTAAACGTGCCCCGCGTTTCACACGCACAGATGACGCACGAAACGTATTCACAGGGACAGATGAACGCGAATAGGTGTATCAATTGTTGCTTCGCTGTGTCTAAGAAGCACGCCCTTTTCGTAAACGGAGACTGTCCAACGATTGCAGTGACCTTTGTGCGCCCGGTAACTACAACAGAATCATTCCAGTGAAAGCCCAAGGCCAGCCAGGACGTTCGATTGTCCCCGCCGCGAGATGAGTGCACGCGTGAGTGTCGATCCTTCTCCCTCTCGGCGGAGCAAAGTACGCCCGTGCGGGAGATGAAAGCGCGCGCCACTGCATCCTGACGATTTGGCGACACACGCTCATTTCGCCATCTTGCTGGTAATGCTGAAAACACGATAGTACCCCCCGAGATGTCCGTCACCAGCGGTAAGTGGTAGATATAAATAGCTTGCCGTTTCAACACTGAAGAAGTTCCTTCTTCGTGGCTCAGTGGGTAACGCCTCACACTCACAATTCAGAGGTCCCACGTTCAATTCCGCGCGTCGGAGTCCTTCAGCCCCACACACTGACAGCAGGGAGGGGCAGCGCCGTGACTCAAGGGGCATGAACGAATGACATGTAGATCTGAATAGCGCTGGATATATATCAGTTAGACATAGGCGAAGGGCAGTTTTTTATTGAGCTGGCACGTCAGAATCAGTTGGAACTGTGAATTCGTCAGTCAGCCTATAGTTTGACTTTGTCTTCAGATTTTTTCCCACCATTTTGCTTCATGCAATGGCTCTAGTTTGTCATTTTCTTTGAATTCGTGGACACCTCCAAGCCTCATTTGTGGTAGCAGTGCGAATGAGAAATTATACTGTATTTGGTCCATGATACTGAAGGGGGCACAGTTACAAAATATCTGCTTCTCTACCCATTGATATATGTTCAGGATTATCTAAACAAAATTTATTCTTTTAATGCTTTTTAAAGTGACATTACATATACTGTTCTAAAAGATTGCTGCAGTCTTTAGAACAGCAAATAACTGCTTAATTGAAGTGATCTCGTATCATGCAAGCCTCTAAACATTGCGTGCGCATATATATGCGCGGCTTGCACACAAACATTGTGTGCCTTTTGAACAGCGCTGGAGTGAAAAGTTTCACAATGTGAATCCACTTCAGTGTTTCAAGTGCACATCAGCCATCTATTTATTTTTATTTAAAAGAATTAGTTTTCACTTTGATGACTCATTGTTGAATCCTCCAATAGCTGACATTCGTTCTATTAGAGTTATTTACAGAAGTGGTCGAAATTTTGAAGTATTCAGGTTCAATAAAAAAAATAAAAAAAGTCCACAACTTGGTCATGTACCCAACCTTTACCTGCAGCTACAGTAACAAATTATGCGACCAACGCAATGTTCTAGATTTTCGTGGCAGCTTGGTTAAACAGGGCTGATATTCTAGGTCTTTCAACATCTTGTAAATTTTTTTCTAGCCTGGTCGAACTTTTAAATGTGGTTTGTTCTGTATGTTGTATAAAAAGAGCTTTATCTCCTTTTTTTAGATGATATGTGATGCGTAAACAACGTCAAGCCATCTATCTTGCCATTCTATGATTACAGAAAGCATCATAGAGGTGGACAAAAAACTTTATTTAGATTCGTGGCCCCTGTAACAGAGTTCTTTATTAATGCAAGATCCCTGCACGCAAACATCGATACAGTCTTTGACTAGCAGGGGCCACCACAGCTTTACAAAGTTTCATTGAGGATCGGTGCGAGCGTCCCACATTCTAGGGGATAATGTTTCTGTACTACGCAGATGCGCAGTTTTCATGAGCATATGTTATGCTAGAAAACACTGCTTATCAAATTTCTATTATTCAGTGTGCTTAATCTTTGCATAATTACCTGAAAACAAGTGTTAGTCTTGAGACAATGAGCCATGAAGAATTGATGGAAAGTGTGCTCTAGTATAATATGGGTATCAATCAAAGCAGTGCAATCACTGATACCAGCACTTCATAGTTGGCAAATGTGATATCTAAAGGCGTTGTTGAACTTTTCTCCCACTGCAGTATTTGTACTCAGTTGAACTGTCTTTCTTGCAGGCATCGTGACAAGATGGCACATTTGTAATGAAAACATTTGTCCCACTGGTCTTGCAGACAATTTGTCTGCAAGACCAGTGGGACACAGTCTCTCGCTCACTGAAATTATTAGAAGCAACCGACGCTTCTGTAAACCTATGCATGCCACCATCTTGTGCATTTGCAGTGCACACACTACAGTAATTGCCTCGTGAGAATTGGTAGCCTCAACGTAAGATAACATTTTCACATAACAAGAGGAAGTTGAAAATGCAGCTTGTGGAATATGTGTAATGTATTTAAAAAAAACGTTTCATTGAGATTTTCGTGTTGGCATCCAATGTGCAAGTTGCAGGCTCTAGGCCATGTCAGCGGGAATGCGATCTACTCTTCGAAAGACATGAGTGTAAATGACTGAGAAAAAGTGTTCCTTTTTAGAACAGTGTACCACTTTTGTGTGCAATGTGTTTCTTTGTGATAATATGTTAACTAATGCATATCTCTCGAGATGATGACCCTGTATAGAGGCCGTCTCAGTAAGAATACAATTCATCACTTCGAGAGTCCTCGGTGTAAATGACCGACAAAAAGTGTTTGTTTTTGAGACTTGTGAATAAAAGCTCGTGTCAGTGTATGTAGAGTTCGTAGCTGCGTATTGTCAAATCGTTTGGGCAAGGTACTATAAAGAATTACTTCATAAATAGATTCCACAGATAGTAGGCGAATGCTTTCTTCCATGTAATTTAGCTTGTCGGTTACGGTGTCAGCGTTCAAAGCACATGGAGTAACTTTGAATGTTTTTCAATGAACTGATTGTATTATTTGGTACATCAGTCCCTCTTTAAAACTTTATATTCACAGTTTGAGTGAACCAGTGTTGCATACGTTACAGATTTTGCTACTGTAGATGCTCGTGCAATCTTTCCACAGGGATGTCCTAGCATTTTATTAGCACTGATAATTTATGTGGGAGATCTAAATGGCCCCTTAGAGATTACATATAATTTCGATGTTGAAATTTCTACAAGGAGGCGCAATATTTAGAAGCTTTTTATTAAAAATAAATGAGGATCATGTCTGGTGGTCTAAATTTGTCCATATACTTGGGTTTATTATATTGAGGTTAATGCACGAAGTTGAAGAAGCTCATTGATAGGTGTTTGGGACTAGGGTTCATGAGCTCGATGGGTCGAGCCCATGTTCAAGGCTCCACTGAGTACTGCCGCCTGCCTGACCTGAACAAGAAGCGCAGGGTGTACCTCCAGTAACATCTGGTGAGCCGTGTTTCTCGTCACTCGAAACTACAAAAATGTGTGGCCTAATGCGTCGACTTTTAGATAAATCTAAGTTCGAGCGAATCCAGGCAGCTTTCAAGATTAGCCTTGTCAGTGTTATCACATGAAGAGAAAGTTTTCCTTGGCAGTTGAGAAGAAAATTTCAAAGTGAAACTCTCCCTTATGTACTATGGTCATAGTTAAACAAGCCTGTGCCAACATTTTTTTTCCTCAAGACAAATAAACAAAACTGATTTATAGACCCGCCAGTGTGATACGAATCACAATTTATGCACATTATTAGAATAGGTGAATGTTCATCTAATAGCCATTCGTCCCCATAAGTTAGTTGCCATTTCTTTTTTTTAGATTTCTTGGGCCTTCTACTTCAACCCACTTACTGTAATGGGATGTTATGATAGCAATAAACTCTTAGTAAGTTCAAATGGTATACACTAGAGGTTTTCCTTTAGTCACTGCACTCGGCACATTTTCAAGTGGTTAGAGTTGCGCCATCTACACTCAAAACGAAACAGTTTGCCTCAATTGTGTTCGAATAACGAGTTGTCGACTACATTTTTCTCATTAACTTCGAAGATATATCCAGTTTTGGCTGCAATATTTTAGTTAACATTCTCCTTCAAGTCGCACATTATAGTATCAAGCTGCGTTGAACAATTAAATTTTAAAAATAGTTTGACTCTATTTTTGTTGTGTCATCATTGGTGTAGTTGAGTGCTACTTCTGCGGATATTTACAAGATCGCGATGATATGCTCTTTTGAACACAACCACAGGTGGCACGGCTGCTGCAAACAGTGTCGGTGCGGCAGGTGGCACAGTGTGGAGCCATCCAGACTCGGCATATTGTCATGGACAAAACCACACAAGACCGTGGATTGGCACAGGTTTGTTTACTCAACCGCCTCGTCGTTCTTTTCTTCGATCATTTCACGGGCTATCCTCAGTTGTCAGTAGCGCGGCATTACTCCCCTCCTTAAAGAGCATCGCTTCGATGATGAACTATGATGGTTTGAAGACTCCGACAAGGAGACGAAACTATGAGCGATGTGGTCAGCTTTGCTCGCAGCGGGAGTAGTACGACTTCAACCGAGCTTCAACAATACCATCACTGCCGATTTCGAGATATACAGAATCCCGGTGGGCTCCAGCACTGCTGCTGGTGCTTGGTAATTCCACGCGGAACGTTCCAGCCATATCGGCGACCATCTGAAATGCATTAAAAAAAGTCCTGCTGATTGATTACATTGAAAACAGTGAATTGATCTAATATTCCGGAGAGAAAACAAAAAATTGATCATGTGGAAGCCTTCCGAGTTTTGCAAAATATTGTCTGGGTGATGTTGGCCAGAAAATTATTGTGAGAGTTCTTGTTTTATAGCAAACTTGGTTTACACATTAAGAAAATCTGTATGGGGTGCAATGCGATTGAATATCAGTATTATTACAGCAGTATTTTTCTGCCATATAGTAAGCATTCAGAAATATTTCCAAAATGTTCTGTGTTTGCATTTTTCCCCTGCAAGATTTCCTCATGTATGAATATCTGGATGATCAAGATCTACTGTGCAGAACTTATATGTTTCTATAAAAATATTTACTTTTTCTTGTCTTTAAGACATAATATACTGTTTTTACAGGTGTATTAGATGTGGGCCATCAGCCTGATGTGTACGAAGTGAAGCAGCACTTGTGTTGTGGAATCTGTTGATACGTATCTAGCGGTCATAACTGATCGTGTCTATATATCAAAGGTTGGCTTGCTTGAGATAACAGGAGCGTTCCGACTCACCTTTGGCATGTCCATATAAGACAGTATGTATCTGTTTTCATCACTGCAATAAAATAGCACGGGCACGCTGCACCCAGTGGTAAATGCAGAAAGTTCCCCGTTGATATAATGGCCGGTGACCCGTGTGAGGGCCACGCCTTCTCGAAGCTTCTTAAGCACGACTTCCTCCGCCATATAGTCGAATAGAACTTAAAAGGTTCTGAGAGGCGTCATTCACCCCTGCCGATTGAAGTACAGCAGCCGATTGCCTCCGTGACTCAAGAAATACTTCCGCTCATCCACTCAGCAGTGTTTTTCGAAGGAGTGGGGGGGGGGGGGGGGGTATTACCGACAGTACAGCTCATGACGTCGGTCTGGTGTGCGCGCCCCATTGGTGCGTGTCTGCATGTTTGCGCCTTCTAGGAGAAAATGCTGCGGACTTCTGAAGTTGTACCCGACTATACTAAGGTGAATGGGGCGAGAGAGACAAAGAAAAGTTTATTTTCAACACTGGGTGAGTCAGGAGACCAGCCCTGAGCCCCCCCTTCATCATGCGGCGGCCAGATCTTGGGTCTTGCCGGTGTCTGTGGGCAGCCAGACTGCCCAGAGTTGTTCATCCGGGCACGCGCTGAATTGCATAGCCTCCAACTGCTCTGGCGTAATTATCCTAAATGTAGGATTGGCACTGTGTTTGGAGGTGTGTCTACGCGAGACATATGCCCAGATAAGGATGTAGAGGTTAATACGAGGCACATCGCAAGCTCTAATGCATGCATGGTAGAATATATATATATATATATATATATGGAGAGAGAGAGAGGGGATGACAAAGAAATGGGAATAAACATGAAAAATCACATACCAAAACAGAAAACAACTGAAGAAAAAAAAATAGCAGAGAAATGAAAGAGAAAAGTGGAAAAACAGCAACATCCTGGACTACCTAGGCACCCACCATTTTCGCTGCCTTTTTAGCATTGCACCTCCAGGGCTAGCTGCGATACTTTTGACTGCTTGAGTGGAGAAGTACAAAGACCCCCGCTCTCTAATGCTGTTGCAGACACGACCTCTCATGGTGCCTTTTCGGCGGCCCGTGGAGACTCGACTGGTCACGAAGAATGGTGGTACTATCCAGATTCTGCAGTGGGCCATCAACAGGGATGGCCAGATACAGTAGATTCAGGCGAGTGCCGTATCATTCATCTTTTCCGGTCAGCAGTGATGCCACTGCTGCTATGTTGCACAACAGCATGCAATGCAATCGCAGCAGCGACTTGAGCGCCAAAAAAATAAAAAATAAAAAGAGCCCAAAGTAACATGCACACGAGACGCTCGCCTCTCGGGCGAGAGTCTGTTCTTCCATAGCTGTTTTTGTGCTTACTTTACCATTTATAATGAAGAAAAGTGACAAAGCCAACTGTGTGTGTGGGCGGGGGGGGGGAGTTCAAACTTCCTCGAAACTTTTAGATTTTGCTTGAGTATATATACATGCACACATAAAAATGCATGCACAAATATGCATAAAATATGATTGACCCCCCTCCCCCCCAAAAAAAATTGATGGCTACGCTCCTTTGATGAATATGCACTCGCAATTTCAAGGGCTACTAGCAGTGGCAACAAGTATGGCCAACAGTAGAGTACTTAAGCTTTGTCAATGTATTGTCTAAAAATGTGTATACTAGGCTGTTCTATGTTATGCGAGTATCTGGGTTCCCAAGTTTGTCAACCATGTGTAATAAATACTTAACCGCATTGAAGAGCTTACTTGAGCAGGCTTCTAAGTTTGCAGAAATAGTCACATATATGTTGATAGTTCATCACAAAGTGCAAGAGTTCTTACTCCAGCACCATCCAAACAACCGTAGAGTAGCAGACGAACAGGTTATAGGTAGTGCCACCAATAGTGAGCGGTTGAACGAGAGCAGGGACAGGTGCTCCCATGGAAATACCGCCATAACTGGGCAGGTCAGGAGTACAGTAGGTCTTGGTCACGTCGCACGCGATCATATTGAACTTCTCCATAAGCTGCTTCGAATCTAAAAACATGGCGAGCGCGCAAATACACGAGAAAAACTAACACAACAGCTGCGGCGGTATTCTAGGGTAAGCGCATTCGAAATATTTTGTGAGGCTCGATACTGCACGCATGCGCAGGACACACCGACATAAGCGCAGTCTGTAGATATGCGGAAGTGCCAGATAAAATAACCTTAATGGAGGCAAAACCCTGATATCAATTAAAAGAATCACCGTGAGCAACTCAATATAATAATGTCAATACTACAGTGTCTTATGTGTTAGACATGATGATGAGGCCCGCTGTGGAATAACTTTGCCAAGTGGCATTTTGCTTTTTATTGGCTGCCGTGGCCTGGAATCGAACTTATCAACAAAAACCTAATGGAATTGTGGGTGCCTATTGTACTGTAAGAAAACGTAAACTTTTTATTGTCATACCAGGAACATTACCGATTCTGTTTTTGTCATTCATCTATAGCTTGAGACAAGCAAAAAAAATTACACATATCACCTCCTCCTACGGGCAACCATAGTGGGATGCGAAAGCAATGCGGAGGGTGCGCATCGAGTTTTCATTTCGCTTATGACTAGTGAAACGGTAGTTGTCGAGGCGTTTCAATTACCCCTTACCAACGCCGACGTTTACGTTCGGCTTGCCGAGCCTTCCTCTGCTCCGTGGCGGTGGCACTGCAACTAGCGATGACATTGGTGTAGTTCATGGTGTTGGCGTTTCGCACACCGTTGCACAGAGAGAAAATAACAAAAGCACGGCGAACGCGCGCTTTCGCAGCCTCGCAGCTTTGAGATTTGCTTGCCGGCGTTGCCGTCTACATTCAGCTTCCTGAGCGTCCATATATCCATGTTGCAAAGGAGAATGCAATGCTTGCCGGCGTTGCCATTCATGTTAAGCTTTGCGAGTGTCCGTATAGCGCCGTTGCAAAGAAGATTGCAACGGGAGCGATCGCATAGCTGTGGCGGAGAGAAACGGGAGAGAAGAAAAGAAGCGAAGGAAGTGCTTACGCCACCTCCTCACGCTCCATGAGGGGAGAATTGGGACATGTGCAGTATAGGCGCAGACGCCGCATAACAGACACTGCCCAGAGCAAGATGCTTTCGCATCTAAAATAAACGCAAACAGCGTACGAAGCGATCACATGTTACGTATGCGCGCGCAAAGGCGGACGTTCAAGAGTCCGTGTCGTATTTCTAGTAACACATATGGACTGCAAGATGGGTTATGGGTGTTGTGTTTCTTTAAGCATTTATGGGGATATTCTCCTCAAATTTCTATTTTTCTTAATTTTTCGCTTACATTAAACTCGCACCCCAGTGTAAAGTGGTATACACACTGGCCTCCTTGTCTTGCTTGCTCCATCTTTTGCTCAACATGCATATTATTTGATTCGCACAGACCCGGTCGCAGTATGCCGCCGCACCCCCCACCCACTTCAGGCGGCCTCTCACAGGGGAAAACGTGTGCTGGAGTGTCCTGCGTGTGACTACACCACCACTAACGACACTAACCTGCTGCACCACCAGAGGCGACACACGGGCGAGCGTCCACACAAATGCAACTATTGCGGCAAGGCCTTCATCCAGAAGGGCAACTTGGTGGCATATATTCGCACCCACACTGGCGAGAGGCCATACCGGTGCCACTACTGTCCTATGAACTTCGCGCAGCAAAGCAACTTTGCGAAGCACTTGCTCACGCACAGACGTGGGATGCGTTCATAATGGTGAACTTTCTAAGCCATTCTCATGCATATGTTTGACTAGGTGTGCATTGTGTTTATGTATTCTTATTCACGTGTTGCGCTGAAGATGTATTGAATGAAGAGATTTGTAAAGTACTGGTTGGTTGATGCTTTGGTTAGAGTCAGTGGGCCACTCTCGAGACATACTGGTTTATCGTTGAGTGTAAATCATGGCAGAGAGAATATAAGCAGGCAGGAGAGAGGTTCACCTCATTTTGCATGTCAACAAAACGTAACTTTGCATCAACTTCCACCAAATGCAACTACCTTTTCTAACAATGATTTCCTGCTATTGCAACTAAATTTTTGCAATGATTAGCACCCTAACGAAGTAAATAAAATATGCCAGATAAGCTTTCTTGGCTACATCATGCTCTCCGATTTCTTTGTTTGACCAATCAGAAGTGCTGAATGTCTTCTTTACATTTCTTGTGCATTTCCTCACAGGCTTTCCTTCTGTTTGTAAGGAAAACTTTAGGCTACCTTAATTTTCCACTTAAAGGGCCCTGAAACACTTTTTCATGCAACCATGAAATGGATTCACTAAAAGAGCTTATTGCCTCACAAACTCGATGCTGCAAAAATTTTAAGAATTCGTCAAGTACGGGCGGAGTTGCAAAGATTTGTCACACCCTGTAATCGCGTTCTCTTCTCTCATCCCGGTGAAAGCACTGGAGGCTAAGCAGGCAGGGATAGCAGAGACGAAAAAAAAAAGCATCACGTGTGCCTCGTGACCTTGAGCACTTTTTTTTTTTGTTCTGTGTATATGCGGCTCCTGTGGCTTTTTCGTGCAATTGCGCCAAGTCGCGGCCTCTCGCGGCAATCCCTGTAACGACTGAGTGCGCCATGTTCGAATCAGCCAATGGCTGATAGATGGCCTTCTACGTGTGACTTTTGAGCGTCTTCTGTTATTTTTCCAGAGAAAGCAATTTTTAGCTGACTTTGATAATTTATTATGAATTCCTGGCCGCGTGCTGCGCTATAATATTTGGCTCACATGTTCTTGGGAGCCTCTACTACCGATCGGCAGCATTTTTCGACCATGCTCAAAAAGTGTTGCAGGGCCCCTTTAAGCATCCATAATGGCACTAGCTCCCAGCGTTAAATTAACTTTTAGTTCACTTGTCTCGAATTCAGAGCGAAAAAAGGCAGTTCTGTTGCGGTCATGCGTCGTCTTGATGGGGATACGCTTAAAAAAAAAAAAAACGGTGTGCTTTTTAGCAGAACTCATTCAATCAATTTAGGTGCACTTGGTGCATTCAACTATGCCACCCTCTGCGTGGCCTCTGCAATCCACTCCCTGGACTGCGTAGAAAGAATTGATTGATTGATGTGTGGGGTTTAACGTTCCAAAACCACCATAAAATTATGAGAGACGCCGTAATGAAGAGCGCCGGAAATTTTGATCACCTGGGGTTCTTTAACGAGCCCCCAAATCTGAGCACATGGGCTTACAGCATTTTCGCCTTCATCGAAAATGCAGCCGCCGCAGCCGGGATTCAATCCCGCGACCTGTGGGTCAGCAACTGAATACCTCAGCCCCTAGACCACCACGACGGGACAAGCGTAGAAAGGAGACTGTAGCTGAGATATGCTCTGTCAGCATTTCTTCGTGGGTTGGCTGGAGCCGAATTCCAGTGTGTTACTTGCCAAACATAATGTGGCTAGATGTTATCCCACAGGTCTGAAACTCAGCTGACAAGCCCTATGGTAATGACATTTAGTCTCGCGAAAGCCAGAGTGTGAATATTTTTATGTTGAAGTTAGGGGATGGGGGGGGGGAGTATAGTTTGAAAAAAATGTTAGCTAATCTTTGAAAGGCCTTTTCTAAACAGCATATTTCGTCAGGATTTGAGAAACATGCCGACATTGCTCTTCCCATCACCTTCTTTCTTCGCTGAGAGAGTCATGGAGCAAATGTGGTATTTCGAAACAAGAGACCTTGGACATCTGTGGAAACGCCTCTTGTAGCAAGAAACATTCACAGGAAACCGCTCATCGGCCTTGCCCAGCAATTTCCTGCCTGGTGCAGACATCTGTTCATTACTGGATGAAGGCTTTTCACTGTACTTATTAGGAAAATTAAAAAAATTAAGGAAGCTTTGCAGTAGTGGTGTCATGTTTGAAAACCCACCAGTTCACCCACCACCAGTTGTAAAACTGGTGGTAAAACCCGCCAGTTTTACATCACACCAGTTCTGTGATGTAAAAGAATATATATGTATGATAAATGTATTTATGTAAGATTTCTTGTAATGGTGACGCTTTCTGCTACTACTTCTTTGTTCGTAATGTAAGAGATTGGAATACTCTGCTATTTGACACTGTGAGTATTTCTTCAAGCGATAAATTTTACCATAATATATGAATGTGTTTCTGCTTGTTTATATCAGTTGTACCCATCCTGCATGATGCTATGCCTTTTGGCTGAGCAGGTACTCATTGAATATATGATGAAATAAATATGTGTTGTTGTTCCTAAGTGCTCAATCATTTGCTCAATTCCCCATAATCATGCCAGCCAATTCACAAGCTACTACACTATTCTACTACTTTCACAAGGTGTGGGTAAAGCGCAGGCTGGATCACAATTTTTCGCATCCCGACTACAGAGGTTTCTGCCTTTGTGTAAACGTGTGGTTGCGAAGCAGCGGTACAACAGATGATTAACAAGGGGGCTTAGGCACATTTAAAACTGCCGCCGCAGAATATATGCCGCCGCAATGTTTGATGTCGTTGACTTTCAGACACACACACGTCTGTTAAAACTTCGTGGACCAAAAACATTAGGCGCACTTCATCATTAGTCTGGCTGATGTTAAATAGGTGTTAAAAAGCATCGTAAGTAAAGTTAAGAGGAAGAAATGAGCATGGGCATGTTGCATGTAGGCAACATAACTGCTGGTTGTTAAAAGTAACAAACTGGATTTCAAAAGAAAGCTGAGGTCAGAAGGGGGGGCAGATAAGTGAGTTTGCAGATGAGATTAAGAAGTTAGTGGTGATTATGTTGCTGCAGCAAACACAAGACCGGGTTAATTTGAAAAAATGGAGGAGGCTTTTGACCAGCAGTGAGTTCAGTCAGGCTGTTTATTTAGATGATGATGATGTTTAAAGGCATATCATTCTCTCGATTATGATGCAGACTGGTCTTTCTTTCCATTGTTTCAAGATCGCTTGTGCGATCGATAATGAGTGGAAATTGTTTAACTTAGAGTCACAGAACGACACCGTAAAAGCCCACCCACGCTGTGTGGTCTCCAGTCACACTAAGCGATACAATCATAGCATACACTATGCAACAACTTAAGGTCTTGCCTGCTGTAGTGGCCCTTGTTTCCGATACTTGCAAGGTTGTAGACAAGAGAAAACATAGTGCAATTATAAGAAGGCACAAAAAAGCAACAGTCCTTTTCCAGCAACCAGCTGTGATTTCATATGCGCCGTGTAGTATTTAATATCCGAGCAATTCTTTGAGCAACCAAGGTTTCTCCCACAACAACGATATTAAAGTTCTTTCAGCAATAGCTTAGGACAAATAATGTACTCAGATGATTGGCCGCAATTTCTTGGAATGATAACCGAGAAAGTGGACAGCAAAGTCTCGGACGTATGCAGTGGAATGACTTTGATAACGCTGTGCAGGAGCGTCTGTAATCTGCTCCTCTGTGACATCTGTTAGCATTTACATGTCATTAGAAACCTGTCAGCGCATTATCGCTGGTACTCACGTAGCTCAAGTGTAAACTTGATTACTCCTGTCCTGCGACTAATCTTCACAAAACATGACAGCCTGGAACAATCGCTAAGTTTCCAAACATTGCATCATTCTCTACAACAAGTCGTTGTGTTTTTGTGTTTGAGTGAAGGCCAGTTATATTAGAAGTAGTAAATGAAATTTGCGGCAGACCAGAACAGAAGATATTGAATAGAATGCTTTTTTCTTGAAGCAAAAACAGCAATTGCGAGGACAAGGAACCATGGGATTGAGCATGTGGTTGTAAGCAATAGTAGCTACCGATAGAGTCACTGTATATGCTACCTTTAGGTAGCAGACTTACATAGGTCTGGCTAGCAACCACAGCTATGCGGCGAAGTCGCACGCCGTTCTTGCAGGCGACTATGCACACCGTGTTGCCAATTTAACGTGCCTGGCGTGTCGCAAATCGCTAATGAACATTGGCTGTCAATGACTAGTGTGAATGGACCTTTTTCACGATAGGTACAGCGCCGTGAGCAGCGAGAGCCAAAAGCAAATTTGGTGCCTTTCCGATCGACACGATAGCGTGGGAGCCTGTGCGTTCCTTCGCATTCATGGTCACCTGGATGGCGCGCCGGCACATTTCGGAGGCACGTACAAACTACCACAAATGTTTCAGGACGGCACCATTGGGGTGTTTCCAGCACCCGTGGCAAGGCACCCGTAAAAAGATGTATTCAGTTCGCTGCAGCGGTGACGTCAAGAAATTCACAGAAGCTCGAGCATCATCATCTCCGCAACACTTGGCTGCTAGTGACGTTTGGAAGACAGATGTGCCATTCTGCTACCTAAAGGTAGCATATAAAGTAACTTTATCTACTCCTGGTGGTGTCCTCTCAATAAGAAAACCAGCTCCCAAATGCTTGCAGGAATTTCGCATGCGAGGAAAAGCCAATTCTTTGTTAATGAAAAGCCAACTTCTTGAACTGCTCAATATTCGGTGCGTAATAATTTCCAGCTATTTCTGCTCAATGTAGCCAGAGCATGGGCATAGCCGGAGCACTTCCTACGACGTTAAAGTATTGTTGTCTTGTAAAAGCAGTGTAAAGGATAGTTTGATATAGGCAGGCTTGGCAGTATATATATAAAGTTAGTGAAACAGCTGCGAGAGCACCAAGACCAAGTCACAATGCCATGCATAGCAGCTCCTCTCAATTATAGTCATACACTCATAATTCAAGCCATAAAAATTTGGTATACAGTAGAGTCCACTTATCATGATACTGTTTATAACAATATATCGGATCTAGAGATAAACAACGATGGCACCATCCACTTTTGTATGCCTCCTTTCTAGGGTAAAATAAACCACTTATTACGATGCTCTGGTATCCAGTAAAGCAATTAAATCTAGTTAAGACACACCGAAAATCTCTCTCCGCGCCCCCACAAAGCAAAACTGTTTCAGACAGGAAGGCTTCGTTCAATGACGTCACGAGGAGGAAGCGGTTCTAGGAGAGGATTGCTTAATGCTCAATGACAAAGGGGTGCCAGAGTTGTGGTCAGCATGTATCAAAGATGGGTCGTGTCTGGACGACTTTCTTCATGCACGCAATGTTGTGGAAACGTCCAAGTGGTTCGGTGAGGAGGAGATCATTGCGCATATACGTGCAGCGGATAGTGGTGAGAGCAACGACTTCTATGACGTAAGGTGAGTAGTCGTTGAAGGAGGCCCAGGGCATGGTACAGTCCCTCCAGAGACGCGTCTTCGCAAAGGACTTCTCACTCAGCTAGGTGGAGCACAATTAGATGCCCTTGAGAGAGATGCGCACCAGCTTCACATGAAGCATTCAATCCTGACAGACTACGGGTTTTCTGCAAACAAGTACATAGTTACACTACCTTACTTACACGCAAATAAAATGTTTTAGGGGCGAAGCTCCTTAGGGCGTGGGCTGTGCGTCCCCTGTAGCCTGTATGTAGCCACCTCTAGTTTAGTTCTTGCAGTGTTCACTAGATGGCGGTACCGTCCCCTGAATTCTCGAAAGAGAATTAGAAGCACAGCCAACAAAGGTGTGGGAATATGACGAGGTTGTTAGTTGTATACAAAAGGAAATAAACAAAGTAAGGAAAAAAAACCGCTGGAGGGGTAAACGGAAACCACGAAGCTGGTGGGACAAGGAAATTAAACTGGCTATTGAAGAGCGACGACGGGCCTCTAGACTGCACAGAAAAGCAAAGCAAATGGGATATCAGGATGATGAGGTGCAGTTACGGTGGAGCCGGTACCGGGAAAAGAAATTTGAGGTGCAGAAACTAGTACAAGCAAAGATTAAAGCTGCGAGTGAGAAATGGGTATCAGACATACGTAAGAAGGATAAGAGCGCCCCCAGAAAACTCTGGAACCATTTAAAAGCATTGGGAACGACGACTAAAGAGATGCAGACTCAGATACAGGACGGGGACGGCAACATTCTCCTGGGGGACAGCGCATTAGAATACCTACATGGAGTCATCGGAAAGACTTTCGGCCAAGCACGCGAGAGGTCGGCTAACTGGACCCAGGTGGAAAATAAAAGAGTGGCAGATGAAAAATTTAACATCGAATTTTTGGACTGGAAAAAGGCAGAACACAGTGTTCCCAAAAGTACGGCAACAGGACCGGATGGAATCCCGATAGAGATTATCAACCATTTGGGACCAGCGGGACAGGCGCACTTGTATGGAGCCATCGAGCGCGCTATAAAATCCAAGAGGATTCCTACGCACTGGCGCGAAAGTAGAATGAGTTTGATCTACAAAGGCAAGGGAGAAAGGGACAAGGCGAGCTCTTACAGGCCGATTACAGTCACGTCAGTGCTCTATAAATTAGCTATACAAGCCATCAAAGCCGAGTTGTTGAAGTGGGTTGAAAGTAACGGTATTTTAGGGGAACTGCAAAATGGATTTAGGCCGGGTCGACGCTTGGAAGACAATCTTTTCGTCATAACCCAGACCATCGAAATTTCGGCAGCACAGGGCAGACCAACATGGCTACTGTTTCTGGACATAAAGGGTGCCTATGACAACGTGGACAGGGGATTGCTGTGGCATATACTGGAAGAGGAGGGGATTGGGTCGGAATTTGTAGGGCTGCTAAGGGAAATATATGAGGGTAACAAGGCACACATTACATGGGAAGGGCATACATACACAGAGCCCGTGTACATTCGAAGAGGTTTAAAACAGGGGTGCCCTCTTTCGCCATTGCTGTTCACACTGTACATTAGAGGAATGGAAAGACGACTAGAGGAGAGTGGATTGGGCTTTGATTTGTCACACCGAAGCAATGGAGTGTTAGTGGAGCAACGGATTCCGGGATTGATGTACGCAGACGATATAGTGCTGCTGGCGGATAATGCGGAAGAACTTCAAAAACTGGCTGACATTTGTGGTGATGAGGCAACGTACCTAGGCCTACATTTTAACCCACAGAAATCTGGAGTCATGGTGTTCAACGAGGAAGCTCATGTAGCACCAATAAGGATACAACAGGAAGCCATACCATTAGTAAATAAGTACAAATACTTGGGGATCTGGCTTAATGAAGGAAAAGACTACCTGAATGCTCATGAAGAACACCTCAGACTGAAAGGGAGACGGAATGCAGCAGTAATGAAACATAGAGCACTTTGGGGACACAATAAGTACGAGGTAGTACGAGGCATCTGGAAAGGGGTAATGGTGCCGGCGCTCACGTTCTCTAATGCCGTATTATGCTTAAAGTCAGATATCCTGTCGGGACTGGAGGTTAACCAAAAGGCAGTCGGCAGGTTAGCTCTGGGAGCTCACAGTAAGACTACAAACGAGGCTGTACAAGGCGATATGGGTTGGGCTTCATTTGAGGCGAGGGAAGCACAAAGTAAAATACGGTTTGAGGAGCGACTTAGACATTTAGATGAGAAGAACTGGGCAGCCAGAGTGCACAGATACCTGTACCTGAAAAGTGTGGACACCAAATGGCGGAAGAGGACGCGAAAGCTGGCGACTAAATATAACTTGACCGCGGCAAATAAGCAAAGGGGGCCAGTTAAAAAGCAAGTGAGGGAAACAGAGACGCTCATGTGGAAAGAGAGGATGGAGAAGAAGGGATCGCTGGGAATCTACAAGGCAAGCAAACAAGAGATCCGGAAAGAGAACTTTTATGACAACAATAAAGGTAGTGCGTTGCTCTTTGAGGCGCGGGCTGGCTGCTTGAGAACTCTAACTTACAGGAGCAAATATTCGTCACAGGATGAGACATGTGTTGGATGTGGCATAAATAAAGAAACAATCGACCACATAGTCATGGAATGTCAAAAGATTCAGCCGGATAGAAATGGGGGGAAGGTCACACTTCCTGAGGCGCTGGGCTTCGCGGTTGATGGAAGCATTAACTGGTCAGCAGTAGGTATTACTAAGCAGCGGCTGGAGTATTGGTGGAGGAAAAGCAGAGAAGTCGATAAAATAACATCCCAGCCAAGAGTAGCGGCTGGGCTAAATTAAAAAGACATCCGAGTTGAGGGACAGAATTTAAACTCGAACTATTAAGGTAGGCTAGATGGCGCATGCCGTCACCCCGATTCAAAGGGGAGGCCTTTAATCATCATCATCATCATCATGTAGCCACCTCTCGTTTAGTTCTTGTAGTGTTTACTAGATGGTGGTACTTGTAGCTGATGATGAAAAGATGCAACATGTTATAAACTAGAAAGCGGTACTTGTAGTTGATGAAAGACGCGAGATCTTATAAAATAGGAATGATGTCACATATGGCGCGTGTCATTGGTTGAAGGCAATCGTTCGATTTAGTGCGGCGACGTACGCTAGGGGGAGCGATGTAATAAAATCGAGTGGGCAAAATGTACAGAGGATTCATGGTTTACCAGGTTTACCTCCGGAGCTTCGCCCACTCATCATCATTCACTTCGTGGATATGGCGGAATTTTTTGATCCCTCTTTTGCCTCTTTCTTCACCCACACATACTAATTATCGGTTATAAAAATGAGATTATTTTGGCACTTATTGTTACAAGATAAAGTAAATGAAATGAAACAACCATAAGAGTGCCAAGTTGGAGGCAGCTAGACAGATGTGCTCAGAGTATCCAGGGTTTGCCAAGAAATGTTTCGCATTATAAATGACGTGGGACTTCAAATGTACAAGCCACAAATTTGAAGAAAAAAAAAGGCAACGATGCTTGTTTTGATTAAACAACGGCAAATATAGTAATAGACGCTTATTTCTCAAAAGTAAGCTCCTTAATGGGCCTTTCAGTATATGCACCAAGAAAACATGATAGAGTGTAAAGAATGTATATGCAACATTTATACATTTATACCTTATGTTTTGGGCTGCTTATAAAGTCATCATCAGGGACAAGCATTAGAACAGTGGCTTGATGCATCGCTTGCATCGCGAGTGGCTGTTGTAAAGAGAACCAGTGAAGGTCAGTTGGGGTGAGCAACTGATGGGTTGCCATGAGAGCACGCTGTATTGGGTCTATAGACCTCACTGGTTATTGATCGCCAAATGACACACGTGTGGTGCAAATGTTGTCAAAGCAGATTGCTTTATTCCGCCTGGTCCTCAAGCGGCTCAGGCCTCAACGATTACTACATTGTCATTGTCTTCTGCACCTGAAGACCCCGAACCAGCTTCCGCTTCTTCGTCGTCGTCGTCTCCGTCAATCTCTGCATTCTCCTGTTCAAGGCGATCTAGCTGCTTGGCAAGTTCCAACTCATCAGTCTCTGTCACCACCTTGGGCTGCACGAGGGATTCACAAGACGTAGACATACGTCATCATTACGACAGCTATTTATTAGGAATTGGAAATCTCGAGCAACACCTCTACTGAAGGCAATAATGAGTCCCAAGAGTATTACAAATGTCAGACAGGCTTGATACCGATTAGGGCTGATCCGGGCCAGGTTCTGCTACGTGGACGCATTTAATCGCAATTAGGCTCAACTGGCATAAGATGATTGCGATCTGGCTGACCTCCGTGCCACACACTATTCGCATACGGCTGTACTCAGTAGCAGCGGCCAACTTGTTATTGCAAGTCTGATCCAAGTAAGCTTTAATCTTGATTGAAAGTGCTCATGTGACACCATTTTAACATTACCTCAGTTTGTTCATTGCCCTAAGAGCATTCTGTTTAATGACCTTCATATTCTTTCCATTATACAACACCACAGGCTTGCTTCACAGAATACTCAACAAACTCACTCAACATCACACTTAACTTCCTATGTACAAACACCAGGCAAGCTGGTAACTTTTTGTTAAATTGTCTTTATGACAATTTTCTATGCCAAAAGATAGTTAAACTTCGTGAAAATAAAAGTAACAAAATAATTTGGTATTCCATGCAAATTATCGCTCTTGTCCAGTTGTTGTTACAACTCTTCATTAGTAAACTAATATAACTAGTAAATTCTTTCTTGTTCAAGAACTACTCATTGAGCAAATATATACACTGCTGACCTTATGTAATTTTCTGTATTGGAACGTAGTATTGTGTATAAGAAAATGGGTGGTTTTTTAGATACAAAGGTGTATTATATGCGCATACTTGTCATGAGTAAGAGGGCACGAGGTATGTTCCAAGCACTGGAATGCGGCGCACGTGCACGAGACCCTGATGGTGTGCATAGGCGCCACGTTTACGTACGAGATTGGACAAGACGGCTCATGGCACGCGACCTGAGCCGTAATGGGAAATCTCAGGGGATGGGGCTACAAACTGCGAAGATCAGGAAGGTCAGTGTTGCTACAGCAACGGAAGCAATAGGGCCTTGCGGTTCTGAGGTTGTCGGCGAAGAGGCTCATGGAGTCGCTGTCGATCTTGGAAGACTCCAGTGAGGCTGCGTGGACTTTCTACAACGTTTCACCACAGTGCCTGGTGCGCCTACAGCTCCTCCGCTTTGAGTCAGAACGTATGCAGCCCGCACCACAGCCAAGACGCCGATGATGAGTTAGGCCGAGCTTAACTGAGCCAGAGAAGACGACGAAGACCGGAACCAACCGGCAATGAGGCAGAGCGGCTTGTCCGGCAAAAGAGGATGACGACTGTAAGAACTCACAGGGAGGACGTCGACGAAAGAACTGACGAACCATCGACACAGCAAAGGGGCACAGAGTTGACGTAGCATGCCGACGAACTGTAAGAATGTTTTGATACCGAGACGCCATCTTGGATAGATGTTAGCTAGGACTAGATATGGCTCTAAAGCAGATTGTCGTTAGTGTTGTTTTCAGTTCGTTGTAGACTGGTGTGTAGAGAGTGTTAGTGAATTTTGAGCGCTTCAACGCGAATTTTGTGTATTTGCTTCATGCGCCAATTGTATAAAAAGTGTTCATTTTGCCACGCCCATCTCCCACCTCTCAATCCAAACCCTTGCAAGCGCTCCCGGAATTAATCACAACATTAATATGCTCAAAAATAGAAATGCAACATCAAGACATTTAGTAGAGGTACATGCAACTGCTCAAGATAATTGCATCACGGGGGTACAAAACTCACCAGTAGATCTAGAGTTGGCTCACGTGAAAGGAAATATGCATGAATAGCACCAGCATTAGAGACAGCGGGAGCAATAGCAAATGCCTTCCACATGCCTTACTCAGCCCTACATAATTGAGTCCATGAGCAGTGCACACTGGTTACCAGCTGTCGTCATGCTGTACATGATTTTATGGCAAGAAAGCAGTACTGCTGGCACTGCCTCGTAGGGCAACATGTGAAACTCAGCATAACATGTGCTATACTCAGTGAAAACCTATCTTGACAGTGCAGCCAAGGCTACAGAGGTGCAGATTCTGCACATTCGTGTTGCTGCGCAAGTAGTACAGCAACTCGCGGCTCAATTTCGTTTTGCTCGCCAGCATCGTTGACATACATGTCAAACTCAGCATAACATGTGCTATACTCAGTGAAAACCTATCTTGACAGTGCAGCCAAGGCTACAGAGGCACAGGTTCTGCACATTCGTGTTGCTGCGCAAGTAGTACAGCAACTCGCGGCTCATTTCGGTTTTGCTAGCCAGCATCGTTGACATGTTTAGAAAATGTGAATGATAGAACATAGTAAACATTCAGACTGTTAACGTTCCTTTTAGTGTCATGTTACAAGCTCCCCCCATCACACGCGGTGAAGAAAAATCCTACCAGATTTAGGAAGGGGGTGCTTGATCAGTCTGCACCAAAAAGGGAGAGAGCACTCCATGAGTGGGGGCGCTCACTCAGCATTTTACGGTGTACAGTTAAACCTCGTTATAACGAGATGGGCTATAACGAAATAATGGATATAACGAGCAAATCCTAATTCCCCTTGAAAGTCCCCATACAAACCAATGTATGCAAAACCTCGTTTTAACGAGGCAAAATTTGCCTGTTATGGGATATAACGAACAAGTTTTGTTAGGAAGTCAAATTTTGAGCCGATGTCACGACAGTGCACAACGCGAATTTGAGACGGCGCGCAACGCGAGAACTGTATTTAGCAATTCAAAACTCCCGCCACGCGCCCCCCAGCAACGCGGGCAAAGCAGATGGCACGCGCTGTTTCCGGAGGAGAGTTCGCTGCACGTACGCCGCTTGGTTACCACCGACAGCGGAGCGCTCCGCGAACGTCTCGCCCTTTTCTTTTCTTTTGTGTCTTCTTTATATTCTCCCTCTCCCATTTCTCATGGGGCTGAGGCGCGCTTCCTAATCTTACATACCCCCTTCCCCTTGAGTAACCGGTTCCTAGAGGGCAGCGCAAAAGAGCGCCCCTTCCTCTTCACAGTCCATAAGGTATGTAACTGCGCAAAAAACTGACGGAAACAAGAAGGAGAGAAAAAGGACAGACAAGCGCAGACTATCAACTGAAGCTTTATTGCAAGAACGAGGCAATATATATAATAGGCAGAATAAAAGCAAGAGGGGGCAAAGGGGGAGGAGAAAAAACACACGAGGGACCAAATCACCAAACTTAGGCACATCAAGCATAGCACACCCGTCATACAAAACCAAGATAGCTTAACTCTTTATCATGTATGGCCACAGAGGGAACACTGACACAAGACACAGATTTCTTGTGAATATGCGCAGCCTCAATAAGTTCGCGCACTCTTTGGTTCTTATGCCGGAACAACACAGAAGTATCACATACGTTCCGGCATAAGAACCATATGTTCCGGCATAAGAACCAAAGAGTGCGCGAACTTATTGAGGCTGCGCATATTCACAAGAAATCTGTGTCTTGTGTCAGTGTTCCCTCTGTGGCCATACATGATAAAGAGTTAAGCTATCTTGGTTTTGTATGACGGGTGTGCTATGCTTGATGTGCCTAAGTTTGGTGATTTGGTCCCTCGTGTGTTTTTTCTCCTCCCCCTTTGCCCCCTCTTGCTTTTTATTCTGCCTATTATATATATTGCCTCGTTCTTGCAATAAAGCTTCAGTTGATAGTCTGCGCTTGTCTGTCCTTTTTCTCTCCTTCTTGTTTCCGTCAGTTTTTTGCGCAGTTACATACCTTATGGATCATTACCAACTAGCCCAACTTACCATTCTTCTGAAGCTCTTCACAGTCACTTTCTCTGCAAGTGTTGTCGCTCGCCGGCGTGAGCCGCGTTGCTTTTGCGTGCGTGTTTCTTCTCTTTTTCGACCGCTTCCGCCTTTTCTTTTATCGTGCTGCGCTCGTGATTCCAGCAACATGAATGCGCCAGGCGGGAAGCGAAAGCGCATAACTCTAGATCAGAAGGCGGCTATGATAAGAGCCGTCGAATCGGGGACCAAGAAAGGCAACGTGGCAAGAAAGGCAACGTGGAACAGGAGACAAACGTGCCGACGGCGTCGGAGGCATTAGACGCGGTGGACGTACTGCGCCGCTACTTCGGCGCTCACGAGGGCGGCGAAGATGGCTTGAACATTGCGGCCGCAGCTGAGAGAGCCATCGTTCGCATCAGGAAGACGCATCAACATCCAATTACGGACTTCTTTGCAGCTAAGTCTGCCTGAAATGCAAGCTGTGTATTTTGAAGTGCATTAAAACAGGTGCATGACTTTTTTCCTTTTCATTTGGGAATGCGGTTATTTTGTTGCATACCACCGTGCGGCGGGATGCTACTTCGCCTGCTATTTTTTTGGGGTAAGTACAGTGCATAATATTTGCGGGTAAATGCCTGCTACGGCTATAACGAAATATTGGTTATAACGAGCAAATAGCGGCGGCCCTCCAATTTCGTTATAACGAGGTTTAACTGCATTTCTTTTTCCCCCGAGGACTGTTCAGCCATGTTTTATAAAGTAGCGGGTCAGTGTGAGGCCACACACTGACCCACTAATTCATGGGCACCATGTTTACTTTGGAAAGCAGTCGTGCATTTCTGAAAAGATGGTGCTAAGAAGTGAAATGACGATGAAGACACTTTTGCAAAGTGAACAATAACTGTACCAATGCTTTCCTGCAACTGCTTGAGCCTCATGATAAATGAAGCAGCATTTATTTTAGCAAGGCCAATGAAAAAAGTTACCTGTACACTTAAGCGTGGTAGCAGGCGTGCGCCTCTGTTCTGTATTTTCAACAATGCTGTCTAGAAAAGGTGCCGCGGAGTACAGTCACATAGGCTATCGACCCAACTATTCTGTGAAGCATTTCTTGAATTGTATAAATAATTAATTAATAAAAAGCTTTTTCATTTGAAAGAGAAATAGACCCTACAGAATTTGCAGATGCATGTCTGAAATGCACTCACCGCACTCTTCACTGTAAAGACACCACCCGCTTTGCGGATTGTCTCTTCAATCTTTGTTATGGCATTGCTGAGTGCCTCGAGGCCGTCTGTCCGGTCCATGGTGGTGGTGGTCATCACGTACACTGGCGGGGCAATCAGGTTTATCTGCAAAGAGTGAACACGCTCACACACAGAGATCTCGCAATGCATTACACGTAGCGGCGATTTACACGAAAGCAAAACTTTGCATCGCCATCTCGTGCGTGCCAACGTGAGACGAGGTTCTAACTTTTTTGAGCGTCTAACTGAAGAGTAAATTATTCTTGGCGGAGACTGTAATGTGGTACTAAAAAATGAGGAGGTACTCTACCATGATGGCTTCATTAAACACATTAAACACCTTGCTTTAGAAAAAATAAAAATAATTATATAGATTACCATAATTTGTTTGACCATTTGCAATGTTCGCGTCCTGTTTACATCACCATATGTCTATGACGTGCTTGCACAATTTTATAACTGGACCAGTGAAATGGCTTCAGAGGGACAGCAAGCCAGCAAGCTGTTCGTAATACAGTTAAATCCTGATGACCTTAATTCATCAGGGAGAGGTACGATATTCTTGCTACTCCGAAGTTGTCTGATAGAAAACAAGTCAAGTAGCTCATGAACAATAAACACAAAGTCAACTTCTACTAGGAAAGTTTGCAGTGCCCAAATGCCGTATTTACTTGCATAATCCTCGCACTTTTTTTCGCGGAAACCGGTGCGAAGTTGGGAGGGTGCGAGAATTATGCGGGGAAAACTTTCCAGAAAACGTACAGAGTGAAAAAGAAAACTAAGTGGTCGCAAATCGAGATTCTCACACCAGCAACTAACAGTAAGCTTTGAGAAGTACTAATTAAAACTTACCTCAACAATGAAAGCACAGGTTCAACACAAGGCAAGATTTATTTGAGACACAAGAAGTGCAAGCAAATATTCGAGAATTAGAATATCATACGCAAAGCTTGCGGACGTTGCGGGCGTAGCGGTAGTGTTCGTCGCTCAACAGGAGCCCTCAAAAGGTAAGCATAGGACGTCAGTATTGGGCTCATAACCATTTACCAGAATCGTCAGCAGTTTCCTTCTGTGGAAATAAAGTTTACCATCAATCCCAGTTATAGGCCCACGGCAGTCCCAACGTGTCTTGGTGGCTTTCAGATGCCGTCACCAGTAGCGAACACAAAACTCATATGCTCCGAAAGGCCCACCGGAGGCCCTGTTGCCGTTGTTTAGATCATGATCTATCACTTTCAACTTGAAAGCAGCCGTGTAGCTTCAGTATCGCCCCATAACGTGACAAGATTACAGGACACAACACACAAAACACGCTGCAATGCGCACTTGCCGCTTTGGCTTGAATCTCCATGCAATAGAAGTAATAGTACGCTTGATGCTTAAGAGATGGCACCAGATGGCGGGCACTATCATAATCAGTGGCTGGTAAGAGCAGACAACATTATTGGGGCAGTTTTCGGGGGTGTGATAATTACTCGAGGAAAAAAAATCGCATTTTTGTTGGGTGAAATGGGGGGTGCGAGAAGTATGCGAGTGCGAGGATTACGCGAGGAAATACGGTATACGCCAGAATTCACCGAACAATTTCATCTTTCCCAGAAGCGAGTGCCTCTATGTTGTGATTGTTTGGAAGCTTGAAGCCTTGTGCTTCCGTTCCCGCCTTCCTCACCTACAATCGCTGTCTAGAAACAAACGATGCTAATACTATAGATTCTTTTGTTTGCACTGCTTTGACAAAATTTCAGTGCACACATGGCTCTGGAGCATCACCGTACCTGCCAACTTAGGGACGTCTGAAATCGGCAGACTTGCCACAAGTTGGGCGAGCGGTGGTGGCCTTGGAACACTTTCCTGTGGCCCGACTGAAACACTGTAGAAGCGTTCCAGCCTTTCTACTATGACTGTGCCCTCTCTGAACAGGGCCATGAAAGGGGCATGTACCCACCAGTGTCAGCGGTTGGGGTGTGTGTGTGTTGTTTCTGGTCAAAGGACAGTCCGGCAGACAAGAGCAAACGACAGTAGCCAACGAAACTTTCGAGCTCCATGGACGTACCCTTTTCTTTGTTGTATCAGATAAATGTGCTTGCGTTGTTTAAATTGCCTGTTTTATTTTACTATAGTTCTACCCCTCCACCTGGAATTGGGTTGAGGCAATCGGGAGACTTATGGCCACAATTGTACAACCAGGAGGACAGATCAGAAATTGGAAGAGTTGGCAGGCATGCATTACAGCAAGTTGCATTTGTTCGTAGCACAACACGCAGTATTGCACCTCAATGGCACACACTGCACATTTAGTACAGCTGAATAATGGCCATCACAAATGGACACCACAAATATAACTCGCTCTTTTCCATTAATTCATTTACAATGTGGTTCACGTGTAGTTTTAGATAGTGTGCAAGGCTCACCTTGATAGGCATGTCCTCAGTGGACAGAGACATGCCTTCCCTTAGGGCATGCTTCACAGCATCAATGCCTTCATATTCATAGCAGGACACCTCAATATCTGGAAAAACGAAAATGATAAGGATGCAAAGAAAGTCACAGAGCTGTTGGTAACACTGGAGAGAAAAATGTTATTAGCATTGTCACACATTATGCAGAGGTGGAGCCTAACAAAAAGAAATTACATTGATCAGTGTGAATCAATCAAATAGCAAGGTTTCAAGCAAAAATCAGCCAAGGTTTCTTGGCAGTCTGACGTTTTCACAGGTTTTTCAGTGTTGCTACGACATATAATAAGGCAGCAACATGTACAATTTTTATGTTTTTTAATCACCATGATGTGCTACACATGGTCAAATGTTTTATTGCAGAACGTTGAGGCAAGGTGAGTAAAAATATTAATCTATAGCGTACAGCACACTTCTCAGATGCTAACGGGTCTAAATATGATAAAATATCAACTGATCTACAAAACAATACCATCCACCTAGTGAGCCCCAGAATAATGCACAGAGTGGTCATTTCTTCAAGAATATTGAAATGTTTGTTTCACAAACGGTCATTAAAGAGGTCCTGTAACCTTTTTACAAGTAATCACTGAGCGACCTTAGTATGAAAGTTTACTGCCTCACAAAAAGATTATAGCAAATATTTCTTAAATCTATGAGGAACGAGCGGAGTTACAGGCCATTGTTGCATGCTAGAAGTACACAGAACGAAATCGCATGAGGGAAAGAAGTGTGTCACGACCACGGAGGCAAAAAAAGAAAATGCTGGAGCGGTAGTTCTCGCTCGAGAGTGAAGCCATGCCTCCCTTTAGATAGCGGCTGCAGCCACCATCTTAGTAGGGGCACGATGAGCAGTTAACGCTTAGCGAAGGAAATTGAGCATTTTCCTTGCACACCCAACAAGTTTACTACAGCAATTTTTCCAGTTCAGATACTTCTGGAAGAGTCAATTAATTGGTTAATGGTTTTTCTCAGCAAGCTTTAAAGTCCTGGCAAATTTTATTGGAGATCAGGCCACTGATTTTCATCTCGATGTGTTACTTTCGTCGAAGACAACGAGCTTCTATACACTCGAACTTCATTATAACAAAGTTACTATATCTTACACGAAAATAAGCTTGTTATATCCAAAAATTCGTTATATAGGTATATTCCTAACATTATAACTATTGCAAGACTATTAATTTACTTCGTCATAACAAATATTTTGTTATATCTACGTTCACTATATCGAGGTTTGAGTGTAATTAACATGGCATGTAATGAACAAATCAAAGCCATTTGATCTCTAAGTGGGCCTTTCCAGAAAACAGCATGTTCCAAGATCTTTGGAGGGCAAGAGCCGGCTTCACTTTTGCCGGCAAGGTGTTACACGAGAGATCCTACTCCAGAGCTATTTTTTTTTCTTTTTAATTTCGTAGGCCATGACCAAACGTTTGTGATGGAACAAGTGATGGAACTTGACTGCTCTCTCCTATTGTGATTCCTGCAAGCGTGACTTGTCTATCAAGGACGTGAGCTTAATCAGGCATACCTGACCTGATCTTGACAGCCTGCGGCGTCAGCCGGTGCTTGATGTTAGTCAGGAGCACCTCCTTCGTCTCCGGGTCAATGTTGCATTCGTTCAACACTGATATGTCCCTGTCAGAGAGAACAAGCACACACGCTAAATTCGTTCAACACTGATATGTCCCTGTCAAAGAGAACAAGCACACACGCTAAATTCGTTCAACACTGATATGTCCCTGTCAGAGAACAAGCACACATGCTAAAGCGCTGCAGCTTGAGGTGATGAACTATGCACAATGCATTATCGTAAATGCACAATGCATCGTACCTTCAAAATCTGCATTCTTTAAAAAGCACCCTATGAAGCGGAAGATGTACAAGAGTCTGCGATGAGCAGCCACAAGAATTCCCCCCCCCAAAATGATGTCATAACAGCGAAATCGCAGTTGCTTCTGATCGTCAATGAACGACTCCTCTCGTTACCCTGAACTTGTCTACATATCATGTAGACACTACACCAGAGCCATGTTCATGTCTTTTTTATAAACAGGGACATATTACAGCCTCCTAAATGTTTCCCTATGGTATCTCTTGCTTCAAAACACTGTCCACTTTCCGTGACAATGACTCAGTAGTTTGTTCACTGCTGCTTTGGCATCAAGTACGCCACTGCGGTGTGATGACCTTTAGGCTTGTGAACATCTGCCACACGAGAGCTGCTCAAATGCAGCAGTTAAGGTCAGCGCACGGTGCAATCCAATGCAAAAGCTGCAAAAGCAGCTGCAAAGAGTGCAAAAGCTGATTGCCTGGCTGGTCAGATCCAGTGCATTGTCACAACTAGTGACACAAAGATCATCAACTACAGCTTTCATTACAGACAAAAGAACGCAGAATAACACAATTCATAAGCTGTACATTTCATAAAAGGCGATGCCTGCATTTTGAAACAAACATAGTTCACCCATGATGGCTCCTCCAAACTTGCACAGTAGCAGATGGTGCTAGGAACACCTCCATGCTTTCTCAGGGTAAAATTACGGCAAGACGTTGATGTTCAAACAACAAAGTATTGCAAGCACCAGTGGCTCACTCTAAAGGACCATCAGTGACAGCTTTGAAGTGAAGAGGAAAAAAAGCTTAGCGATGATGTTGGTCCCCGCCACCAGCTTCATATGACTTCTAAGACTTGCCCAAGGCACACAAGGTCTCGAGGAATGTGACGAGGAACACAAAGTTTGTGCTACAGAAGCCATCAAACAAGCAGGGAGAAAGCTGATGCAATGATCTGCAAGAGGCACCTTTCTGCACGAACATTTAGGGCTTGGAAAGCTTTTCCTCTTAGCAACTGCATTTGGCCGCTACTATTGCTTTTGAAGGTAATCTCAGGGTTCCCTTTCATATTGCTCACGACTGTACCCATTTGGCATCCTTTCACCACTAAAGACTTCCAACAGATGTGGAGACTGGTGAGAAAAGCCATGCCAAGAACAGAAACAACCTTTATAGAAGATGATGCAACATTCGTCGAGCAAACTGAAAATTACCCCCCCCTCGTCTTTAACCCCCCCCCCCCCCCGTCTAAGTTTACAGGTATGGACACACTATACAAGCAGTCAAGTGAGTACCCTTCTTTGTTGCTAAACTATGCACATTCAAAACAGCCGGTCTACTAATAACACATTATTTACTTTTTTTGTGAATGGTTATTCTTTCAGGGAGCTTTTAGCGCAACAGTTAACAAACATAGGCATCCTATAGCTGCTATACTGTTATTTTTTTACAATCCATCAGCTGATAAAACACATATCTTCATACATAACAAATCTTGTAGGGATAAAAAAAATGCCGAGAAAAAAAATATTGCGGTAGATAACACTGACATGCAATTGTCACTGAAAGGAGACATCTTTCAGCAATAAATTCATGCGAAATAAAGCATTGTGATTTTTGCACTTTAATTAATGTTCGTATAGTAAAAAAGGAACACCAATTGAACGACAGCAACTTTGACAGTTACATTTTTCTGGAGACACATCTGTCTGACTTTGAAGCGTAAAATTTTGGCAAAGACAAAGGCGTGTGTTCACTGAAACACTCACGTAACAGCCAGCTTGAAGATGTCGTACGATGCCGTGGGCTTCTTGAACTTGTCATCGAAGTACCAGGCCGTTTTCCTGTACAGTTCCTCGAGCTGCTCGTCCGTCTCGAACTTGAGCGTTTCGGCCACGTGCCGAAGAATACTGTTCACCTGCGAATGTACAGCAACAGCCACCGGTATCAACATGCACACCTTGTCCGTTCCTTCTGAAGCCTGCCGCATCACACGAAATTGGGCGAAGAGCGCTATTGCCGCCAAAACTTACAGCTCTGCCCCGGGCAAACTTTTCTTCGCACTTTGTGATGTCTTCCGGAGACACTCGTCGTTTGGACAAATCAATGTACCCTGCAGAGTGAAGCGCAGGTGGTGAAAAAGACGTCTTGAGCAATGGAAAAACACGAGACCTTTAGAGCTTTTTCTAGGAGGAAGTGCGCTCACCCAAAACAACCACGAACTGTACGTAAAAAATTTTTTAATACCAGTGTTCCACTGTCAGAAGGCTCGAGAAAAAAAATTGCAAAAGCCAAACAGTGTCAAATGTTTAATTGCAGGGTTAGGCTAGAAAAACAGTGCGAAAGCCAAACAGAGTCCCATGGTTTTATGCATGGCAAAATGACATAACTAGAAGGCAAGCAATTGAGGAACTTGCCCAATGGTCGGTTTTATCAAAGCGTATTTATTGATCACCAGGTGTTCTTGAAATCGATAGTTTAACAGAAACTCGTTCCCAAATTTGTGAACAAGGCTCCAGTTTGGGGGCCGAAATGTCTTGCTTTTATCGTGGTCAGTGTCTTCTTTTTATCTGGTTTTCTATTCTCAATGTCCTCACCGAAATGATGCAGCCACCGAGACTAGAGATCGAACCTGTAGCTTCAAAGTGAAGCTAAAAGGTGTACTAGGTTTGCCTGCTTTCTTCCTTCAGAATGTTTGATGAATAGACGTACACAATGTATAAACAACCACATATGTTGGGTTATTCGAACTTTGCAAGCTGTCATAAACGCTCAGACCAAGCAGGCAGCGAATGCCGCTGCACACCGATCTCGTTAACGCATTGTGCAACTGGCGCTCCTCTAATGAACAGCAGGGCAGCGCATACCTTTGTCCTTGTCCACCCTGATGACGACAACGCACTCGCTGCGGCCGACGCGGATGAGCTTGTTGATGGAACGGATACGTCGCCTGGACAACTCGGAGAGCAGGATCATGCCTTCGATGTCGTTGTACTCCAGTAGCCGCACGTAGGCGCCCATCTCGGCGATTTGCCTGACGTTCACCATCACCACATCCTCAGGCTCCGGGTATTTTTGAGAATAGAAACGACACGAAAGCGGCATGATGCGGCCTGTTCCACTGAAAAGAAAAAAAAAAAAACGCCGTGGGTGCGTGATCTATAGTCTTCCAGTGTTGGCATAGCTCTGAATCCTGCACTTAATCCAGTTCCGTTAGCGTGAAACCCGAGAAGGTGCGTAGCTCGCGCAACCCAACGATTTCCTTGGCAATCGCGCACTTGCCGAGGCTGTGCCCTTTTCTCTTGCGCGGCGCGGAACTCAAGACGTTTCCGCGATTTTAGGTCAATTATTTGCAACCGATTCTTGGTTAGTTCAGTAGTTAATATTATATCAGACTTTGCTAGCTTATTATGTACTGGTTTTGGGCGTTGTTAGCCTTGCTTTACGCTCGTATGAACCACTGCGTAACCATGCGAAGAATGCCTGAGCGAGCCGGGTCTCCAAAGTGCTACGCTCTTATACGGGAAACCTGTCGTACGTTCAGACAAAACAATCTAAAAGGCGCTGGATAGGCCAAACGCATATGTGAAGTTGAGACGAAACGAGCAGCGAGTAGTTGGGGAAGGGGGTTTGAACGACACCGGTAGGCAGTCCGCTCAGACGATGTCGGCACTCAGCTGATCACGTTAATAAGCTGCTGTTGCGGCAGAGACGACAAATCTGAACGCGTGAACGAATTCGGCGTCGTGAATTAGGAAAGGCCGTCGTCCGTGTGAGCCCGGTGGACGGCCCACTTTCTTCACATGCCTTGACAACCGAACTGCCGGTGCCGGCGGCAGCTGCGATGCGATTAGCATGCCTTCGCTCTATCGTAAACGAAACGAGATGCGCGCATGGGTTCGTGCTTCACTTACGCTCAGTCTTCAGATACAATCCAGAGTTTCAAAGCTGCGACGAAGCGGCACGCGAACGGCGGAAATATAGCTCAACCCAACATGTGGCACCAGTTTGGGAGGGCCATGAACCAGAGAAAGACGCACGAATCGGAAGTGAAACAACAAACACCAACAAGTTTGTGACAGTTTCGAACGAATATAAAAAAAACGTAAAGCTATTTTTATTACAACTACATTTAAGATAACGTGTGTGATAATATCCATAATTATAAATTATTTTTTAAAATTTATTTATTTAACAATGTTTGTGCGAAACCACATTACCATCCTCTCTCAGCACCCTTAAATCCGCTTTCCTTTTCATGTCTGCCGTGAGCCGGTGAAACGCGTTCAGCGGACCTCTCTTCGTAATTTACATCTATCGCCGAGGACATATTTCATCTGCGATATGTGAGTGCATTTAGTTGAACGCCAACCTCTTTTTCCACATGCCCGATTGCGTATTTTGTGCTTACAGTGTCTCGAAGTGCCTCTATTTAATTTACAAAACCGGCAGTGGTGCGCTGGCCGTCGGTTGTTCGCCGATTGCGGGCAGCCGGAGTCGCGCGATAATTAATTTAAGTGTTGTCTTCTTTGGCATCATGCAGGGAGGCGATAGCAGCGAGCGGCGAGCCCATGGATGTCTACACTGCCCTCCAAGAGGTGCTCAAGATGGCCCTGATGCACGACGGTCTTGCTCGTGGCCTCCACGAAGCGGCTAAGGCCCTCGACAAGTGAGAGCATGTGCTGCTTTTGTTGGGCCTTTCAAACGTTCACATTGTGCCGCTTCAGAAACGCTTTCTCCCGAGTGATCCGAGCCAAGTCGAGCTTTGAGTAGTTCAGGACGCGTGCGTTTTATTTGGAGCCAGTGAGTCCCAGTAGAAATTGCAGGTAGCATATCTCGTTGGCCGTCAGCTGTGTTTACGTTTGTCAAGTTGCAGAGGTGAAGATTCGTACGCTAAATGCTGGAAAGCTGCCGTGGACGACGTGGCAAACCCCATTTTCAAGGAGGCACACTTTTGCAAAACGTTTTTTCGTTACGTGTACCCATGTTACGGAGGGAACACGTGGTGTTCCCTCCGCAATGTGTTTACGTGGGCGCGCACTTCATTTTGTGGACGTGTTTCTTTCGCAGGCGTCAGGCCCACTTGTGCGTTCTCGCCAACAACTGCGACGAAGCCAGCTACGTGAAGCTCGTGGAAGCCCTGTGCGCCGAACACCAGATCAACCTCATCAAGGTGACGCAGTGCGGAAACACGCTTGAATCGTACTCGCGTCTCAGATGTGGTAGTTCGGAGTCTGCATCTTGGCTTGGACGGTCTCTATTGTGGGAGTTTTGTCGCTTTTCTCTGGCAAAATTTTAGCAAGTACTTCGGTCAGAGATGAAATTTAGACTAACTTAGTGTAACACTGGGAAGACCTTCTTGTAAGCATTGAGGAAGCATAAATTTTCAGTCAATCTCAAGTTCTAGTGTATTCAGGAAAATGAAGCCCGTTTTCGCATTTTAATACTTTAATGCGGTAAACTGAAAGTGTTGCGCCACGCTGTTCTTTGCAAGAGGACATAGGACTACAAAGTTCATGCTTTCATAATTCAAAAGAAAAACGGGTTGGGAGAATAATTTGCACGAAATCAGTAAGCGTGCACCCAAACCTCTGCTACGAACATTGCTCTGCTGTTCTACCTTGGTTTAGGAATTAAATGTAACAGCAATCTAGATCGTGATCGAATCATATCCAAATTGCTTTACTATGTACTAATTGGCTTTTTGCACAAAATGCATATCTGGGTCAGTTGTTAGTATACAGTCCTGATTGTAGTTGAAAATTGCTGGGTACCGCCTGCATAACTATATATATACTCTTCAGTCAAGTTTTCAGTATTTGAAAACTGGCCTTTTATTTCAAGACTTGTTTGGTCTCTTTGAAAGGTGACTGCCCGGCTGACTGTGAAGCTAGTGCTTTTGACACACCAAACGGTTGACAGAAACCGTGCCAAGCATGTATGTACAGTCCGTTTTACACTTAGGGGAAATCTCCGAACGCATGAATCCCAGTGCTCCCATCATGCATTGGCAGCAGCTCGCGCATGCGCAGACACTTTATGCGTCGTGGTGTTGAACCGTATCATCTGCTATGGTGGCACGCAAGTACAGCGCTGGCCGCACTGCTTTTCATGCGATTCGAGATTTTGCCAAAGTGTGTACATGAACTTCAAAACCAATGGAGAAGACAATGCATTCATAAGAGTAACAAGGAGAATGAGGGCAGAGAGGGAGACCTCTAAAAAGCGCTATCTTTGGAGCTGGTTGTTCTTTCAAGAAGAGAGAGCGGTTCCCGAAACATAGGGTCAGTTTTAAGGCAAAAAACTAAACTAAGCTACAGTCTTCTTAATCTTGAAATTTTAATAAGCCAGACAGATTTCTGTGAAAGAGTCGGCTTCACATCGTTCCACAGGTGCTGAGCATGGGTGATGCGAGTGCGAAGGTTGCAGTGTGCCAAAGTGAAATTGACTGTGCCAGATGCAGGCTCCGAAAGAGCAAGTTCACATGATGAGAAACATGACTCCCTCTTCTGAAGAGCTTTGTGTGGAATTGTTACCCCCTGACAGTTCCAAGCTCATTTCGCTTGCAAAACTTTTCGTGGCTAAGTTTGTAAGGTTTGTTCTGTGTGGTCGTCGCAGGTCGACAGCAACAAGAAGCTCGGCGAGTGGGCCGGCCTCTGCAAGATCGACAAGGAAGGCAAGGCGAGGAAAGTGGTCGGCTGCAGTTGTGTGGTGGTCAAGGACTACGGCAAGGAGACGCAAGCACACGATGTCCTCATGGACTACTTTCAGTCCAAGAGGGGATAACCTGGGCTCTGTTTGCTCGCATTAAAAAGAGAACACCATCTTGTAGTCTTGTCGCTAACTGGGGCCGAGGAATCACTGCCGTCGATGAAGTGGTTGGATGGGGGTCAACATTTTTCCATTTTAATATACTTCTTTCACATTTACAAAGGAAAGTCCGGGACTTGGAACCATTACAGTAGAATCTCACTGTTACGATTACGGCTGATGCGAACTTCACGATGATACAAATTTTAAGGCTGCTTAGGATGGTCTACATGATATAAAATATTCAGTGCTTTGATTTTATGTGAACGGTTTTCCCAGCAACCAGGTATGATAAGAGTGCATGATTGGACGCTGCACGCGAGCGGCGCAGCACGGCTTGTCTGTGGAAGGAAGACCCGTTTTACACTTGGCCACGAAGGGAGCAAATGTGGCAGAACTCACTAGAATTTACCTGCCTTCACTGCCGGAAAAGTGAATTTTCCAAAAACTATCCTGCAAGGCTAACGTGAAAAAATCTGTTCGAGACCTGGTTTGCCTCCACGCTATAACGGATCGCCTTTCTGCTACGGCTTTGGCTACACTGGCTGCGCTAGCTTTCATACCACGCGATGTTAACAATCAGCCCTACATACCAGGTGGCGGCCAAGGCTAAAAACAAATCCTGCGTAGAAAGGAGTATGAAAAGCGATTGTTAAAATTTTTAGCCCACAATGCCTTGACGTGGCTTGGACCATATGAACATTATATGAGACTTCTGTCAGATCAAACACAAAGCCTAGCCAATGTAGTCGCTATCACGTGTTTAGATCAGAAATAAACAGTATGCTACCTTGCACAGATGATGGGGATGGCCGAGATTGAAAAAAGAGTAGCGAAAGAGAGGGAGAACACACATAACGTTGCCGCGCAGAGCAGCAGTCTTGTGTGCTATAGGGTGCAATCAAGTCTACAGTCGTGCATGCACGGAGGTGCGTGCATGCAAGTCTGTTGTCTTTAGGAATTTCAGCAATGCCTCGGTTGTTTCTCTGTGACTTTTCAGGATGGCATTGCAAAATAGTTTCTAGTGTCATCTTTCTGTTGTCAGAACAAGCGAAAGCGCATAAGAGGGATCGTGTCTGCACAATGCAGTGAGGACAGTTGCAGAAACTATGCTGCGGGGGGGGGGCTTCTCCTCAGTGCCGCAGGAATCGCAAAGAGCACTTTCAGCCATCCCTATCCAAAACAAATGTGACCGTGGAAGCCACTTTGAGCCATAAGCGGCTTCTGTTCGGTGGAGTTCAGTTGGAATTGGAAATCGCTGCGACGCGTTTAGGTGGTTTTGCTGATAGTTTTGGCATCTTAATGTAGTCACTGTTGAGTGCGAAATTTTCTTTGCGATTCTTCGAAGCATGTCAGCAGCATCATACTTTGAAAGAGGTGTAGTCTCTTCCTTGTCGTAAAATAGACTTGGCAGTGTTATTGGCATGCTCAATGCCAATCACGTCACAGTGACTTGGCACTAATTGAAATGCCACATGGTCCTCCTTCTCAAATGACCTATATGAACTAGTCGTCTTTGAATACCGCAACTATGGTCAATTTTTAGCGATTGCAAAGCAGTCTAACATATACATATAGCATGATACTAACGCAATTGACCAGCGTAAAAAAAAAAGTTTCCGGAAAAGTTGGGGAAATTTTTAAAAACCTGGCTGTATCGCAGAAACTGACTGATGGCAGTCTGTGCGACAGTCTTGGCAACCATCTTTACCTCTAAACAAAGCTTACGAAGTTGCTCGTTTTCTGTAACTGCAATAAGAGGCTGAGCAGAAGCATAAAGAAAAAGAATGCATACTGTTTCAGAACACACAATGTATCTCAATTCGTATAGACATGACATTACTCGTGCTGATAAATTCAAGCCGTGACCTGAGTTCGGTTTGAAGGTGTACTGGTTTGGCAGGGGTACTTGGAGAAGAGGCTTGCTGGACTGGGACTTGCTCGCTCAGTGGTGATACACTGACGGACATCCGAAGTTCTGTACCCTTTAATGCAAAGGTCCTGGTTCTCCTTTTAATTAATTTTTGAACCACTCGAGGGTTCCCTTTCAGTACACAGATAGTCAGAAGGGTCACTATTAGGTCAGTTGATTGGCTCATTGATATTATTGCAAGGCAGCGCAAAATGCGAGGCATTGGAACGCACAGGACTCAGTGCTGTGTGCTTCACTGTTGCGTATTTTGCGGTGCGTTGCGATAATGACAGATAATCAGTTCTAAAAGCAGGCCTATGTATTAGTCAGGAAATGTGCCCACAATCGTGACGAAAAGCCTGAAAAAGTCAAATAATTAGAAAAACTAAACTGGCAGACACCCTTGTCTTGCATGTCAAAAGAAAAGGCTTGGCACCCTAAAACATTTGTCGAATATAGCGTTTGTGAATACCTAACATGCGCTGCGAAATACGAATGTTATTGAGGCACAAGAAAGGCTGTTGTTGATGCATTAGTCAACACACCGTTGGCAAACCACATTTCTTGGTTCCTGTAAAAAAACAGCAAATTGTAATGTTGATTTGTCATGCTCCTGCTCATGGGAAAGGCTGTTGCCGGCATCAGGCAGGTTACATTGATACCATTATACAGGTACGCTAGTGCAGCAGGTTAGCATAATTTGGCTACAAGTGCAGAAAGCATGGTGGCCAAATGGCAACATCGCAACTTACCATGTCTAAGGAGGTAGGTTTGTAGCTGTGGATCTGCACAGCTGTGCTTTTTGCTGACAACAAAATGTCTGCTAGGTGATGCTGTGTGATCTGTTACAAAAGACTGCGCTAGTATTTTCGTGATAGCTCGTTGCAGCGTGTATCAAAAACAAAGATGAAATTAACACTGAAATATACGTACACAAGATAAGTGCTCAGCACAAACAGGATTTTTTAAGGTGTTCAGTGGAAGACAGAGTAACTACAAGTGAACTTTCTTAACATACTTATGTGAATGGGCAGAGCCAAATGCCAACACAGATGACAGAACAGCATGTTCTTTGAGTGTTTTTGGCTCTGCTTGTTTACATCAGTATGATATGAACCCAAACCAACATGCCCAGCTATCTGTCACTCAGCATTACTCAAGACTTGTCGGTGAGCTACTAGTTGGTTCATGATACAGCACCACCAATAAAAGAAAAGTCAAAATGGACACATACAGGCAGTCACATAAGTGCTTACATCTCTGTCTCTTTGTCCGTTTCATCCTTTTTGGTGCGCACTGTCATAGCCTATTATGAAAGAGTGGTTAATGTTGCTGAACAGATCTGAAAAACCACAGCGCTTGGAGAATAGAAGAATAAGGGGGGTTTTAAACTGTAAAGATGATGATGCCACTTGTGCCACTAATCCAGTTCCACTTGTAGTAAATAGATTTTAGCTTTTTTTTTCTTTTTTTGACAAGTTCCTTATAGAATTTTTCAGTCGCGTTTTCTGGCCTTATTAGCATTTTTATTTTCCAAGGAAACAGTTATTTTAATGATCGCATTCACCAATAGCACATTTGTTGTTCACTAACAGCACGTTTGTCAGTGAGTGTAGTTGAGTGTTGGAAACATATGTTTGAGGGAATCAACAACTGACAACCATCATACACTGGTAAACAATGCGTTCAACCGAACGAAGACTGCCCAGGAGACAATGTTATAAGTAAATACTACGTGCTTTCGTTAATACTTACACAAATGTCGCTGCATCAACTTATTAGATTTTTTCAACCCCTCTTTACATTTGAGCGACAGTTTTTTATAATAATAAAAATGTGTTCAAGAATGAAAAAGTTCATACATTTCGCTTCTCTAAGGCTTCTTTGCAAAAGCAGCACCGTTTTTTTTAATATCTTTTGTGATGATTATTTGAGCTTGGTAGCACCTTGCAACTCTGGCCAGAACACAGGTGCATTATTCGAGCACAGAAGGTGAGAATGACCAGGCTTACAAGGCATAGAAACTGAGATTGCCAAGCGGTAGTGATGTAGCAACTAAAATGTCCCACCAAAAAACAGAGTAGGTTATTTGTGCTGGATCTGCATAACGATCATATGAAGTACAACTGCTTCTTACAGATGGCACGCAGCAGGCCTTCCAGGTGACACGGAGCAGTCTACGAGGAAGGGTGGTTTGTGGTGGTAATCTGTACTCCGTGCAACCGAAACTCTCGGAAAAATCGAAGATGGCAGTGTCAAACATATACGGTGATTGCCAGGAAGACGGAGTTCTCACAATCACATTTCTTCACAAAGAATAAAACGTGCAGTCGCCAGGTGCTGGCGACAGTGCTATGTGCTTATAAAAAGCATGTTGGTGTGTGGCAGACACTACAACATGCATGGCATGTGATGCGAAATTCTTATGCTTCTAAACGAAAACAATAAACTGTTACATCTGTTGTGAAGAAGAGGAAGACGAGTTCGATGTGGTGGCTGCTGTGCAAGAGATGTTTCTGTCAGACCGTCGCTACCGTGACTGGCAATCGATACTGTCTCCGCAATAAATCGTCTTACGACACATCCAATAAAGGTCACCTTCTATAATATTGTATTATAAGAAAAATATGTAGATATAGGCCGTCTTGCGGCTTGTGTTACGAGTGCAAACATTCGCAGGTCGAATAATATGCCACTTATGTTACTTGTGCTAATCTTTGAAGATTATACCTTACTATCTTACACAACCGTCATGTTTAGGTGTACGTGCTCGTTCTGTTCTTTGTTATGCTGCTGCATCGGGGCTCTGATGGCACAGGGGCCAGGCCTCACTCAGTCAGATGCATGGTAGCGCTTTTAGTCCCGATGCTGTTGGTTTTGCATAAAAAAAATGAAAAAAATTGCAAATAACGAAAAAGCCACACTAACTTATGAGTGAAGAAAATGAACCAGGCTCTACGGAGGTGACAGTGCAATGTATTAAGCTAAGAGATAACATTTAGCCTAAAGCATTTCACCTTCACAGCATTACATTGCCATCTTTGTTCAGTGATCATGTGATAAGCATATACATTTCCAGTTGGTTGTACTAATGTTTCAGTTTCGTTTAGCATTTTCAGTTCCTTCAATGTTTTTAGGGGTATCAAACACTCTCTATTCACCCCACTTTTATTCTGCAAGACTCTCGCACTGTTGACTGCAAGCACCCCTGCACTGACCACAGAGATTTTATGTGCTTTAAAACAGTTCGAATGTCAGCTTATTGATACACACTCTTTCTTGCCCACATTTCGGGTAATTTGTTCTATTGAGATGTTGAACATGTCGAGATACCTTGCTTTTGACAAATGCTTTACTGTTGCTCATGTGGCCTTTGTCTAACGATTAATGCTGCGTGAGCTACACTAACTTATGAGTGAAGAAAATGGAGCAGGCTCTACGGAGGTGACAGTGCAGTGTATTAAGTTAGTGATCTCACGCAGGGGCTGTGCCTTGAAGCAGTCGTGGTGGAAAATATCTGTACAAAAACAACACTATCTTGCAATTAAAGGAGAGCAGGAGAGGGTTTTTCAAGGTGGTGAAGATGATGATGCCACTTGTCCTGTTTATTTTAAAAAATGGAAAGAAAAGACAAGTAGTACAATGTGCTACAAAAGGCAAAGTTCTCTTGCGGTGGTGGAGTGGGTCTGTACAATGATGCTTTTGCAAGGAGATCAACAATCACAGTCCCCCTGCTGTCATTGGTCGGCGCCGTCGTCTTCGGTGGACTGCGTCTCCTGTTGCGTCTGGATCTGGACGGTTGTTTGCGGCGCTCCGGTCACCGCCCCTGCCGGAGCGAGGAACACTGAAGGCGGCTGTCCCGGAGCCTGTTGGATCTGGTACAGCGTCTGCAGGGTACAAAGTGGTAGTGTTTTATTATACTTCGTTAAACTTAAGTACAGTGCCATCTTTATACCACACGAACAACCTAACAACCTGACTTTTTTGCCTAGCTTGATGATACATAAATGAGATCATGCAAATGGGACTTCTCCAAGTATGAACAGACCCGCCGAATGTTATTCTTTCTAAATTTTAGCTCTGAGCCTTATCCGAGTTATACATACAAGGGAAGACCCAAAAGTAAATACAAATTTGGCTTTGCAAACTAGTTCCAAAGAAAGGGTTGCAATCTGTGGAACATATTAACAGAGGGCGTTACTTTGTTTTCCATGCTTCGAAGTATAATAGTGGAACTTTAATGAGAAAGTTTCATGGCCAGGCTGGCAAAAGCATGCATCCAGTGTTGCTGGCTTCTCTGTGGTATCAGAAACTCCACAGGAAAAGGGGAAGAGGAAAGCCCGTAAAAATAGTCTGCACTCTTTGTAAAAACCACCTTCACGTTTTTTATATGAAGAATATGTTTTAAGGAACACTAAAGGCAAATATAGAGTGAACGTGGATTGTAAAAAAATAGTGCTCCAGAAACATTGTAGTGCTCATTTTATGTTGAAGAAATGCTTTGTTTGAAAGAAAATCATGTTTCAGTTCTTTTCATGCCGTTAGTGCAGTCCAACTCTGAGAGCAGCCTCCTGATGTAGCATTCACCACGTCTGCACTGCCCGACAGCCAGCCATCACTGAGGATCGAGGAAACTAGCAATTGCAGCGTTTAACGCAGCAGACAAAACAGTAGCATTGACAAAATAGCAGAAGCTGGTCACTGATGTAACAGGCTATCGCGGTCACATGATATGTTAACGAGAAGGCCAACTATGTCATAGGAGCCCCCGAGCACTCTTTGAAATCGAAATTGCCTCCAGTCATTACATACAAGCATATAATTAAACATATAGTTAAAGAGGGTAACAAATTTTCTGTCCCCACTTTTTAAATTTCTTGATTGCCAGAGCAACTGCTGTGTTTAATGTTGATGCTTAAGACGTTATTAAGCACTAACCTTTCACACAGACATAATTTGTAATTTGCCTTTAGTGCCCCTTTAGGAATATCCTCGAACTTTTTTTTTTTTTTTGGCAAAGCTGGGGCCTCTGTCTATCAATTGCTCTTGTGCTCAGCAGAAAAAAAATTGTACTGTTATGCGTCAAGTCACGTGGAACATGGTTGAGTTGCTGGTGCACTGTGACAGGGTGCTGCCACGCACACAGCACTGAGCGTGCAGCACTTACTGACAAAAATGGCATCTGCCTCTTGCCCCCTTGTGACTTCTTACCTCCAAGACTGCAACGAAAGCTTTAAGCAGAGATTTGATGAAGACGTGACGGAAGTAACAAACAAAAAAAAAAGAGGAGAAACAATCGAAAACACAAAGTGTGTCATTCAATCTGCAAGGGTGTAACAATTTTGTGAAATTGATAAATAAATGCCACAAAAATTGAGCACCAAAAGAATAATGTTTTGAAAGGAAGTTCAAGAGGTGCAGCAACCACATATGTGGAAGCAAGCTGTTGTTGCCAGTGCCTCAGACTTGTAGGAAAAAGAAGGCAAGATACTTTGAAGATAGGATCAATTGAACCTTCAGCACAATCAATGCATCTTGACTTAACCCCAACTTCATGAGTATTATATTTTCCTTTGCTCAAAATAAATACAGCCAAAACTGAACTGCATATATATTTAGAGTCTAAGATTTCTTTCTTTTCGTGTAAACATCGATGACTAGCAACATAATAATTAAACACAAGCTAATTAAGATTACTTAGCAAAGATTTCGGGAAACAAATTTCTTAATTTTCTTTCCATAATGTATTCAAGAGTGCTTTAGAATTACGTTGTGTGAAATTTAGACATTAGCGTACAGTGCATCATAATTGGTGCCTTAAGGGGAATAATAATAAAAAGCAATTATTACTTTTGGGTCACCCTTTGAGAAGTGCGGCTCATTTTTTTTTTTTTTCGATTAAGATGAGTTTCCCATTGAAAAATTGAGCCAGCACTGCCTTTGACGCTAATAAAACAGTAAACTGTTGGCTTACAAAGAAGCCTTTGATTCGCAAATTAAATTAACTTAGCTGGTTGAATGAAGAGGGATTTGAATGCAGTGGGGTTTTATTTATTTATTTACAAATACTGCTGTCTCACAGTTCGAGACATTGCAGGAGTGGGTCCAAAACAGTGAATACACACTAAACTAACAAAACACATGGTTTGGTAGTTCATTAAAAAAACTATTGGTAGGCAACTTTTTGAATGACGTGGAAGTAGTAGTGGTGAATTGTGGGGGTAATGACACATATCCATAATGGGATCCATCCACTTTCTGCGGCACAGACCCATTTATGATCTACAATGGGCCCTAGACATAAAGGGCTCAACTAAGAAGAGCCTTGCTACCCTGCTGCAGTGGTCTAGTGGCTAAGGTACTCATCTGCAGACCCGCAGGTCGAGGGATCAAATCCCGGCTGTGGCGGATGCATTTTCGATGGAGGCGAAAACACTGTAGGCCCATGTGCTCAGATTTGGGTGCATGTTAAAGAACCCCAGGAAGACAAAATTTACGGAGCCCTCCACCATAGCACCTCTCACAATCATATGGTAGTTTTGGGACGTTAAACCCCACATACCTATCAATCAAGAACAGCTTTGTTGCTGCTAAAACCATCTGCATTACAAAATTTCAAATTTATAATAAGTCTGCGTGCCAAAAGTAAATCATTACAGACAATCAGTCGCTTTCAACTGCTTTTCTTAATGCAACGTAGAACAGGATGGCGGTAAATATCACAGCAGAGCTAGCTAAAGCACTGGCACGATAAGTTCTCATTCATCATTTGGCATTTTTCAACTTTTTGACATATATTTTTTCTCATAATGCATTATGTTTACAGTCTGTACCCAATGCAGCTTTAGAGTGCGGTAAGGTGCATACTGAATAAATTTAATGAGCTTGAATTGAACATTGACAAATTTAAAAGGCAATAAGGATTGTTTTCATTTCGTTTTATAGAGAGCTTTAAACATTGCAACTCAATATATTACACTAATATGTGGAGTTCTGCATGCTCTGTACGTATGAAGAAAGGCTTAGAATTTTTGTCTATTTGGTAATGCTATTGCAAAATTATATGATGGAAAGTTTGTACTCTTTATGTCTTACAAAGGTGCGCAGCCTCCATGCTTCAATAAGACAATGCAAAATGTCGAGATGACTCGAGCATTGCAACATGACGACACCATATCCGCCAGCAAGACCAAAGAAGTATTTGCTACTGACACCATAAAAAGGTACCAGAAGATTCACACTCCTTTCCTGGTTGCCCATGTACTGTGGATGACTCTGTGATTCAAACAGAAAGTTTCAAAACCTAGGCAATAGCGTATATAAGTGTGCAAACTCAAGAGTGCAAGGAATCGTAGTCAAAAAGAATACAGTAGAGTCTCAATGATACAAATTTGAAGGGAGCACGCAAAATATTCCTATTATCCCTAATTCGTATGAACCAAAACCAAGTTAAAGCTGATCACGAAGATGAACAAGAACTTTATTGGAGTGCATTACTTCTTGCTGAAAAAAAAGTCCATGGTGTTTTTTTGAACTTTCCTGCTTCCACCGCCACTCAATGAAGTGCCACGGTTTCCTCACTCATGCAGCTTGCGCTATAAGGCACGTTCACACTTGGCATCAAAGGGAGCGAAAGCAGAAACACTTGCTAAAAATTCACTTGCTTTGCCGCTTAAGCGGCCGGAAAAATGCGTTGCGATATTATCACAAGAATAAATCCCAGAGAGTGACCACAAAACCACGTCCGTGCCCATTGAAAATTTTCACATTCGTTATGCCCCTCATATACATGCCACCGCCGCCGCCTTCGCTGCTTGAAAATTTATTCCTGAGCATTAAAATCAATACCGAGTTCTAGTTGTGCATGCAAAGCACTAAAAAGAAACAGTTTACACCTTTGAAAACGTTGTTTCGGGAGATACGGCAGAAGAAACAACACACTTGGACACACTGGCAGCGGCGGTGACGGATTCAATCGGCAGTGCGAAAACAAGACACGTTAGGGTATGTGGATTCGCTGCTGCTGCACCTTCTTCTCTTTCAGGTGTTGACAGCAATCGTAGTTCAAACCAGGCTCTCGATGAATGCATCTTTTTCCAGGCTGTGAGCTTTGTCGTGCTACGCAGGTGGTTTGCGACTGCGCCGCCATGCTGAATGTACAACTCGTTGTTTACATCACGTGGTTTGAGAGCTAGTGTGGTCGGTCTAGCCAAAGCCGTAGCAGAAAAGTGATCAGCTATCGCGTGATGGCAAAATTGATCTTGGATCTATTTTTTCACGTCGGCCTCGCGGCAAGGTTTTCTGGCCACTTTTGTGGTGGCAAGGCGAGGAAAATTCTTGTGAAGTTTTGTTGCATTTGCTTCCTTTGAGGCCAAGTGTGAACGGGCCTAACTCACAGAGACAAGCCACTTTGCACCGCTCGTGTGCATCAGTCAATCGTGCGTTAATATCATCCACGGTTGCTGGGGACACCGTTCGTATAACATCGAATCATGGCGTATATTATATTGCAGTCCATTCAGAGCAACCTTAAAATTCGTATCATCCCAAAATTTGCATCAACCGTAATCGTATCATCGAGATTATACTGTAGCCATACGACCAGCCTAGTCGTGAAATAAGAGAATCCCCACGCTAGTCATGAGAAAGCCTTACTTCAATGCCATGGCCTGCCAACTTACAACAAGCTCAGGTGAAAAGCAAGGATGTTTCTAACTGCTCAGGCATGTGCTCTTAACTGTAGTACTAGCTAAAGAGCACTGTATACACTTAAGAAAGGTGCATATCTGTTTAAGAAATTGTTTTATGTGACTTGCTAATTAGGCATGCAAGTTTAATGTTTGTATCTGCCAGAGTTTTTAGGAAATTCACACCATCTTTCCAAAGGAAACCCTGATTAGATGCGAAGGAGCAGCCTTGCACACGGTTGAACGGCGCAACGCGAGTGCTGCGGTAAGCGTTGAAAGATTCGCAAGCGGCAGTTGCGGTAGTAGATCGAGTGGTGGTAGCGGCAGGTGTTGTGGGCGAATGAACGAGGTGGCAGCTGCGGGCACTGGGGCTAGCATCGCAGGTGAGAGAGAAAGTGATGTCAGCACACACTGCGAGGGGAGTGCATTACGGCGCATTCGTATGGACGCACGGAGAGACAGGGTAACACATGCTTGTCAAAAAGCTGCTTCGCATAAAAAAAAATTCTAGGCATGTCTTCACTATCATTAACACTAATGGACAAGGGAGCTGAAGGAAAGCCTCAGGAACGAAAGTCCTATGCCACTTCACCCTCTCACTTACTCACACTTGCTGCCCTTACTTGTTCAACTCCCTCCCTTCTCCTCGGCTTACTCAGTCCATGCCATAACACTGCTTTATTCTCTCGCTTCCTCATCACCCTCTCTTGCCTTTTCCGTTCACATCCTCTCTTGCTTCATTCACTCCTTGCCTTGACACGCCATTGCTTTACTTTATCCTTCCTCATGCTCCCTTTTTCCTTCCCATTCCATTCTTTTCTCGTTCCACTTCGAGCCTTAACACCCTATTGCTTTTGTCACTGCCTTCCTACTGAAACTCGCTTTTCTTTGGCATTCACCACCTTGCTTCACTTCTTTCTTTGAAACTCCCATTACATTGCTTTACTGTTTCTCTTCCTCCTCCTCACCTTCCTTCACTGTTAACCTCTTCCCTCACCCTTTGTTTTAACACCCCGTTGCTTTACTCTCTGGATACATCTCCTCACGCTCCCTTCCCTTTCTCATTCACCCTATGCCTTGCTCCACTTACTCCTGGCCATGACATTCCATTGCCCTACTGTCTCTCTTCTCCACCTTGCTTTCCAGTTCTCCTCCCTTGCTATAGTCACTCCTTGCCTGACACTCTATTGCCTTACTTTGCTTTACTCTCTCCCACCTCACCCTCATTTTCTCTCGCTATCAACCCCTCCCTTGCTTGACTCTTTGCCTTTACACTCTACTGTTTTCCTCACTCCCTGCCTTTTCATCCTTGCTTTCCATTTCCATTCTCCTCCATTTCCCTTCTTTGCTTGACTCTCTCCTTCCTTTCCCTTCACCTCTTGCCTCGACGCTCCATTGCTTTTCTCACTCCATGTCTCCTCACACCTTCCTTTGGCGTTGACCTTCTTGCTTCACTCCTTTCTTTGACACTGCTGTTCTGGGTGAGACGTTTTGGCGTCGCAAAGAAAGGAAGCTCGTAGAACCAATTTATTTTCAGTAAAACTAAACATGCAGTCATACCACTTAACACCGATAACTAGAATGCCAAGGAGAATCTGCACTGATATTTATTTACTTGATCAGTGAACACTGAAAAATTGTCTGTGCTGCTCCCTGAAATTATATGATAAAATGCCTCGTCAACTAGATGGGGCCACTCTAATAACACTTGGCACATACTCTCAAAGTCGCACATATTCACAAGGACATGCATATTTACAAAGCCGACAAAGTGCAAAGATGACAGAGTGCTACACAAGCAGCGCTCGTCTGGGGCAAGCTATTCCACCTGTGGCTGCTGCGGTGGGGGCTGCGGCGCTGCCTGGGGGATGGGTGCCGTCTGGATGATGATGGGCTGGCCCGTGCTCTGCCCTTGCATCTGCATCCGGATAAGCTGCAGTTGTGCAGGTGTCAGCTGGATCTGCAAAAGTCACAGTTACACCGTAAAGGCAAGGTAATGAACAAAGCACCAAATTGAAATATTATACAAGTAAGGCTAGCAGCTAACCGCTTTAACATCTATGCCACAATGTTTTAGCTAAGATGCAGAGCCCACAAGTGATGCTGTTGCTTTGTGTGTCGGAGCCTCGTGGCTAAATGAAGGGAATGCGGAAGAAAATAAAAACTGGCACTCTGTCCAACTTGGCGCTCTGTCCACAGTATTGTCAGGACCGGCTAATCATGAGAGGTGACTAAAAAAGCAGTCAAAACAAGCAGAACAAATCGTTACATTGCTCTAAACCCGCACTGGCACAATCACAAAGCTACTGTAGTTTCCTCAATTTTGCAAAGCCGCATTATAAAAAAGAACAGGCAAAAAAAGGGCTCATTTTCTTTGTTAGACATAATATTAATGAGAACGAACAATTATGCCTAGGAAAGTATAGGGGATGTTATTAGAAGTAATTGTAATGTAAATATGGAGAAAGAAAAGTGGATAAAAAGAAAACTTGCCGTGGACAGGGACTGAACCTGTGACCTTCGGATAACTTAAAATTTGCGGATATTGTATTACCATGGTAAGGGAAGAGGGCTAGTCATAGGTAATATCCTAATTTTTCTTTTATTATTATTTTCTTTGCAATCTTTCATTAGAAGTCTTGAACTACTCCCCCCCCCCCCCCCCAAATTATTGGCAAGGAGAAAAAAAAAGCGCATGCAGTGGAGAGCAGATGTGGACAGCTGAGACAAGTCTTGCAGTCATGTGTGGCAATGGGCAGTCCAGAAGAACAGCGCGAAATTTCCGCCTTCTCAAGTGCCCTCTCATCATACAGATGCCTGCAGATAAGGACTGTCACACAACAGATTTCCGATATTGAGACCGTAGCTTTAATATATCAGATGTGGAGTTTGAATAAGACGTCCTTCTTGCCATGGAGTGCTGCCACATGCTGGACATTTCAGTGTTCTAAAATTACACTGCAGCGACAGTAAGAAGATCACTAAAACCCTTACAAAGACGAGTATGCGTGTCTGAACGTTGGCTACCGCAACATAAAGCACAAGAGCAAAACTGTACTAAGCTATGCATCGCGTTTTGACAATGTACACGTTGTACAGCTCAGTGACTATGTTTCATTCAGAGTTGTAGATTGTCTTTAAACAATGTGTAGTTCACGCATCTTTAGTATCAAGAATAGACTCGGCACTCCCCCTCCCCCCCCCCCCCAAAGAAAAAGTGACGAGAGAACACATACACAAGATATGTGCCTGTTTCGTGAAGGCATTCTTTTATAGTTGCTTTTTTTATGTTAGGTCTACTGTTGATACTGAAGTTGCCACTGCTATTGCACTGCATACTGACGTGTGACAGGGCACAGACAGTGCTGGCTGGGAGGTTAGAGTTAACACCCACCGGAATCTGCTGTATCTCCCCGTTGCTGTTGATGACCTGCTGCACAATCTGGATGCCTCCCTGCTGCTGGACCTGCTGCGCCTGCACGGGCTGTTGCAGCTGCACCACCTGCGGCTGTGTCTGAAACAGCATCACAGTGAGAGTTTGTAATCCTATGCGCAAGCAGCATCGAACCACGCGTGTGCTGGTGTGACAACAGCATATGTGTGGTGCGCATTTCGGTCAAACTGTGTTTAGTAAGTTAGCTCTTAAAAAACTTTTTGAATTGTGAGATTTGCTAGAGAAAGAGTTTCTTGAATACAACTAAAACTGCATCTATAATCAAGGTTAATATGGCAGAAGCTTGTTACTCCAGCTTTTATAAGAAAATCAAATAATTCATACTGGTTACCTGGTTTGTTAAGCATGTGAATTACATAGTGGCGTCAAACACTAGTTGATTATGATATATTTGGCCGCACACCTGATTATTTGGATGCTGAGCAGTGGAAGTGTACGATGCAAAAAAAGTGAAAATGGCACAAGCGTAAAAACAAAGCAATGCATGGCATAGCCCGGGTCGGCATCAGCAAACCATTTGTTACAGACAAGAAAGTAGCTTGAACACTTCACGCTTGTTTGCATTTACCACCTGCTACCACCACATTGGTGGTTATGGGCCTTTATAAAAGCATGGTCGTCGTCCATGACTTTCGACTGCAGCAAATTTAGCAAGTTAATTTTGTTTTTCGGCTCTTGCACATTTCAACTCTATGGACGCTATGGTGACTTGGCACGCAAGGGAAACATGTGCCTCCCAACGTGTGGCCGTGGACGTTACCTATACAGTAGACTTTCAGTAAACGGAACCTGAAGGTACTAAAAGAATATGTTCTGTTTAACAGGAGTTGCATTTACAGAGAAATGAACAAAGGTGCATGATTCAAGTACAAAACCAATCATATCAGTGGCAGCTGTTCCATTTAAGCAGCAGTTCCGCTCTACAATATCCGTTTACTGAAAGTCTTCCGTAATTGAGTTGCCAGTGACCACAGCTCCGTTCACATAGGATGCCGTGTTCAATAGTTTCATTATGAATCTTGGCAAATAGGCCACACGTGCCATCAGAGTGCAGGAGAAACAATGTTTAGTAGTTTCGCTTTGACTGAACGGATTGCGCACAGTGTCACAATACATAAACGTGGCACAAGCTGTCGAAGGGAAACGCCATTCTGCCATAGTGTGCATGCTGGCATCAAACGCACTGGTCACATCGTGACGGATGAATGACTTGTTGCTGGCTTTCTTAATAGCCAGGAAAGATATTGTTACCTCACGGTGTAGTGGCAGCAGTAACAGCGAAGGGGGAGGGGCGCGAAGAGCACATTCCAGTTAATCTGATTGAAATGTGGTGACTTCAGACCCCACCCACGTGGCACAGGAAGTAGAGATGTGACGAGAATTGCGACTTTTACGCTATTCTCATGCAAGTTGAGAACAAGATATATCCAGAGAGTAAAAATGTATGAATTTAATAGACATTTGCTTGCTGTTTTCTTGATACTTTTGAGAATTTCACTTTTGGTTTAATTCAGTGATCTTTGATAGTCCTGCGAAATCCAAACTAACAAGGTTATTGGTTTATAACAATTAAAAACTACTATACTGCTATATTTTTTCTCAGGCATGCACCTTCTTGTTGCAAAAAATGCCTCCAGGGTATTTCTCAATTGCAATCCTTTTGTGACGGTGCAAAATGCGACTGTGCTTGGTTGAACAGACTATTACTTTAGCAAATATTTGTTTAAATACTCGCAATATGAGAATACTCGAAATGAAGCGAGTTCTGTGAGACGTCTGCACATGAAATTGCGTACTTTCACCAGCTTTATCTTTCGTCATTCTTTCGTCCAGTGTAACAATGTATCGCAAGTTTGACTGGCAAATGGCACTTTTGAAGCAAATACAGTAGCCGTGAATGTTTCATTACATTACATATGAGACATTATCACAGGTGATACTTTGAACAACTTGGCCTACAGCCAAACGATGCTACATTTTACTGATTAATAGATGCACAGAAGGTGCGCTTTAAGTAATCTCTGTGCACTCGTGTAAAAAAAAAAAAAAAAAAACAGGCGATATCTGCTACCTTTTATGTTTGTCCAAATAAAGTGCACTGGGCCATTCTCGCAGGTTTTGAATTTCATAGCTGCAGTTAAAAAACTAAACACCACAAACAAACAAAAATGAAAACCACGAAAGGAAACGGCTTAGCAGTGTTGTTAGCGAGAAAATGCAAAGCTCACCTGCAGCTGTATCTGCTGCTGCTGTTGTTGTTGAGCTTGTTGCTGCTGTTCTGCAGTGCTGACCTGGGAGAACAAACATGGTATTTTATACTCAACCAACGGCTTCTGATGTAAACAACATGTAAACAACATTATATGACGACATATGTGTTGCACGTCGATGAATTGGCAGCTTATCCATCTAGAAGTATGACACGCAGCTGTGGGAGCATAGTAGGTCAATGTTTAGAGAAGTCCTGCCGGAAATGTCCCTGCACACTTGATTCATTAGCCTGACCTGGTGCACCTACTTTGACAGAGCCCGAGCTGTAGCAAATGTAAATCGCTGCACTTCATAAAGGACTTGCATGCTAGCATAGATGGCGCATAGCCAGAGTCTTGCACATACGGTATACATACATATCCTCAAAAGTGCACCAGCTGCTTGCGTATTTATATGCACCATTTTCCAACTGTTTTCTCGATCATGGGCTTCTCATCAATCACCTGTTTGTGATGTGGCAATCTGATTTTTTACATAGGTCGACTGTCATTTCATGTTGCCACGTTTCATTGCCGCCTTTTACTGTTGCACTTCGTTGTTTCTCGTAAATGAACCGTCGCCACTGCCCGTGGCAACTGAAGAATTGGGCTGCTATGTACGTGGACAGTAGTCCAACTGCCAGCATCGAGGAAGGAGAAAGCGACGAGGTAGACTGGTGAAATGCGATATAAAGAAAGGAACAACAAAAAATTGCACACACACGTGAATCTTCACTTGACCCCATTTAATTTATATGGGAAGGTCTAATTTTATCTACTGCTACAATTGTAGTAAGAATTTATATTTGGAAAGTATTGCTGAAGCAATTAATCGCTTTTCAGCAATGCTATTACCTCCATGAGGAAGTAATTGGTATATTAATTAGGAAGTAACCGTAATTGTAAGGGTACATTTTTTTTTCCTGAAAAAAAAAAAAAGATACTTGTCTGTTATAAGGTTAGCATCCCATTCTGTACTAAAGCTAATACTACAGTCGAGCCCGCTTATAACGAACTTCAGCGTGACGCGGCATCCATGCGCTGTACCCCGAAGTTCGTAGTAAATGAAACACAGCTTTTAAGAAAAGTTACGAGAGAGAACACAAACTTTTTTTGCCCCAAAAAGTCCACGATGCTCGTGTTTCAAAGAGCAGAAGCGATAAGGGCGGTATCGAGTTCATTTAAAACGGCAGGGTGCTCGTTCGCCGAGGCCCGCGGCATAAGCTGCATGAGGCACTGGCTCCAAAGTATCGTCGTTCTCGCAATCCGATTCCTCCAAATCACTCTTGATGCGTACTTAATTCACAATGCCCCGATCCGTGCACGGTTCCGCAATGTCGGCATCATCATCGGCCGTAATTAAACCATCGCAACAGATGTTTCACCCGCTCTCCCATGTCGGAGTGGACGGCGTGCTGCCACAAATCGCCGCCGTAGTTCAGAAGCTTCAGGCTCGGCATCGGGCCTGAGGTCGATGAAGTCAGCCTCGCGAAAACAGTTTCGCGCGCATGTAGTCGTCACCGCCGCCCACGAAATATTCACCATCTACACAGCTGAATACACGAATTCCCGAAGCGGCAAGTTGGCTGCCAGGTGGTCAACAGCTATGAGTAAGCGCTCCACAACGCGGCACCTAACGCGCTGCTTACGCTCAAGCCAAGCGGTCACAGTTTCGACGTTTTGTTGAGCGGCACGAAAAAGCGTGGTTGTCCTCCCATCGGCCATCATGACCACACACGCACACCAAGAGCGAGCAAGACGCGCACACATGCCAGAGCGTGTGGAACAGCTCTAGGCCCGTTTCCAGTCAGAAAACGAAACTAATTCGAGCCAGCAAGGCGGCCGTCGCGGAGTGGCGGAGACGGGCGAAGGGGTTGTGATCAAGAGAGGTGAGCAGACTTCGGACAGAAGGGCAAGGAGTTGCGATAAAGAGAGGGGAGGATGCGGCATGAGGGCGACCTTGAAAACCAAAATACACGAAAAGGAGGTAGGTTGGGGAGCTTGCTTGAAAGGTCTGCGAAACTGGCACGCAGAAAAACTTGAAAAGAGTGCATGGCCGCCTGAATCGGTGCGTGCGGCAATGTTCGAAGAATCGACAACCGTTGTCGAAAAATCGTTTCGTCGCGCTGGCTGGTTTGCGTGGCCTCTCGAACTTTGGTATTTTGCGATTCGTTCCGCGCAAATTAACAGCCGCTTTCACGCTTCCGCACGCGAGCGGAAGGCATGCTCAGCAGAGTGCGAAGTGGGCGAAAACAAGTCCTAAACACGAAACTAATCGCGAATTATCAGAGTCGGTGGGGTAGCGTATGCGCGTGCACTAGACGCAGACTATCGGATACAGTCGGTGGCCGACGATGTTGGCAAATGGTCTGGTCACTCCAGGCCGGTGACGCCAACGACAGTACCAGCGATCAAAAACAGGGTACGTGGCCGACCGGTCTTCGAAAGATCGGTGACAGTGTGAAAACACGGGCCTCGTCTGGCGATGCTGGTTGTTTATAGTAGCGGGAGGGGTGCGTAACAAAAAGCGGTCGGGGAGAGCAGCAACTAGGGGGGCGCGGAGGCAGAATCGGAGTTTAACAATAAGGATGTATGGGCACCTCGCCGATGCCTGATCGGTGGTCGAAATTGGTTTCCCGGGAAGTCGGCAGACCGCTGACTCCATTCGCTGTAACCGATCAGCAGCGCTCGGAGACAAAGTGCGATTTTTTGCCAATGAACCAATATATTTTGACGGTCACGCGGATATCGTACGTTTTAAGCGAAAGTTCGTTTTAAGTGGGGCCGTTATATGTGGGCTTGACAGTATATAGTACATTTGCATGAACACACATTGCATGCTTGTACTTTCATAAACTCAAAATGCATGAACATTATAGGGTGACCAGCATACCTGTTGCACTTGTAGCACAGAGGGCACCGAAAAAGAAGGTGTGGCATTTTGCACCGTCAGGGCCTGTGCGTTGCCACCAGTTGCCTGGACTATCTGAATCTGCAGAGGAAAAAAAATGCAAGAACTTGGTGCTCAGGCATATTCGAGATAGACCAGATCAGCTAAACAATATGTGACTTCAGAGAAATGCACTGGTGCCACCATGTGAATTCAGTGTGGGCTATCGAAAAGAAATTGTTCTTGCATCAGATTTCTCAGAAATTCTAGCTAGATGTAAACATGTACGCTTTGCGGTTGCAGGAAAATTCGTACTGGTTCGGAAATCAAACTAGGACCACCACATTTCAGATGCAATTACAATGGTACATAAGCTAAACGCGTGGCAAGCAGAATGCACATAATTGATGACCGAAATAGCAAAAGCAAGGACCTTTTAATCAGGCTATATATTAAAATTGTTCTTAACATGTTCCTGATTTTTAAGACATCAAAACTCTACGCATGTGAAAGGTTGTGCATTACAGAGGCTACTTTCCCCGAATCGACGGTAACTGTCGCACAGACACACACACACACACACACACAAAAATGCGGTAGCTCACCTGCAAAAGCTGCATGATTTATTTCCAGTGAGGCATGAAATTTCAACATGGATATTTGACTAGAGCAACAGACAGGAACTACAAAAAAAAAACACGGCTAAACCTGGTATCTTACGCAGCAGTGCACTCATTGAACATTCTCGGGGCCCCTTCTCATCATTTTAAAAGTGATAGACACTTCCAGTGCTAGCAAAATATTTAAACTAACACAAGAACTTGTATGCTCCCACCCTTGATGACCATGGCCCCCTCCTAGTGTGCATCTGAGTGCCAAAACTGGTATTATCAGTTTAATACTCGTAGCCATGGTTTGCAGTGCGAGCTAAAATCGGAAAGATCATGTGGAACGGCAAAAAGCAGCAGTGATATATGCTTTTGCTGGCCCTGTGCCCCGGTTTTTTCCAAGTAAATGGCTTGTTTATACGAAATGGGTTGGTGAAGACTTAGAATGTAGAGAATGTTAACGAAAGGGCACAGCTTGGGAAGCTACACATCAGTGCACAAGCGAGTCAATATTGTTTTTTGATTTTTAATCTCTTTTGAACAGGCTTGTCAGGTGCAATGCTAGATAAGCCACCTCTATCCTGTCGCATCACCAGCCCTATGCTGCAAATCTGCATCTACTAACAGTAGAACCTCATCAAAATGCAATAGCATCGGGACCATCAATAAAAGGAGTGAAAATCCTAGATAGGAAAGTGATTTATTCTACGCAAACTGTTACAAAAGAAACAATCCTCACCCAGTCTCTTTGTGCCATTGAAAGCTAAGAAGACTGGAACATGGGAAGGTGAAATTGGGCCTATTTGTCAAACTTTGTCCTGTTCTGAATTCACATTCATTCGAACAAAAACACTCACAACCACATCTTAAAAAATGTGTGAATTGTAATTTAATAGAAGTTGTTTATAGTTTCAGTTTGCCTTTAGAGTTCTGGGCCTTTGAGCAGACCAATTATCTTTTCGTTAACGAGGATATCGCAACAGCTCTCGCGTCCTGTAACTGCGAGCCCAGCTCAAAGTATGTCCGTCATGCTAAGACCTAGCGAGACTCCGAGCACTTTTTAAGGCAGGGTAATCCTACAGTTGACGAACAGTTCAACAAGCGACCACTCAACAGCCAGTAGTACTAGCACAGGGGCGTAGCCAGAAATTTTTTTAGGGGTTCACGAGTTTCCCAAGCCTGGCAACTACCCTGCTGCCTACCTGTGGCTGTGCAGCTGTTGCCAGAGCTGTGGGCTGTTGCTGCTGCTGTTGCTGTAGCGCTGCCTGGTGTTGCTGGGCCAACTGGAAGTAGTACTGGACCTGCATTTGAAAGGGGACAATTCGTGATCATCAATTCAAAGGACTTTTTTTCATACACAGCAGGCATTGTAGCTCGAGCACAGCATATGTGCATTTGCAACAACAACAACAAAAAAAAAGCTGCAAGCCATAACTTGGCAACAAATTAAAGGCGCTGTGTAATTGGTCCTTCACAATACCGACATGCTATACTGCAGTCTCTCAGTAGAAATCTTTTAAAACTACTGCTCACATGAAACAGCCTGCAATATAATCAGTTTTGTATCTGAATTCTGCACATTTGCACATCTTTCAGTAAGTAGAACTCCTCAGCATTCACGGTCGAAATGAATAGTGCATCACAGGGTCCTAAAGATCGAAACATAAAAGTAGCATGTTTTGACATGCAATGCAATCCTAACGTAAGTAAAGCTGAAAAAAAAAGGCTACCTATGTGTATAAAAACTCGGCTCGCTATGAAATGCATGTAGTGAGTGTGTCTGCCATGGAGTAATACCGCCAATATAAAATAGCAATTTTCTATACATAGATGTTTCTTATGTTTTTGATCCCACCTAAGGGAGGCTATTCGACAAACAAATCTAAAAATAGACTTTTTATTAAATACAGTCGACGTCCGAATTCCCGTTTGGAAAATCAGGCAGTCCAGAAAAACGAATGCAAGTGAAAGCACACTTTTTAAAAGGTATTTTTGGCTGATGGAGAGGGTCGCGGCAGGAGTGCAGGGTTCTCAATGTAATTCAGCGAAATCATTTAGATGGCTCTGAAGATAGCCAAAATAAAGAAAAGGAAAAAAATCCGATGTGATCGGCGCTACCGCATTTGCAAACACCTAGGTGCAAAAAAAAAAAAAAAGTCGCTTATCTTAGTTTGCACGGTATTACACTTGCCCACGATGATGTCTGCCTCAATTTCAGTTAACGTCATGCTGTCGCTGCACAAGGATGACAGTGTCAGTGCTCGCGTCAACTCCGAGCTCGTTGGCTGTGTAGGCAGCTGCCTCTTCGATCTCAGTGTCGTCGGAATCCTCCGTAACTTGAATTAATTCATCATTGGTCAATTTCACACACAGATCAAGGTCTTTGTCAGCGTTGGCGAAGTTCTCAGGGGTTATCCCGGCTAGAATTAAAACACCAGCAAAGTGCAGGTCATCGAAGGCAACGTCTGCGGGTGGAACTTTATCACACATGCTGTCCACTGCAGGCGAGACGGCTGCAGTGGACAGCATCGTTTGGCATCATTCAAGTTTGCCGTTACCAGTAAAAAAATCAGTAAAAACGAATGGCAAAAGCTGTAAACATCCGGGATTTTGGGTTTTTTAGTACATTAACTTTATGGGGAGCTTGACGGTGCCACAGATGAGTCCGGGAAAATCGGGCATGCCTGAAATTTTGGGCATTCGAGAACTTGGACGTCGACTGTATTTAAAACTTCATGGCAGTTCAGCAATCCGGCCACATGCACAGGCAATGCCCCTGCAGAAAACACTATGACTAACCTGGTCAGCAGGCATGGTGGTTGTCCGAACGGTCTCTTCCGTCCTCTTGGTGGTCGGCTTGAGCTCGTCTCGTGGCACAATGTCGATGAGAAAGTCAAACTGGTCATATTTGGTGATGGCCATGGCAATATCGTTCCTCTGAAATGTTGTCAGTGGAGGAGAGATGTTTACAACACAAGCAATGCTTACTCAGCAATAATTGTGGAACATGTTGATCTGTACATGAAACAGACTTTGTAACAGCTTTAGAGTGTGGTTAAAAGAAAAGCATAGTTGCTTCACAGCCAACATCCCATTACTACACATGCTGTATGAAGCATGCAAAACTCTGGCCGCACCCCCCTTCCTAGCCCAGAGACTAAACTGACAGATGCTACACGCTACTAAGCACACGAATTTCAATATCACTCGTAAGCATTGCCTCTGGTGGGTGAATCAAAGAAAAATGTATGCTTGTAGGTAGCGCTGCTTAGTGGAGACGTAGAGCACCATTGCTCAAACAGCTTACGGGATGGGGCAGCATAACAAGCATTCTCTTGTAGCACATGTTTAGGGGCTAAGTGTGCATGCATTATCTTTTTTCGTTGTGTGCCATGCTTTTTGCACAGTTATTCCTTTTCAAAAGCTTTGTTTAACAATCTGCCAAGAACAGCCCATGCAAGAACTTGGCACGTGCGGCACATCGTAATTGCCACAACTTGTGTAAACACTACAGCAGAGCTTTGAGTGATGCCGAATAACGAAAGGAAGAAGGCCTTGAGGGCATGAATCAGGGGCAGTGCCAGTGGGGTGCATGGGGGAGGGGTGCTAGAGCACCTCGTAGGTTTTTTGTCCGTGCACCATACCCCCCCCCCCCCCAAAGAACAAACCTTGTTAAAACACAAAGCATAAAAAGTTCACCGCATCCCTACTACTCTGAAGGAGCTGACTTGTTGCGAGTGCTGCCCCCCAGAAATAAAAATCCTGGTGACACCCCTGGCATGGATGTAGAGCGAACCGACTGCCAGCAGCTGTCAGCCGCATAGAAAGAGTAAACACACAAATTTTGTACCTTGTTTTCTTTTTTCTTTTCAGTTGTGATAAGCATCCGTTTACATACTTATTACAACAGCAAAAGCTAGCTTGCTTGAACATATGATGATTAATTTGGAGACCCTCCCACACTGCCCATTTGCAATTTAGGTTTCAGACAGCAATGAGAAATGTGGTGCCAGGAAGGTTTTTTCTGTTGCTAACGCAGCTGGTCACGTGACTGAACAAAACAGCAAAGTGTGCACAGGACTGTCGTGTGGACAACTGATACAGAGGGTGCAGGTAGGCACACGACAGCAAAGACAAATTTGTGACATAGGTAATCGCTTAGATAAAATAAAAGTTGATGACAATGCCCTAAGGTGCTTCATTATATGCTCAGCTGTGGGGCATACATTGAAAAATTTAAGCACTTGCCGTTGATATTCTGTAGACGATGAGTGCTCAAATCTCCATACAAATCTATCTAGAGTTATCTTACATTAAAAAATTTTGTGACAGTACCCCTTAAAGAAATTTTCGTAGGAAAGCGGTTCCAACAGGTTGTTCGCTTAGCCGGATGTATTCTACGCTTTCTGCAAGGCGCTGTGGTCCCCCTGATTTTTAACGCGTCAAGAGCTGTCAGATAAGGGTACGATAGCATTTTCCTGTGAAAGCTTGCCTGCAGCGTGCGCCTCTTGTTGTCTTCAGTGTGAACCCAGGCACGTAGCGAGAGCTCGGTAATGAAGATTTCAGCAGCCCTGGCGAAAAGCACCGGGGCCTCGGCGCTGATCATCTGCCAATGAACATAAACGTCGTCAGTGAAATGCCGTCTACTCCCATGCACCGATCGATTAGACCCTCCACTCTGCACTCACCTTAACGTCTTTGTCTAGCTTCATTATCTTCTTGATACGGGCTAGCGGCAATTCCTGGTTTTTGAACTCGTTCTGAAAGGCACAACAAAGTCAAGGCATCAGACAGTATGCACAAATGTGCAAAATGAAATATCCGAACATCAACGTTCATTTCAGATAAGATAACAAGACCATACTCTGTGCAATGAGAAAAATTTTATACAGTCTTTTCTTGGCAGATAGTAGGTGTGCAACAATTCAAATGGCTTTAGTGAGTTCAACCCTAGCACCCCGATTTGTCATTGCCTTAATTAGTGCGTGCAAAAGAACATTGATTACCCCCCCCCCCCTTTTTTTTAACAATCATCACATTTATAACAGTACATCTCTCGGTCCTCTCACACAGTGCCAAGGCTAATTTTATTTTGTGCACGAACAGAATCGAGATTATGAACATGTGGTACACTATCCGAGTAGTACACAAAAAATATCTTATAGAGAAGGCAAGAACTTTGGCAACTATGCAACATAAACCAATTAATTCATGTGTTGTCAAGACACTGATTTAGGTGCCTTCTTTGCTGCTTAAAAAAATTTGTGAGAGTAGTTCTTCAAGAACTTTTCCTAGAAAAGTGTTTTGCAGCTTTAATTAAAGGAGCTCCAACCAACCCTTCCAATTTTATTTATTTCGGACTGCACATAAAACATACATGACACCAAACTAACTTTTGTTGGTATTATTTCAACAAATACAGAACATGCTCCAAAGAAAATTACTTTTCATTTTAATACCGATGCCCCATACGGGCACTTCTTTTTTATTGCAATCAACGATGGTCGCTAACACTTGGTCCACACTAATCCGTATTAAGTCTGGTGCAGACATCAGTCAAAATTGCGATCTTGGAGCCAAATCGCGATGCGCTGATTGCAGTTAAAAGTGACCGTGCATCAGCTTCAGCTAATTCCAACCTGCCCCAACTGTGATAGAAATTGCTCGTGTGACACTGGCATAAAAGAACTTTTTGCAGATTTCTCCCTGGATACTTTTTCATCAAGTTTTATACTCTATGATAACAGTGCAAAGCTCCATGCCATGCATGTTACAATGCTGTAAACAAGTTAAGCTAAACGCATTTTCTTTACAATGTGTAGACAAACGGGCCAACGATACTTGCCAAACCCAGATTCCTCGTCTCCTCCATAACACGAGGCCAGAAGTATTCCAACGCTTGTTGGGCCTCGGACTGCCCAGAGGCGTTGCTGTATCCTTGCGAGTCAGACATCTTGCCCTGCGCCACAAATTGAAGTGAGCAGGGAGTGTGTTTGCACAATGAAAAATCATACACACCCAAACGCTAGCTGTGACAGCCATCGTGAAAACTTGCACGATACTGCTATAAATTACACAGAGCTGAACATCAACTTTTGAGCCCTTGCACGCTAAGAAAAGCACTCACTGAGGCAACATGACAGCGGAAATTGCGCAAGCGTCACATTGAGAAGGAAGGAAGGACAGGCTGTCGCAAGCTGGTTAGTTTGGGAGCACAAAGAAAGAAAGTGTCACCGAAATGGGCCAGACAAAGAACACACACCCATGGTTCTGAGCAACTGTATTCACTTGTTATTCTTTGCACCAGATAAAGAACAAAGCTAATACGTAAAGCAGGCAAAAGAAAGATCGGAAAGCACTCTCAGTGTATCCATCATGGCAAATCCAAATGTTCCGAGTAGCAGCAGGAAATTCAATTTACATTTCGGTAAAGTATAGATCTCAGGGGCTTGTAATATTCCTTTCTTCCTGATTAGCATTGCACAGTGAGAAAATGTGGGCTTCCGTTGTTCGGACTGCAAAGCGAAATTCGCAGAAATACTGAGGTCAGCGACAATTACTTCATATGCTCCGACACGTCTGGATTACTGGCTGATGCATCATTCTTTCCTTGTAGGTGGTACCGATAAGCAAGTTGCAGCACAGATGCAAACATGCAGGTTCGTGTGCTCAGCATCATCCGTGTTGTGTATGTATGCCAGAGATAAAGTTTAAGTAAATGCTCACAAGTCTGCGAGGCAGTGAAGATAGGGCCCTGGAGATCGACGCATTAGTGTTGGCTTTGAGCAAGAAAAAGTAACTTTTTTTCCCCACGCTTCCCTGATTATTTGAAATGCAGCATACCGTCTTGAGCCATTGCATCTATCAAGGTACTGCCTGGCACGCACATTATATGGCCCCGTTTATGGCTGTTTCAATGCAGGGTAAAGAAGCCAATATGTACCAAGTCAAGACACCATTGTTCTTATTGACTTGCAGAAAAGTGACAAGAGTGGCAAATTTTTTGGCACCAGCATTGTATTTTCGACACCAGAATGGCCGGCTAAGTCTTTACGTGAAAAATTAACACTGGTCAGCAGACACAGCAAAATTAAGCATACCATCTACACAATGCAACTAATATGTAAAAAGCAGTGAGAGAGCTGGGCATATCAAGAAAAAAAGAGTGAGGGAGCAGAACAATGCAGCCAAGAATGCAAGCTCCACAAATGTCTGGCAATGTTGCTAACATAAATACAGCTCTGTTTCAATCCATCCTGAAATCACGCTTAACATAAAGTAGAGGGCTACCAGCCATGGTCTGGTATCATGCTGCAACGGCAACACGAACCTGCTGCAAATGGTACCAGAATTGTGTTTGGAGCCTTTGAGTTTTTGAAAAATAAGTGTGCCAATATAAGCATATCACCTGTATTCACAAACCAACCATATCCTAATGTTTGTAGGAAATTCCCTGTTACAAAAATTGTAACAGGGACTTAGGTAACTACAAGATGTACTTGCCAATACTGACCTTTGTTCGTCAAATTCACCAACAGCAGAAACCGGAGACATGGACAAGTTGGTTAATGAATATTGGGCTAAATCTCTTTAGCTCTAGGTCTGCATTCAATAAGTATGCAGCTGCCCTGCATTGCCACCACTACTTCTTAGTTTTGTGCATACAACAAAAATGTATTTAAAAAGACGTTCGCATGTTCCATGGCTGTTTTTTAAACTTTTTCTCCTATCAGAGAGCATTGTTTCACATGAATCGCAGCAGTAAAGCATGTATTTCATAATGTATAAAATAATGACACAGTATGCTTTTGCTAACTGCTCAGTGTGCCAATTACCATTGCATAGTTGCATGCAGCAACGCAGCATAGAGCATTGCAGCATGCTCAATGAAACAAACAAAAAAAATCTAACGATAGACAGTCTCCGCAAGAATATAAAGTGCATCATAGGTTGACTATGACAGAGCAGAAATTCGCAGGCCATAACTGGATTTTTTTTTCTCGTTCTTAGTCACAAATGCAAACTTCTACCTCATCCCACGCACAGGCTCAGAAATATTTAACTATACAACATCGGGAGCTGATGCTCAGAAGCGCACCAACAGGGATTGATGGATCGCTGCAGGTCTCGTGTGAGCACAAGCAAGCACAATTCAGCACCCAATAAACGAGACCAGCTAAGCTGGCTGCTTTAAATTTGCACAACTTCCGCAACAAACTAACCCGTACGCAGTGCACGAGTGCGCACGCAGTAACGTCCCCATCGCTTATCTCTATACACGGAGATGTCATCCTCGGACCAGTGCCAAAGCGCTGGGCTGCGCGCTCGTCTAGGCCTAATCGTGGGCCACAGCGGTCGCAGTACCCGCTCGACTCGCACGAAAAAGAACACCGCCGGTGGCAGAAATTTGTGCCGCCCGCGTGCCCGATGCGTAGCGGCGACCGCGTGTCGCGTCTTTCAAATTCGCCGGCGGCCAATCAGTCGGTGCACCGATGGGAACATTTCTCGCGGGGCCCAAGCCAATCACAGGAGCACTGACCGCCCCATTGGACAAAGTTGATAGGACGACAGCCGACCGCTCGCACTCAGTGGCTGGGTTCTCGACCATAGGCGCTGCGCTTGTGCCCTCGCAGCGCACCACTCACTCACCTCCGAATTCGGCTTCGGATCAAATCTCACGCAGCTTGCGACCAATTCCACGTAGACATTTAGTCGGCAAGCTTGTGACCACGAGCACGCGTGCGGAAATATCGGCGCTCAAGTCAACGACACTGGGGCGATTACACGGTCAGGGTTGCCCTGTTTTTAGCGGCTCGCTTTACAGCTTTCGGCGCTTTACGGTAGTGCGCGCCATTGCCGCTCCAAGTTTAGGTAGGCGCTACAGTCGCAGTTCTGCTTTCTCCTGGCTAGAACAACCGCACAGCAAAGACCGGTAGTGCGATTTTGCGTGCTTCCGCTAAACCAACGCCTCCTCTTATAGGAAGATGCCTGCCGCATGAGAAAAAAACAGCTGCCACACTCTTTCTCTCTTTCATTTTCAATATGTTCTCGGTCGCTAGCGTCACTTGTGGCGGACGGGTGCAACAACGCAACACTTTGCATAGCCTCCGAAACAGTGATGCACAGTTGCAGGTCTCGAACAATTTTCGACTGACGCGCCCCTAGGGGTCGCAGATGAAAAACGCTCAGCTGGTACCAAGGAGGTTATACTAGAAAGTTTAGTATAACCTCCTTGGCTGGTACCGCCCGTCGTCGTGATCATGACCTACTACACTCCTGACCTGTTCAGATAGCGGGGTTCCTATGGGAGCGCGTGTCCCCGCTCTCGTTCAATCGCTCGCCGTAGGTGGCGCTACCTATAACCTGTTCGTCTGTTTCTTTACGGTTGTTTTGTAGGCGCTGGTATAAGAATGCCTGCATTCTGCAGTGAACTGGCGGCATATATGTGACTATTTCTTCCCATACATTGCTGGTTAAGCAAGGTGTTCAGAGCGCTTGAGTATTTATAGCACACTGGTTGACAAACGTGGGAACCCGTAGATTTACACGATGTAGGGCAGCCTATGCGTGGTCGCGTGCATTTTATTGCAAAAAAATTCTGAATGTCTTTTAGTATTATTATTTCTGAATAATTCTAAATTTTGGATCATAAATACGCACTACGAGTGCTTTGTTGGTCAAAATTTGACCACAAAGAGTGAAGATGACGTCAGCGAGCAGGTGCTGCCTAGCGCCACGCCGCTCGTAGGTTACGGCCCTAGCGGCAGAAGGTATGAACTAGAACGTGGGCGCTGGAAGAGGTGCTCTCTGGGCAGGTCAGGAGTGTAGTAGGTCATGGTCGTGATAATAGTGTCGATCGCGAGCGCCACCGCGCGGAGCTTGTTTAAAACTGAAGGCAGGCCGACTCCGCTGGGAGCGCGAGCCATTGCTCAGGCATCTTTCTAGAGGAGGCGTTGGCTAAACACTCGGAAACGCTCGTTGTGCGACGGACCGATGGCTGACGACGCTGAACAGGTAAGTTTGAGGAGGCTAATCTCGCTATTTTACGAGTTGTGATGTACGAGTGTTCGGTTGATTGTTGGGAATAAACCGGGCGCGTCTACTTGTCATTACAGACTCCCGCAACCGCGGTGGAGGAGCCGCTCGACCTCATCCGGTTGAGCTTGGACGAGAAGATATACGTCAAGATGAGAAACGAGCGGGAATTGCGAGGCCGATTGCACGTGAGCACAACACAACTCCGTATTTTCTCTTGGACTAGTTCTTACGAAGCGCCTGAAACTCGTTAACGGTGTTTGTTTGGGTAGGCGTACGACCAGCATCTGAACATGATCCTTGGGGATGTTGAGGAGACCGTGACCAGCGTGGAAATTGACGAGGAAACCTACGAAGAAGTGTACAAGGTAAGATGTATTTCTATGATGACCACCGAGGTAGTGAGCACTCAAGCATCTTGTCTCTGTTTTCCGAGCATTTGCCAGCACACTTGGACATGGTGCTACACGTGGAAAATGCAGATATTTATTTCTAGAGAAGGCTTGTTGCTTTCTTGTTTTCTCGAATGTACTACAAGCTTCAGTAACAGCTGTGTTTCGTGTGTGCCACGTTTGTGCAGAGTACCAGGAGGTCCATTCCAATGCTGTTTGTACGTGGAGATGGAGTCATATTGGTGTCTCCTCCAGTTCGAACCACAACTTGAACGCATTGCACGAAGTCCCAATACCACAGTCACGATTCACTAAAATAAACTCAAAGTGTTCACAAAGTGACCTTGCCCCTGTGTTCGTGCAGTACCACTGAATGAGCATTGTGGAGGTAGTCCACAACAGCCGAGTAACTCGTGAGGGCGTTGAATATCCTCTTTTCGCTGCGAGACAGTACGTGGTCGAGCATGAACATGAGGTGGTGGTGGAACTGCGTCAGTGGACATCCCAGCTCTGCACTCAGCAGGAGCCAGTCTTCAACGCAATGCGCTGGCGTGTGTTTGAATCCAGAGAACATGGCGGGGTTGTCGAGCATTCCACGTGCTGCCATGACACCTGCATTGGAAAGGTTAAATTTCTCAATTTTGAGAGGCTAGTTGATTTCGCCAGAACATTTTGTCGTGCACTTCCAGCACTAAACGTGAAATACAAAAAAGCCAGGTACGAAAAAAAAATACTGCTCTTCGACAGGTTTAGCATGGAAGTTGCACTAGAGCTGCAGTCCCCCATGTTGCACCAGTGGACTGCAGAACATGATCTCGTGAATGAATCCGCTCTTCACAGAGGCATAGCAAACAAGCTTTAGTGAAGGTAATTGCTTTGCAACAATGCAATGGATCTTGTGCTAATGAAATGTTACTATATTATTCCTTTGCTGATGCAATAGCATTTATTCGTTACAATGATATTCCTGTGGCATTAGTTGTAAGCAAAAGATTAAAGCATACCCCGCCGCGGTGGTCTAGTGGCTAAGGTACTCGGCTGCTGACCCGCAGGTCGCGGGTTCGATTCCCGGCTGCGGCGGCTGCATTTCCGATGGAGGCGGAAATGTTGTAGGCCCGTGTGCTCAGATTTGGGTGCACGTTAAGAACCCCAGGTGGTCGAAATTTCCGGAGCCCTCCACTACGGCGTCTCTCATAATCAAATAGTGGTTTTGGGACGTTAAACCCCACGAATCATCATCAAGATTAAAGCATGTCTGTGGATGGAAAACGTGATGGATTGCACGACTTGTGCCACGAGTGGGTGATTTAAAGGCCCATTACAATGTGCTCGGAAATAAGTGATTATCAAAGACAACATAACGATAATGCATAGCTGCATCGATGGATGGGCAAAAAGCTTTATTGTGGTCTTTCAAGTGCGTGTACCGATCGTTTGCACATACTGCATTACAGATGCCTTGCGGGCGCTTCACAAAATGATGAATTATGGCTTAGCGGGCAATTCAGAACTGTACTTGCAGTAGGCATTCTAGACAAGCCACAGAGGCCACCATTATGTCCAAAGACATTTCTTTTTTTCCACACAGCACTGTTGAGGTGTCCACCAGGAAGCTTAAGCATGGGAAGTGAATGAGGAGGGTAGGGGAACAGGACTCCATTATGCCATTATGTTCCATGTCTAAATGTGTTCTCCAAATTTGTCTTCTCCGCTCGACTTTCAAATGCTGTATATACATGAAACGTTAAAAATATCAACTAGCCCAGCTGCCTTTCTTTGTATGTACAATCGCACTATCATGAGGCATGTGTCACAAGTGGAAAAGTAATTATGGGCTGGGCCTACCATTGACTCCCGTTGCCTGGCAGATGTCCTCGGCCTTCTTCATGCTGGTCACGTCACCGTTGGCAACGACAGGTATTCGCAAAGAGTCCTTGACAGTCCGAATGGCATCTAAATTGACCGGCTCACTTCTCTGATCCTTGGTGCGTCCGTGCACCGTTATGAAAGACACGCCTGCCGCTTCCAGCTTCCGACAGAAGTCCACTGTTTTGCTGCGGTGAAAGCGGTTTCCTACAGTTAACGTCTTTAATATGCACGAACACTTATGACACTGATAATACCTGAGATCGCTGCACACTCGAATCTTCACTGATGTGGTGAAGTCAGAATCGCAAAGACGATTCTTGGTCTGGTGGACCATGTCTCTGACGAGCTCAGGATGATTTAGAAGGTGCACACCATATCCCTCTGCAATGGCCCATCTGTTATGTAAAGCATGAGATTGTTCTCACTGCACTAGTGCTCCCAGACATCGCAATGAGATATTTCCAAACTAGAATTGAAAGCCCCAGAAGCAAGCAACTGTAGTGCAAAGGAACTGTTGAAATGGTGTAGTGGTCTTGCATATGCATAAGCACCAAATGTCGCTCTTAAACCAAAGTACTACTACTCCGCGTTAACGTACTGCACACGAATAACAATAAAACCGCAGTGCTTACCTCTGCGGGCAGCCACAGTTGAGGTCCACACCATCGGAATACCTACAGAAGCAAGGCACCACTCTCGATTAACTTGCAGAGAATTATGGCCCGAAAATCGCGCCTTATTTACCTGTAGACAAGCTCAGCCGCATTTGCCAAATCGGTAGCGTTGTTTGCGGCGAACTGAACAATCAGTGGTCGATCACCTGTGGGTAACAGTAGCAATGCATGATCAAAGAATCGACGCAGCTGTCCGCAATCGGCAAACTTCTTTACCTTGGGCAGTGGTGAACTCCGCGTCCCTTGCCTTTTGCGACTTGACAAACGAGTCGGACACAATCATCGGCGTGTAGGCGATGTCGACGCCGTATTTGCGCACCAGATGACGGAATGCTTGCCTGATGGAGAAGAGAGATTTCGGTGACATCCTCTGACACAGTTTCACACCACTTACTTGGAGTATCGAACCATTGGAGCACAAATCTTGACCATGTCAGCGCCGTTCAGCAGATCCAACGGTTTCTTTCTCTCCCCCGGTTCTCCATTCATTTTGATGATAGCTTTTGAACACCCGCTCCTACTTCCGACCACGATGCAGGGAAGCACGCATGATTTTCCGGCAACTTCGGCGCTCGCACCAGCTGCCTGGTGTTCTGTGACCTGCCTACTTATCTCGTGTTGATGCCAGGATGTAAACAAACATGGCGGAAGACACGTCGAGCGTTATAGAGCAGTTCGCGGAAGACGGTAAGACCGGCTTTCGGCTCGCATTACCTTCTCTAAAAACACCACTTTGTAGTGTCCGCGGGGCTTGAGCCTTGCCTCGCGCTAGCATCAGGTCGTGACAGTCTTTTTTTTTTTTTGTTCCCTTCAGCTTTCCATAAGCAGTTCCTACACGATGACTTCGATGCGAAGGCAGTTGCCTGCAACGCCATTCAGGACCTCGCAATCTCGCAGCACCTCGCGAAACTTGCTACTGGCATCTCACTTTTGGACAAAGAACTCCACAGCCAGGTAACGTGCCTCGAGGTTGAATTTTGACGTGAAGAAGTGAACATCCAAACTGTCCATTGGTAGTCGAGCTGTCATGGGATTTCTCTACCTGTACGTATGGAAGTACTGTGACATGTTTGTACGTACAGGTGTCGGCTCACTATGAAGACCTTTTGGCTCAAGCGTCCGAGATCGAAACCCTGGAAGGCGCTTTGCAAACGATGTGCGCCTCGATACAAAACCTGCAGGCTACGTCTCAAAGGTGATGGCGAGCCCATGTGCACCACAGGGACGAGAGTTGCCGATTTGTTTATACCGCTTGATTTCAGACTCCAGGGCAAAGTGGTCGAGCCTTACAACAAGAGCTGGACACAGACGGCCATGCTCGCCCGGCTGCAGCAAACCTGCGACATGATTCGACGGATGGGACGGTTGTTCCAGATAGTCAAGCGCATACGAGCACAGCTCCAAGGTGGTGCCAAGGATATCACCAAGGCTGCCCAGAGTCTTAGCGAAGCAGGCGAGTGCGCGAAATGGGTTATGCTCTCTTGTAAAGTTACTGCTTGTTCGATGGTAGCATTTGGGTGGACCTTGGAAGTGTGTAGAGTACGCACACACAGACACAAGGGTGTAGAATCATGCAGCATAATGCAAACACAGAAATAAAACGCGTAAAACATTTCTCTTTCCGGCAGACCCACACACGTGCCTGACTGACAGGTGGCATTGCCATTTTTGAGCATGTGGCAATAAGTTTGATATCGATCATTTTCCCAAATAATGAATCAAAGTACATTGTCCTCGAGCCTTTTCGCCTTCATTGAAAATGTGGCCGCTGTGGCCAGAACTCTACCATTTCGTAGTTGCCACGTAAGGGGCGTGGTTCTCTGGGTGTAGCCTAGGTTTTTTTTTTCTTCTGTTAGTTACAACAGAGTAGTACTAGTTTGCCGTCCTATCAGAAAACACATTAGTGTTTCTCGGGCAAGACTTTGTTAGGAAACAGCAAACGAGTCTACCTAGAAACACAGGACTTAGTCTGCGTAATAATTTAGTGTGTGGCTTCATGCTCGAAAACATTTGGTGTGCAGTGGCCTTGAAATGAGATGGAATTATTCGAAAGCGTGCCTTAGACACGGGTGACAGGAGTCTAGTGCCTTAATGTTAGTAATGATATCTTCTATCACTCACAGACCAGCTGCTTGAAGGTGTGGACTTCAGTGGCATCGACGTGGTTCAGGAGGAACTGGCTGTGCTTGAGAGCGCTCGACAGGACCTGGAGAGGCAAGGAGAACGCTTGCTCGAGAAAGGCACAGAGTCCCAGGTGTGCTTCGGTCATTGTTGTTGTCCCCAAGCCCTTATGCACTGGAAGCTGAATTGGTTTTATAATTCGGGGAAATTTCGTGGTAAACAAGGACCAGCCCTATAGTTGACAATATTGTAATTTTTTTGCGCTTTGTCTGAAGCAGGAGCTTCACAATACACGACAGCAATGTTTGTATTGCTCCGCCCACGCGACCATGACAATGCTGTGGGGATTAAAATGAACCAACCTGAACTACGTCTAATACCTGTGTCACACAGACAGTTTTGAAAGGCCCCCAAATCGATGGCCATCGAAACGTTGTAGTTTCATCGACTTGATGAAGTTGCCGCACTGCTACGCAGCAGTTTTCAACCCAGAATATGTCTGGCACTGCAAATCTTTTTCGTTTTCATGTTATAATAAGTGAAATAATATAGATACACCTAAATCTATGCATGCATCTAACATTTTGTTGAAACACTTCAAAAAAATGTTTGTACACATTCATGAATTTTTGTGTTTTTAAGTTGTTGAGCAGCTAAACTGTGGCCATGTTGTCAACGTTGGCACGTTTGCATCGTTTCCGCTTCTGGTTCTCAGTAGCCATTGAAATTTCAACCGATGTGTGCGGTGCTCTGTTAACTTGATAGACTATTGACTCAATGACCTTCGACATAACCCGTGTGGCAGTTCGTGCTTGGCAGCTCAGTCAATAGCCTTCCAAACGCTCGTCATACAGGGGTGTATGTCATTTTCAGTTCCGCTGGCAGAGCAGCACTGAAGTCCGGCCGAAAGCTTCCATCACTCACTGACCTGGATTGACTTCAACAGCACTGTTCGAGTACCAGACGCTCAAATAAACGTAGAGACACTCAAAGTTCTACAGATGGTCAGAGTATGTCATAATGACAAACAGCTGAACACAATGTCGGCAAGTATCTCTGGTATCTTTAACTGTGGCCTCATGGATTAGCTCCAACTGCATATCATTGCCAAAGATAATCACGAAGGCCACTGTTTGACAGTGCTGTTGTTGCTGACTGCATAGCATACCGAAGGTGACAGCATCATATCTGAAGACATCCAGCTGCCGCAGCTGCACTTTTTTTTTTTTGCAGAAGAATGCAATTTCTTGTTTTGATTCAGTTTGTAACATACCCATTTGAGGAAAGATCTGCTAGTAACAGGATACATTATTTGATATTTTAAAAGTGGCATGTGTGAAAAAAAAATAATTGCAGTCAACACACAGGTATACGTAAAGTCAGCCAGTTTTCGCATGATTAATCAAGAATTTTAAAACAACTCTAATGAGCAGTCTCCCTTACGTGTAAAAGAAAAAAAAAGTATTGTTCCTTAGTTGCCCCGACTGCGTTCTGTGGCTATTTCACTGTCTTGTGCATCGATGTCAATTTCAGTCAATATGTTTTTGTAGCAGTCGGTTGTGGCGATACTAATAGCGTGCCGATTTTTCAGTGCGCACATACCTCTATGCGTCTCAAACTGCGAATCTGTGTAATTTTGGCACCGCACCAACTATTATAATGAAACATTGTCTGTGGTCACTGTGACGTCCAGAGCACCCCTCTACACAATAGATGGCGTTTGAGAAAGCTGGTTGCCATACGTTGATGAGCAAGAGATTTCTATTGAAACTTCCACCAAAATTTTCGTTTTTGCTCACAAGTGCAATGCCTATGTGTATCTTAAAGCAGTGCAATGTAAGCATAGGGGTGTGTAAGGTTTTTCTTCAAGGGGGGGGTGGGGGCAGGGGTGAAGGCTTATCACAGTGCTCCCCCTTAAAGTCAAAGTATGGGGCAAACTTAGTGGCCCCTCCCTTCTAAGTTACAGGGGGGGGGGGGGGGGTTCAGGATGAATTTTGCATTCAAGTTCCTGCTGTTGTCATTTTCTGTTCCAAGCATAATTCATTTTTATCTGTTACTTCACCCCCCCCCCCCCCCAACTTTTGTGCCATTTGGCTCAGCTCCTGACCTTGATAAGACTGGAACTTTGCACGACATCCCTGGGCTGTGCTAGTGGGTAGTGTATGAAGTGTACTGTCTTAGTAGTAGTAGTTGAAAACATTGTTTTTCATTTTGCCTGTGAACTCCCAGAGGTCCTCTTCCTCTTGTGTGTGTATTCCCGTGCATTGCCTGGTTATCACCTTCAATCCGTCTTTCAAGTTGTTAGAGCAAGAATAGAACTCATTGTATGGATTAGGTATGCTGTAGCCACAGTGGTCACGATGCCACGCTCACACAGTCCGACAACACGGCCCTCTTCTCGTTGCATTGCAGAACCAGGCACAGGTGGGCACAGCGCTGCAGGTGCTTTTCCACCTGCAGCTGCTGCAGCCACGGGTGCTCCAACTCGTGCGCTCCACGCTGGAGCGCTTGCGCGACACCGTCCAGCAGGCCCTCTCGGTCGGAAGCCTGGACCAGCAGGCAACCGCCTCCTTTGGGAATAGAGGTGAGAACCTGTCTCCTACGGTGACCTGAGGCAGTAATTTGGGATTTAAAACTAACATCACTGCCTTATGAAGTTCACCTTGAGATGTGCAGTCTGTCCGTGTCCGTCTGCATACTTATGTTCTTTTGGGTGAACGAAAAAAGGGGAATTGGTTGAGCTGCCTATTTTAATTTGACGTGACCATGAGAAGCTGTTAGATAACAAGAAAGACACAATCAGACCTGTGTTTTGTCGCGTTGCTTTCCCATCTGAGTCTGCAAGCACTACGATATTTTTTGGTGCATTTAGCCAAAAAAAGCCACTTTAGCATTGTTTGCTATTTCTAAAAGCAGTGAAGTAATTATAAAAATAGAGCCTTGAAGTGGTTGCAACGTGACTGAAGTTTGGTGTCATTGACTGCAAGACATTGGCAATTCGCATAATGCAAAGATCATGGGTTCTGTATTCAATGGCAGTCACTTGATATTTTCATCCACCCTTGTTTTCCTTTTCTCATAATTAGTATGCTTCAATTTTAAAACTGCAAATAACAGCCACATCCTTTCCTTCACCTCATTAACTGCTGGATTCTCATTGGAGTAATTGCCGAAGGAGGCTTGTCACGTTTCTGGCAAAGACATGACAACAAGGCAGTTTTTACAGAGTAGAAACTGTCTTGTTCCAGGTAGCATCAACACTCGGTTTTATAAATGTGGCTAATATGCACATATTGACAGAATGATGAGCTTTTGATTGAGCTGGAACGTTTGCTCATGCAAAATTTTGCTCATGCGAAAAACTTGACACGTGGCAAGCACCCGTGTTGTCACCAACGCAAGAGCTCTCACACACAAAAAAAATCGGCAACGCTGCATTGCTGATCTTTCCAGGTTGCCAGAGAGTAGGCTTGTGGGAATATTTGAATGCTTAGAATGTTCGAACAAATAATTCAGTATTCGAATTCGCTTCGAATCGAATTTAAGATATCGAAAATTTAAAATTATTCGAAACAAACGAATAGATATTAGTCCGCATGTGTCACCTTGTAAAGGAAGTAGAGTGGTGTTAAGCCGTGAAAACATGCTTTCAGGGTAAACTCGCACTGCCACGAAGTCCTACTTTAAGGTTAACAGTTAAGTGTAAAAGCTTGGTATACCTACTCATATGCTTTAAGTATAGCAAATTTTAGAAAGTAACATATTTTACAGGCTATCGCTTGCATTCTAGCGAAAGTTGAATTATGCTACTATTCAAAGTTGCCACTTTCTTTGATGCAAAAAAATTGTGTTTGCACAGGCCTTGTCTCAATCTTTTAAATATATTGTGCTGGTCTGTCAGGTCATGACAAATATGCCAATTTTTCTTTATAATATTTGGTATATATGATATTCAAATTTGATTCGAAATTATTCAACCAAAATCGCTATTCCTTTTGAACTTGCTTCGAACCTGAAATTCACTATTCCCACAAGCCTACCAGACGGCATAGACTCCCAACGACATGAATTGTTGGATTTTCTGCACAAATTATGTACCCTTAAAATTACAGACTAGTGTAACCATAGTAGTGCAGTTAGACGGCAGGAATTCTTCATGAGGAGTATTTATGAAGTTTAGGTTGTGCGAATATTCAAATGCTTTATCAAATGTATATTATCATATTCAAATGTACATTATCATATTCAAGTTCGATTCGATTCCAATGTAAATTGTTGAAAATTTTGAATCGAAATGAACGAATAGGTGTATATTAATTCGCATGCAATACTTTGTAAAAGTAGTTTCACTGCGGTGAACGGATGCAAAGCCGTGAAAGAATTCATTCAGACGCATATTAATTTGCAAGTTATTTATTTTAAAAGTGGGTTTTCACTGCAGTGAAGAGGTATTAAGCCATGAAAAGACATATTCAGGGGAAATATGCACTGCTGCAAAGCCTCACTTCAAAGTTAAATGACCATATTACCCTCACATCGATCCATCATTTTTCAAGGGCCAGTAAATGCGCCTCGTTTTTTTTTTTCACACCATCCAAACAAGCTCACCAGTTCGTAAAATAGACCACAGTGATCACATTTCCCGAGTAAGAAGGCGCTGCGCGCTCTGCTGACCCTTCGTTTCGAAAAACAAGCGCTCGTGCCTCTTTCCTTCTGACCAAAGATCCTCATACTTGCCGTGATGCAAGCTTAACCATGGGTAACTTTATGTACCACTGAGCTCGTCAGTTTGGCCTTTGCCCAGGGAAAAGCGCCATAGCCCTGAGGTGATGCAGTTTCGGCCGCACAATCCACATTTTCGTTTTCCTGAGCTACTCTCTGCCGTTTTGTAGAGTCCGGGACCACCGAGAAATGCGGTATTGCTAGGACAAAAGCCTCCAAAATAGTTGTGCCTCATGCAACTTCACCGCTAAAAGAAGGGTGCTCCTCTAACTGCGTTTCGGTGCTCATCTCAGAGATGCTCCGCTCGGTCATTGGCTGCGCACCGATGACGTATTGCTGACGTCGTGTCAAGTTGCTCTGACAACAGGCGACACCTTCCCCTATGACAGAAAAGGGTGGCAAGGCTGTGTAAAAGTTTCAAACAAATTGGAAACTGACGTTCTAACCCCTGTAACTTCCTTATTATCGCACACATTTGCAATATTCTTGCAGCAGCACTGTTCAAATAGGAAAAGTGGGTATATTTTTCTTCATAACAATTTTTAAAGCTCGTGGTTTTTTACTAGCCCTTTCAAGTTTAAAAGCTCATTATGCCTGGCTATATGCTCTAAGTATAGCAAATTTGAAAACGTAACATCTTTCACAGATTTTTGCTTGCATTCTACCGAAAGTCACATCCTGCTTCTATTCGAAGTTCTTTCCACTGTTTTTGCACAAAAGAGCATAACATTTGCACTGGCCTGTATCGAATAACAAAAATACTGTGCAGGTTAGTTGGATCATGACAAGTATGCCCCTTTTTCTTTATGGAATGTTATATATAATATTCGTATTTGCTTCGAAATTGCTTCGTATCTGAAATTCACTATTCGCAGAAGCCTAATCAAATTTGATTTCAAGCAGCAACATTTTATGCGAAACAGAGACCATGGAGCTTTTGCATGCTGAGCAGGTGCTGCTTGCTTGCAAGCGCATGTGTTCGTTGAATGCTTACTCTGACTTTGCCAAGAAAAAGTTCCGCTGAGGTGCGCAAAGGGCGGTGCCATCTGGTGGCATTGGGGAAAAAACCAAACATCATGTGAGTGCACTTTGAACTCTGATGGCACACGGTGGAACCTTCATTAGCTCGCGGTGGCACATTTTTCTTGATGGATTCTGCTGGGCATGCATCAAAATGATGCCCTTCTCCCACTATTTGCGCTTAAATTGTGCCTGAATTGCGCCATTTGGTTCCCCCTTTAATGTGTCTGTCTCTTCTCTTTAGGTCCAGGTCGAGCGGCCATGCCAGTAACTGGAAGCAGTGCTGCATTCCGGGCAGCCTTGTGGACCAGCATGGACCGACTGGTAGACAGCGTCTGCCAAGCCTGTTGTCAGGTCAGGGTTACGGCTTCTTTTCGACATGTAGACTTACTGACAAGTGCAGCAGGTTACCCCAGGTTGTCAGCATGAAAAATATGTTGACAATAAACTAGTACAGTTGAATCTCATTATTTCGAACACGGTTAATTCGAACTTCTGATTGATTCGAACTCACGATGAGGTCCCATCAAAGCTACGTCTATTACAATGGGCGAAAACACCCGGTAATTCGAACGCCCAAGCGCTTTCGACGATTGATTCGAACATACCGGGCTCCGAAAATGCTCTCAGCACCCTGCCCAATCCTGCCGCGGCACCTGGGACACTTCAACGCTGCAAGAAAAGGCTGCGGTGGAATGTTTGCTCTCTCTCAAATGCCGATCTGCGACGCGCCTGTGTCACGCTTCTCCCTTTTCTTTCCCTGCCACGTAAAGACCCTCCTCCTTCCAACGCCGCGCGCGAAGAGAGAGAGGAAAAAAAAAAAGAAAGCTGCCACTGGGTTGAATGATTGTGTGGTTGAAGAAAAGGCAAAAGGCACCATCTTCTGCAGTCCTTGTCACTTGCGGGAGCATTGCTCTGGGTCTTGAGGGGGAGGAGGGGTCTCTCATGCGCTGGCCGGTGCTGCGCTTCCCTCTTTTCCTTCTCTGCCACGTAACCCTTTTCCTTTCAGCCACGTGCGCGAAGAGAGCAAAAAAAACTGCCGTGGAGTGTTGGTTTTCTCTGAAATACCGATCTGCTTCTCTCCGCATGGAGACGCTCCTCCTTTCTCGTCACCTGCTGGCCATGCTGCGTAGCAGAAAGCGGGAGGCTTTGTTACGCAGCAGCCGTTGTTGTCGTTGTCTTTAGAAAGTGTCGGTGCTGGACATTTTGGCGCGCAACTTCAACAGAATGCTGAAGCTGAAGTAGAAATGCTTTGCAAGCTGTGCGCGAAATTGATTCACTCGCTGGAAAGCAAACGTGTGCAGACATGCATTACCGATTCCTTCAAATAATAACGAATGTCCTGTGATTTGTGAATAAATGTGTCTTCTTAAACTTCCCCCTCGTGTGTTAGCAATGCACATGCCCTACTGCATAGAGAGTCCTCCGTTTAATCTGCTTTCATTCATTCGAACTTCCTTTAATTCGAACAAGTTTTCGGGCCCCTTTGTGTTCGAATTATCAAGATTCGACTGTACATTAGTAGATTTTCATTTACTGGCATGGTTTTTATTTCGTACTTTCAGTGGTTCTTGTTGTCTCCTCTTGCTGTGGTAGTCATACATTGCTTTTAGTTAGCAACAGTGAAATGGAGCCTGTGTGATAACTAAACTGGCATGTACCATGTTTTTTTTTCGTTGGCTGTTGACAGCCAACGAAAAAAAACGAAAACAAAGGACTTGGGATGCAGCTAGTGCTTTTGCTGGTAAGAATTCGTAGTTTAGGGAGAAATTTGAATTCATATAATGATCCAGTTTCCTTTTGCTCCATATCCCTATAACTTGTTCTAACAATACTGTTCTAATTTGTTCTTGTTAACTGCATTTGTTTTAGAGTTATAACTAGGGCTTCACATCAGGCATTACGTGATTTGCTGTGGTGCTGCAGGCGGGGAGACACTGTGCTATGAAACTTGAAAAAAAAAGTTAAAATTTTTTTTTCTGTTAGACTTGCTGAGTTTTTGTTCATTTGTGTGTCGTTTTGAAAATATTCAATTATTTTTCAAGTACATTACATAGCTTTAAAAGGGGCAGACTTGTCATAGACTTTTTTTGTTTATTTCTTCAGTGATCTTGATCAAAATGCCCAAGATTATGCAGTGTTTTCTTCTGATTTCAAATACTTAATTAGTTTTCCTGTAACTCATCTTGCTCGTGAGATAACTTCACCTCCTATTGTTTAAGGCCACCATAGAAAAAAGCGCTTACTTAAAAATGATATTTAAGATATGCCAACATAGACTAACGACTATATATTGAAAGTGAGACGTCCTCCGCTACGCCACCGATCGCCAAATAGAGGGAAGAACACACAACCCTTTTTCTATCCGGTTCCCTCTTGGCTACGTGTCTCAATCACTTTACACATACAGGGATTCGTGCTGGGGCCGGGAAGTAAGAGACGCTATGACCTGTTCCTGTTTACTGATTCATTTAGTTTATTATTAACTTAAAACATCGTATACCGCGTACATCTATTACTACACAAAAAAGTTATAACACATGATTTACACACTCGCGATGTGCGACGCAGGATACATAAGGGAAATAACGGTGCCAATACAAAGGTGCCTCAATACAAAGTAAACACTCGACGATACAAATGATAAAGTCATTATTTACAAAACCGCGCAATGTCTCAATTTGCCACCTCCCTTCCCACAAAGCTACTCTAAATAAGGTGCATAAAGTCCGTCTCACGAAAGGTCCATGTTGACGGGGGCCTCGGAGCTGGTTGTTCAAAACGGGGCCGAAGGTTGGTTCTTTCCGTCGCGGTCTGATCTGTCTCCTTCCGTCGCCGTCTTCATCGTCTTCGTCATCGTCGCCTACGTCGTCCCTCTTAGTGGTTTCCATCTTAGCTTCTCTACCATTTCGAGCTCATCGCATCATCTCTCTGACTCCCTTCGACTCTTCACATCGTATCTCTCGGACCCCTCAGCTCGTCTCGTAGTCCCCTTTTTTGTAGGACCCGACTCCGCCCTACCGGGGCACCAAAACCAGTCCGCCACTCCACGCGGCATATCTTTTTCTTCTCAGTCCGAGTGTATCCTCTTCGGCGGCCGCCCCCGCGGCCTACACCAGTAGAAAACCCTCTCCCAAACAAAGCCGAGCAAGTAACGAGGTACAAACTCAAGCCTCAGGGAGAGGGATGGGCGAGCCGTCCGATGACACTTTAATTACGGGCGAACAATGGTCTCGATGTTTTCGGTACTTGGCGAGCCGGTGTCCAGACCAAGTTTCAACGTTTCTATGCAGCTCTGTGTCTCCCACGAAATTCTCCGTAGCCGCCGCTTCCTCGTCGTTCACCGTCGCGGGCGGCCACCCGCGCAGAACACAGTAAGAGGCCTGGCGCCACGGAGACTGACGGAAAGGCATATTGGACCCGGCACAGGCGCTTGCCGCAAAAGTCGCTTTCCTCGAACCAACAAAAAGTGTTCTGCTGCTCCCCGATGCCACAGATCTGAAGGGTGCGCGCCGATTATTGTACTCTGTCACACGGTCTGTAGACGACAAGGCGCCGCCCGGTCCACGATTTTGCGTGGGGGAGCCCGTGAGAACAGCAGAAATAATCCTTCTGGTACTTAACTCCAGAATGCCCTTTATGCGTGGGTTTGAAAAACGAGCGCACACATCTCGAAAGGAGCGGGGCTCAGTCCGTGTTTGCGGGGACGTCACAATCCCTTCATCTTGCAGAAGAATTTTCCCAGCGGGGAAATTCAAACACGAGAAATGCGGGCGCATAACGCCTTCGGGTTGCGCAGCGAAATTGAGACTTTGCGGCAGTCTTAGGAATACGATACGCGAACACAGTACACTTGTGGTTCAGCCGTGGCGGTAGCGCGTCGCTGAGAGGAACCAATCTTCGATTGTCGCTGAATCATCACCCACCACGAAGCAGTTTGATTCCGTATTTCTACCGCGCACAAAACACTTGAAACCTTCAGAATCACTGCAGAAACTCGTGGATGACGCGTGGACAAAACGCACACTGGTCGCAGCTACTCGTCGGATGGTTTGGCACGCAGCGTTCAGTCATGAATGCGGAAGGTTCACTATACCATGCGAGCACATCACACACTTCGCCTGCACTGTCCACTCTCGGCACAACCGGACAGAGGATACACACATTTCAATACTTTCATTTCACACATGCACAAAATTTTAAGATCTTATCGTACCTCTCAAACCAAACGAAAAACGGGATGGCGGGAGAACATGGGTCATACAGGCAGCAATACTGAATTACCCTCGCGTACCATCTCCTGCCCGGCCTCTGCTGCACCTGTCGGTGAAGGAAAATGGACCTTCAACGCGAATTGCGCGTTCAAATTGGCTGAGAACGTAGCGTATATGCTGTCCAATGCGGTTGTGACCTTGGGCGTTGTACATCAATACCGATCACGACGCTCCCTGCCTCCTAACGAGGCGCGAAACTTCCGTGCGGGGAGACGCCATGAACCCATTTCAATTTGAACTTTCTGAACTTTCTTGTTTGTTTTTAAAACAGTCCCCTTATCACCTTCCTTTCCGACAAGTGGCGAGATCTCGGCAACCTCACATTCACTGACACTATGTTCTTCCCCAATCATCAGGTGTTCATCGATTCCAGGTGGGACCACTCACTCAGTGGTCAACATCAGACACCGCAAACAACACAAAACCACAATAACCGAGCGAACTACCTGCCTCATTTCAAAACACAATCAACAATATAAAACAACTGTACAAGCCAAAGCAAAACAATATAAAAACTTAAACTTCGACAGAAGGTCTTTACTAACGTAACATGCACAATGACCAAGTAGAAAGTATAAAACATAAAATGGCATATAACATTGCGGGCTCTTATGACCCTAGCCGATCCCCGAGCGCTCCGCGTCTACCCGTATGTAGACCTCTTCCCCGACTCCGAGTCCCGGACTCTCATTATATGGTCCGAACTTCAACCTACTCAACTCAGTCGCGGACTGGGGCATGTGCGAAGCTATCATATAAGACCACCGCTGCGTATGCCCGGGTTTTGTGCGGTGTACATCGAGTGTGCTGCAGTTCCCCTTTGGCCCCACGAAAACCACCCCGTTGCGATCTAGGCATTCCTCACTCTCACTTACTCTCTCTAACGTTCGGTCTACCGCCGTGTCGACCAAGACTCCGACAACTGCATCCTCAGAGAACCCATTCTCGTCCAACTCCATATCTCTTACTCCTACTAGTAATGCCTCATCGTCTCGTGGGATCTTCGAGGTAGAAACCACAGCTAAACCATCTGCACACGCTCCAGCGACCTCGACATCGACAGCATTTGTTTCACCCAGTGGCACCGGCGTGCCAGCGTTCCTCTCAAACACGCCCTCGCTCAATGGCGGAACATCCTCCTCGATCACGGAACTTACATTAACCACTTCCACACACGCTGAACCGTGACTCATTTTTAAGGAGCTTATTTCCTCGCGGATATTTATGACTGCGATTGACCTCTGCGCGTCAACGTCATGAGGAGGGGTTGCGTCTAGGTTTCCAGGTTCGACTTTTCCCGCCCTCTCCTTGCCTTTGTGAATGCTACCGCCACCCGTCGAATTCCAATTTCGTCGCCGGTACCGGTGGCATTCTCGCCGAATGTGACCAAACCTGCCACAGTTATAGCACCCGCCGGGATAAGGGAGCTGCTTCGGGAATTCCTGCCAATTTTGTGTCACCTTTTTGCGTACTGCCAAGCTCTCCACAAGTTTTTCGAGGCGGTCAAGGCGGCTATGCATCTCATGAACCTCCGTGTCCTCTCCTACATATCGAATGGGTAACGGATGGCTGCTCGACACTTTCTCATTCTGTTCCTCATTGACCGCTGTGGCAATGGCTTCGTCAAACGTTTTCGGGTCTCGAGAGAGAACAAATCGGCGTACCGGATCCCTCAGGCCTAATAAAAATTGCGAGAGCAATTGTTCGTCTAGAATTTCGCGGCGCAGTGAAGCTTTCACCGGATCATGACTATCGGAGCTTGCCAGGGTGGCGGTCCCGAGGATGCGCAAGCGACTCGCAAATGACTGCACCTCCTCCTCTGCCCCCTGCCTCGCGTTTAAAAACCGCTCCGTTTTAAAGATAAGTGGCTCCGTATCGAACCTCTTGAGGGCCAAACATTTGAATTCAGAAAAATTTGAAGCCGCAGCGACGCCATCATCCCACCACGCAAAATCGTGCGCCGCGCCTACCATCTTGCATCGTGCTATGCAGATCAGCTCATTATCCCGCCATCCACCCAAGTGACCAACCTGTTCCAAAATTTTCAAGAAAACCCCAATATCCGGACCCGTATCACCTCCCGTAAACGACGGAACAATGTCCGCTAACATCAATGCACTCATGTCTAGTGGGTCGCCTCGGTCGATCATCTTGGTAGCCTGCTCGTTCATCGTGCCGTCTCTCCTTCCCTAATACGAGGGTGAAATCTCGCACCGTTGCCCCAGCAGTAATCCCACCGCTGCCACCACTTGAGACGTCCTCCGCTACGCCACCGATCGCCAAATAGAGGGAAGAACACACAACCCTTTTTCTATCCGGTTCCCTCTTGGCTACGTGTCTCAATCACTTTACACATACAGGGATTCGTGCTGGGGCCGGGAAGTAAGAGACGCTATGACCTGTTCCTGTTTACTGATTCATTTAGTTTATTATTAACTTAAAACATCGTATACCGCGTACATCTATTACTACACAAAAAAGTTATAACACATGATTTACACACTCGCGATGTGCGACGCAGGATACATAAGGGAAATAACGGTGCCAATACAAAGGTGCCTCAATACAAAGTAAACACTCGACGATACAAATGATAAAGTCATTATTTACAAAACCGCGCAATGTCTCAATTTGCCACCTCCCTTCCCACAAAGCTACTCTAAATAAGGTGCACAAAGTCCGTCTCACGAAAGGTCCATGTTGACGGGGGCCTCGGAGCTGGTTGTTCAAAACGGGGCCGAAGGTTGGTTCTTTCCGTCGCGGTCTGATCTGTCTCCTTCCGTCGCCGTCTTCATCGTCTTCGTCATCGTCGCCTACGTCGTCCCTCTTAGTGGTTTCCATCTTAGCTTCTCTACCATTTCGAGCTCATCGCATCATCTCTCTGACTCCCTTCGACTCTTCACATCGTATCTCTCGGACCCCTCAGCTCGTCTCGTAGTCCCCTTTTTTGTAGGACCCGACTCCGCCCTACCGGGGCACCAAAACCAGTCCGCCACTCCACGTGGCATATCTTTTTCTTCTCAGTCCGAGTGTATCCTCTTCGGCGGCCGCCCCCACGGCCTACACCAGTAGAAAACCCTCTCCCAAACAAAGCCGAGCAAGTAACGAGGTACAAACTCAAGCCTCAGGGAGAGGGATGGGCGAGCCGTCCGATGACACTTTAATTACGGGCGAACAATGGTCTCGATGTTTTCGGTACTTGGCGAGCCGATGTACAGACCAAGTTTCAACGTTTCTATGCAGCTCTGTGTCTCCCACGAAATTCTCCGTAGCCGCCGCTTCCTCGTCGTTCACCGTCGCGGGCGGCCACCCGCGCAGAACACAGTAAGAGGCCTGGCGCCACGGAGACTGACGGAAAGGCATATTGGACCCGGCACAGGCGCTTGCCGCAAAAGTCGCTTTCCTCGAACCAACAAAAGGTGTTCTGCTGCTCCCCGATGCCACAGATCTGAAGGGTGCGCGCCGATTATTGTACTCTGTCACACGGTCTGTAGACGACAAGGCGCCGCCCGGTCCACGATTTTGCGTGGGGGAGCCCGTGAGAACAGCAGAAATAATCCTTCTGGTACTTAACTCCGGAATGCCCTTTATGCGTGGGTTTGAAAAACGAGCGCACACATCTCGAAAGGAGCGGGGCTCAGTCCGTGTTTGCGGGGACGTCACAAAAGTATGCAAGAGTTTTTTTTTTGTTTTTAGGCCTTTCTTGGTTACTTTACAGCAAAATGAACTATCCATTTTCAAAAGCAGTTGAAATTGTGTTACAATTTTGATGAGTGAATAATTAAATAGGATTGTGCTCTAAATTCTGCTCCCATAAAATAATTATTGTGGTACCTGCCCTAGCTGCAGAGATATTGAGGCCTCAAAATTGAAAAGTTGTAAATTAACGTTTTTGAGAAAAATGGAAAAAACTGAAACTGAAAACACAGCTTTTTCAAAAAGCAATCAACATGGTGCGCATGTTTTGCAATCCTCATAAAGGTCTTCATAAATTTGTAGCAGAGCTTCTAACACAGGTGCCGGCAAGTTCATTTTTTTGCAGCTTCTCCATGTTAACAGCACCAAGAATCTGGACAGTTAGAATGACATTACAAAAAAATATACACCCTGGTATGTGAAAATTTCCAGAGATATAGAAAAATACTTGCAGAAACCAAATATGTCTATTTTAAAAAATGAATTTTTTTGTCATTTTTTGGTCCCAAATACCAGTCTGCCCCCTTAAAATATCAAGCATTTCATGTGCCAAGATTTTTTAGAGTTACAAATTGAATTACAGGGGTGCAACAGCCATGCCAGTTGCACCAATTTTATACAATTCCCCATGGATGCACCAAGCTGCACCAAAACCATGAAGTTTGCTGAAGTTGTGTTACGCTGAGCCAAAATGCATGACCAGCCTAAAAATTTTCGCAAGTGTGCCAGTTTCCATGAGAAATAGAGGCTACATTGGCAACCTGCTGTTTGTGTCATCAACGAATCCAAGTGCGCAGAACCTAGCGCTAAACCATGGTGTAAGATATATACACTTTTTATGGGTGAGGACTCTTGCGAGATGCGATCGATGAGATCAAGTAACAACGCCGTGCCCATTGGTCCACTGACCACAGCGGATACCTGGTGGCAGGACTGCAGAACCTCGACATAAATGTGTTGCCATAGCCACCAATGTTTCGCCGAAAATATATGAATTCTCTGTTCAGCAAACTCTGTTATGACATGTTAAGAACTAAAGCTGAAAGCGTATGCCGCATTTTCCGCGCGCAAACAGGCTCGGCGTGTGTCAAACGCTCGCGTTGCCAGCCATCGTGTTGGTCTCCATAGCAACGGCACCTAAAACATTCCTCTGTCTTGAAGTTGCGTCATCCTTGCGATGGATAGTCTGTGCCCTTACCGTATCAACGGGTGCACACCGTTGTTTCTTAATTTTTGTGGGGTTCGCAGGTGCTGAGTTCCCTAGGCTCTTGGAGTGAACAAACACAGCAGACGTGGTCGGAACAAACCCAACAACACACACATTTATTTCACTGCTTTAGGACGACGATATTTTCAGCCGAATTAATATACACCAATCGTGATCAACTTGCTAAGACATCCTTACACAATATTACTCAGCACGTAATACAATCGAGCCCGCTTATAATGAATCTGAGTGTGACGCGGCATCCGTTCGCTGTATCACGAAGTTCGTAGTAAATGAAACACAGCTTTTTAAAAAGTTGCGAGGGAAAACACAAACTTTTTTCCCCAAAAAGTCCATGATGCCTGTGTTTGGAAGAGCAGAAACGATAAGGGCGGTCTCGAGTTAATTTAAAACGGCAGGCTGCTCGTTCGCCAACGCCCGTGGCATAAGCTGCATGAGGTGCTGGCTCCAAAGCTTCGTCGTTCTCGCAATCCGATTCCTCCAAATCGCTCTCGCCACGTACTTAATTCACAATGCCCCAATCCGTGCACGGTTCCGCAATGTCGGCATCATCGGCCGTAATTAAACCATCGCAACAGATGTCCCACCCGCTCTCCCAGTTCGGAGTCGATGACGCGCTGCCACAAATCGCCGCCGCAGTGGTCCTGTTCGGAAGCTTCAGACTCGGCATCGGGTCGGACGATCGACGAGGTTGGCCTCGCAAAAATAGTTTCACGCACATGTAGCCATCACCACCGCCCACAAAATATCCACCATCTCCACAGTTGAATACCGGGATGCCTGAAGCGGCAAGTTGGCTGCCAGGTGGTCAACAGCTATGAGCAAGGTCAACAGCTACGCGGCACCTAACACGCGGATTACGCTCAAGTGAAGCGGTCACACTTTCAACGTTTTGTTGAGCGGCACGAAAAAGCGTGCTAGTCCTCCCGTTGGCCATCATGACCACACACACACACCAAGAGCGAGCAAGACGCGCACACGCTGGTAAAAGTTCTGGGCGCGTTTCCAGTCAAAAAACAAAGCTAATTCGAGCCAGCGTGACGAGCGTCGCGAAGCGCTAGAGACAGGCGAAGGGGCTGTGATCAAGAGAAGAGAGTAGACATGCGAGAGAAGGGGAAGGAGTTACGATAAAGCACGGGGGAATGGAAGATTTCTTCCTTCGTGCGATAAATAGAAGGAGGATGCCACAGGTGGGCGACCTTGAAAACCAAAACACACGGGAATGATGCAGGTTGGGTAGCTTGCTTGAAAGGTCCGCGAAACTCGCACATAGAAAAACATGAAGAAAAGAGTGCCAGCGCTGGCAGAATTCAAAGAATCGACGGCCATGCTAAAAAAATCGTCTTGTTGCGCCGGTGGGTTTGCATGGCTTCACCAACTTCGATATTTCGCAATTCATTCCGCGCAAATTAACAGCCGTTTTCGCGCTTCCGCAAGCGCGCGGAAGGCATGCTGAGCCAAGTGTGAAGTGAGCGAGAACAACTTCTAAACACGAAACGAATCGCAAATTATCAGAGTCGGTGGGGTAGCGTACGCGCGTGCACTAGACACAGACTATCGGACTTAATACAGTCGGTGGCGGACGATGTTCAATTGTTGGCAAATGGTCTGGTCACTCCAGGCCGGTGATGCCAACGATAGTACCAGCGATCAAAAACAGGGTACGTGGCCGACCAGTCTTCGAAATATCGGTGGCAGTGTGAAAACACGGGCCTCGTCTGGCGATGTGGGGTGCTCAAAATAGCGGGGGGACAAAGGACGGAGGGGTGCGTAACAAAAAGCGGTCGGGGAGAGCAGCAACTAGAGGGGCGCGGAGGCAGTATCGGCGTTTAACAATAGGAATGTATGGGCACCTAGCCGTTGCCTGATCGGTGGTCGAAATTGGTTTCCCGGGAAGTCGGCAGACCGCAAACTCCGTTCGCTGTAACCGATCAGCGGCGCTCGGAGGCCTTCGTTGTAAGTGCGATTTTGTGCCATTGAACCAATGTATATTTTCACGGTCACGTGGATATTGTTCGTTTTAAACAAAAGTTCGTTTTAAGTGGGGCCGTTATATGTGGGCTCGACTGTAACATCACAAACACAAAAGCACAGAAAAGGTGGCGGCGCCAACTCTTGACTCACCACGCGAGCCCCCGGCAGACGGCCCACGGTGCCATGCATCAGGGACACGCCGCGAGAGCAACCGTTCCCGCCAAACGCCACCTGCCGAAGAGACTTGTTGAACTCTCTCTGCCACCACTAAGGCTTGCCTGCCACTAGGGGTCACCGCCGGTGCTACTGCTCTAACAACCATGGTGATGATGATAGTGGTGGTCAACTCTCATGAACACAATGCCACCTACCGCGCGATAGTTGCGACCCCTGAATGCGGATTCTGTGCGAGACACATGGCCACGAGGCGCAAACAACTGCACAGGGGGCGTCAGCACCCTCACATTCCCCCAACTTTAATTCAAGCCATATCCTGAAAGAAAAGAAATCTGCTACACAAGCTCTAACAAAACATAACATCCCATGTCCCTACATAATGTCCATGCACCACGACACCGCCGCCAGTTGACACTGCTGCACTCTCCGGCTTGACGACTTCACCTCAGTACCGGTACCCGCAACAGCAGCGTTGCTGCTGGCGCGACGAACCGTCACCAGCGCCGACACGTCTTCCGGTTGCGACCAGCGCTCACGAGGGTGCCGGACTGCAGGCAGTTGCGCGCAGGTTTCAAGCATCTCCATCGCCCGACCTCACGACTGCATTCCTGGTCAGCAGTGTTGACGATGTGAAGAGGACAGCCAGCCGTGGGTTACATCATTCCCGCTGGGTACATTCCAAAACGCTCGACAGAACAATGCAGTAGGGCAAAGGGAAGGGAGCTTGGGGCTCCACGACCACGTGGTACGATGGTCAGTACTGTTAGATAATACATCGGCGGCGGCCGAGACGCCTATCTAAATAAAACAAAAATCACTTTTTGCTAACTCGCGCATCGCAAGATAAAAAAAAAAGGGGGAGGGAAGCAAAGTGAGACACTTCAACACCACGATCCACCTAGTTGTACCATGTGCGACAGGCGGCTGCGCAGAGCCTTACGCCTAATGAGTCACTTGACAACAACTTGCATCCTCCCAGCACCGAGCCTAGGTGCAGAAGAGGCAGCCGCAAGGAGACCTTCACTCTGCAAGGTGGCCCTATCACTCGCCGCACACAGCAGCTTACCGAGCGATCGGCGTCCACCGTCCCGGACGGTGTCTCGATGCCCCGGTGTCGAGCCACGATACCAGACAGCAAAGGACGCCCAGCTCCCTGAGCCCAAAGAGATAGAAGCTATTTACAGAAAATCGGACCACACACGAGGCTTCCGTACTCACTGGCTTTGGGCCTGGGCTACAATCCACGTGCTCTAAGCCTTGCTCACCCCAGGATGCAGACCACATGGCTCTCGTACTCAACTGAACAATGTTCTTAAAAACCAACCACAACAACAACAAAAGCACTTGCGAGCAGGAAAAATAAAAACTCAAAGGTCCAATAAGTTCAAACTGGTTACAAAAACCAATCTCCTCGCTCTCAACAAAGCACACCGCCGACTCTAGCAAAGAAGTCCCCCTTGACCTACTCCACCCCGGCTCTAACAAAAGCTTGTACTGAACTGCGAAAACTGTTGTTCAACGCTCCAAGAGCTCCACGTTGGGCAGCCAGTGTGGGGTCTCGAAATGGCGAGCGAGAGCACCACGCTCTTTGAGTGAACGGACACAGCAAACGTGGTCAGTACAAACCAAACAACATACATATATTTATTTAACTAATTTTAGAACGACGATATCGTTCACCGAATTACTATAACATCAATCATGATCAACACGCTATGACATCCTTACACAATCTTACCATACACTTCAAAACATGACAAACAGAATAACACACACAAGGCGGCGTCGCCTACGTTTGACTCACCACCAGGGCCCCCGGTGCCGTGCACCGGGGCCTTTCTGCGAGAGACAGCCGTCCGTGCCAAACACCGTCACCAGAGAAAAAGACTCGCTCTGCTGTCTCTGCCACCAAGGCTTGCCTGCCGCCAAGGGTCACCACTGGTGCTATTGCTTTAACAACCATGGTGATGATAGCGGTGATCTACGCTCACGAACACAACGGCACCTACCGCGCGATAGTTGCGACCCCTGAATGCGGCTTATGTGCGAGACACGTACGCTATGAGGCGCAAACAACTTACAGGGTATGTCACCACCCCCACATTTTATAGAACGCGCCTTCAAGCGAGCCGAGAAGTTGTGGCTTAAACTTGAACCCATCGTAAAAAAAAGGGGGGGGGGGGGAGTAGCGATGTTAAAAACGCTGCTTAAGCCACCCTTGCCGCAGTACACTGAACAGGGTATTTTGATTTAGAAGGGGCTTATGATAAAATTATGATTTCATCCACCACGGCCGCTGGATGAGAAAGCGCTGAGAAACTAGCAGCCGTGGCACTACTCGTGGAACACAGCACATTTCGTTTAATACACATGCGTGTACACTACATAATTATGAGCACTAGTATGCTTGCAGACGTCTGAAAAAGTTACTGGCAATCATTTGGAACAGTGTATGACATTTATGCAACCGTAAAAGCTGTGCGCCAGTTGTTTTTTTCTAGTCCACCCCTACTCCTCAGTTCCATGAATCCCCTGAATTTCAAGGTCGCCAGCTTGGCAGATCTACATTTGAATTCACAGAGTCTGTCAAGGATATGACCGACGTGGAAAGCGACGGGCAGTGTGCAGAAACATTTGAGTGCTAAGATTTTGGTGCATGTTGAAGAACCCCACGTAGTCAGAATTAATCTTTAGTTGTTACAACATGTCTTGTAATCACAGCGTCGTTCTCACACGTAAATCTCCAGAATTGAACTTAGCTTAATGATTATGCAGAGTTTCTCTCAGAGATTTTTTTCTGTACTTTCTGATCACACATTGTAGTAGTATTCTAAGGTAATAATAATGTCAATAAAGCTGTTCGTAACTTAGGCATTTATTTGCAGACTTAGATTCTAGTCAGTATTCAGTACACCTTATATTTTACAGAATGTTGACGTTGCAATGATGTTTGAGGCAATTATTTGGTTATAATTAAAACAATTAGTGAGAACAGTGGAAATAACATGCAAGTATTGTAGTACTGTTTCTGATCTTCAGCTTTTTTGTGCTCCTTGGTTGGCAAAATATAATTGTTTGAATTTCTCGTTCATAAAAATGGAAGGAAACAGTGCGCTGACTGCCGAGCTGTAAGAAGTTGTTAGTTGCAAGAAATCACATGGTAAGTCAGAATAATTCCATCCGAGTCGAGCTTATTCTCATTTTCTGTCTGTGTTTACCATATTTCTCTTTATTTTCAAAGGGGCCATGACACCCAATTTTCGATCATAATTTGTGTTGAAGGGTGTCTAAGGGTTGAAGTCGTTAACTTTTAAAGGCAAAGCGTAAAGGTCTTTCAATTTTTCATCACTACATTACAGGAGGATGAAGTTCAGTAGATAAAGTTCGGTAGATAAGGTATTATTACTGCCAGAAATCTCTATGTCTTGAATATGTTTGGTATTACATTTATTCACAGATCCAGCAGCTCGAGCAAGTTCTGGCCAAAAAGAAAGACCCTGTGACGCACGTGGTTTTTCTCCAGGAACTGCAAAAGGTAGGCTCGGCGCATGAATGGTCGTGATTAAAATTAAGGCACAGCTGTGATTGCATTGCGAAGTGCGTGTTAGTCGCAATCAAACTGATGGCCCTGAAATATGGTTTGTATCACTCGGAATCACAAAATGGGGGCGTGGATATCTGCCCATTGTGGTAGTCCAGCGATTGTAGTGCTCTGCTGCTAAGCTGAAGGTTGCAGGGTCGAATGTCGGCAGGGCCGGCTGCATTTGGTGGAGGTGAAATGCTAGAGGCCTGTGTGCACTCAGACCTCGATGTAACGAACGTGGATATAATGAAGTAAATAAAAATAGTCGTGCGATAGGTACAGTGTTAGAAATATACCTTTATATCAAATTTTTGAATATAACGAACAAATTTTAGTTTAAGATGCAACTTCATTATAAAAAGGTTTCAGTGTACTTGGATTCATGTGCGTATTATAAAGAGCCTAGATGGTCGAAATGTTTGGAGCCCTCCACTATGGCGTCTCTCACAAAGGACATTAATAGTTGTGCTATAGATATAGTGTTAAGAATACCTATACCTTTACAGCAAATTCGCAGACATAGCCAACTTACTTCCATATAAGATGCAACTATGGTATAATTAGGTTTGAGTGCAATAATGCATGAATAAGTTGGACAGGGTTGTGTGAATCACTTCAACCCTTAATGAGTTCTCGCTCCTATGAAGTTGATATTCCTTTTCTCTGTTGGTAAAACATAGTGGAAGTTTACACGTTGATGTGAACAAATTTAAATTTGCTAATACTAAATGCATCTGAATATTGTTTAGTTTTATATTTTCAACAAAGCAATCATATATGATTTGTACATGAATTAATGACATTTCTACACCTTTACTTGAACCATAATTGCGATGGTGCACTCATGAAAATTCAGCACTGGCAAAATGCTGCTGCTAAATCGGATCGACTGTCATTATGCTAAAAAGCTTAAGGTTGATGCACTCAAACCTCGATGAAACGAATTCAGATATGGCGAATTTTCGTCTATAACGAAGTAAATGGCCAATAGCTTTGCCATAGATGCAGTGTTACAAATAATAATATTTAACCAATTTTCCGATATAACAAAGTATTATCTTAGCAGATGTGAGTTTCTGTGTGCATGTTGTCTTGTCGCATTTTTCACTTGCATCTGCTGTGCACTGATTTGGCAGGATTCCTGAATTGTATGTTGTTGCTTTCCAGAGTGGGCACGGTGATATTCTGCGAACCTTCTGGCTGTCCCTCGCTGAGATGCTGTCTGATGAATTGGCCAAGGCTGCGGCTGGTATGTTTTATTCCTAAATCTATATGCATTCATTTAACGGGCTGTGAGTAGTATCCTTTTGTTTTCTTTTGAGTCATGTGCATAGGAAGGTTGTCACAGCTTCAGTATGGCATAATCCAAATGGAAAACACTCTTTGGGGTAAAATTATATCTGCTTGCATTTGGAGATGTGGTTGTACAATGCAGAGACGTTTCCTTGTAAAATGCTTTGCCATGGCGAAGTAAGTAAATGAACATGAGAGGATGGTGCCAGAACTGAAATAATGGCCTCACGGCATTCCCAGAGTATGCGATGTGCTATCCGCTGTTTTCCTTGGGGCATTTATATGACATCATTTCACACCTGCGCCCAGCATTAATGTTGCAGGAGTGTAACATTCATGTGTCCTTGCATAACAGCTGCGCCAAATGAAAATTGTATCTGCACTAGATATGCTCAACCGTGCATAACATGTAGCGACAGTGTTATAAGTTAGCATTTGTGCATCACTGGGCCTCTTCTGAACTTTACATCGTAATCTGAAAAACTCAGAACTTAAATCTTGGCATACATCTGGGGCAGATAGTGTGGGCCACGAGTTCCCAAAATATTCGTATGCATTCTTCAACATGCGTTAGTAAGGGTGACTGAGTGATAAATTACTCAGAAAGGTGTCCATTTGTCAGTATAGCATGGGAAGGCTTTCGTGCACTGGCCAATGCACATTGTTTGTGACATTGGAGTGATTTCTCTAGAGAGCTTGTCAACATCTCTAATTTTAAATGAGGTTATTTTCAGAAACTAGGAACCTTAGAGCTGAATGTGTACGTAAGCATGGGCAAACATTTGGGTGCTTCAAATATTCTGACATGTAGTGCAGTATGCGAATTCACTTTGACAAGCAAGTTATTCAAAATTTCTAAGTATTCGAAATGTATGAATAGACGTATATTTGAGCGTATGTAACCTCTTGTAAAAAGGACTTCAACGCAGTTTAGGACTGCTGTGCCATGGAACCACCTATCTAGGGATAATATTTAAAAGTTGTTTCCACTTCACTTAAGCTATAAAGTGACATTCACACATGCCTAGTTCATATTCTTTAAAACATTGTGCAAGTTAGTTGGTTCGTGGCAAAAATAATCACTTTCATTTATAGTATCTTATTTATACTATTCAAGCTGGTCAATTTAAAATTACTCGACCAAAACGCTACTTGGCTTGAATTCGCTTTGGGCCGCAAGTTTACTGTTCACACATACTTAGTAGCAAAGCTTTACGCTATAAAAAATTGGGCATAATGCCAGGCTCACTCGTGTCTTGCGAGGTTGATGTGCAAGCGATTTCTTCTGCAGCCTCTGTTTGTCTTTCCTTAATGTAATGAATAGTGAGCCATTTTTTTCAATGCATTATGGGCGGGCAGCAAACAAACATTGGCTCTACTCGTGACTGCTGCAGAGTCTACGTTTCTGCGGCAAGCGTTCGAGGGCGAGTATCCCAAGTTACTGAGTCTGTTCAATGGGCTCTGGAAGCGGCTAGAACAGATCGAAGGCCAGACCCCGGCGAGCGGAGACGGTGAACCTGGTGTTCGCTTCTTGAGCCAGCAAGACTTCAAGTACGTCGCTTCTCCTATTGAAAAGACTGCGTTGTCATAAAGCGCTGCACATGGCGTCGCTACTCTTTTTAAAATTTTATGAGCAGCTAGTAAGGTGCCGTCACGATGGCAGATTAAATAGTCAGCACTGTAATTCATGCTGGCATGTTCCTGTGCTGGTTAGGAATACACCCATGCCGTGCATAAGTCAAATAAAAAAAGTTTTATCAGGCAAACTCGTGCCCTTGTAAACAAATACCATTCACAGTACAACAAAAGTAGCAATTACAAACATTGGTCGTCAAAATCTGATCTATGGTAAAGCACATTGGCTATTGTACAAAGTGATTCTAATGAAACCGCTGGTGCTCACGCATGTTCCCGAGGTCTCCACTGTTTCACGAGGTATTGACAGCCTGAAAATTGAAGAAATGACAAGCGAGCAGTCACAGGTACTTGTCCTTTCTTCATTTCTCAAGCTTTCAACATCTTGTGCAGTGAAGTACTAACTAGCCTGACCTTTTAAGCTAATACTCCGCCGATTACATTGCTCACAGAAATTGAATGTGATTATGAAAAACATTCGAGAAGGTCTGCCTGTTCCTCCTCTATGTAATTCTGGTAAACCCCATGAAACTAGGACTGTTGCGCTACCCGTGTTGAGAATTTTGCTCGTGTCACTCATTCAATCATGGTGCAGGCCCGAAGAGACACTCTGTGGCACCCTAGCACCATTGGAGAAGGCTTACCTATCGAGGTCTCTGTCACGCCTATTGGATGCCGTCAACGTGGCCCTGTCGGGAAGCAGCCATGACAGTCGCCCTTCGCAAGATGACCTTGACGGCATTTTGCGAGCCATCACCAGGTTAGGTGGCCAATTGCAATACGGCGTCCATTTTTTTTTTCGCCGTCTATTACTGGTGCAAGAAGATGAGTGCAGTAAAATTAGTAAATGCAGATTTCACAGAACCAGAAGAATGGCATCAATAGAATTTCAAATGATCAAAAGCATCACGAGAACAATAAAAAGTTATCTGTTACACCAATATACTTTTATTTTCTTGATTATTACATAAATACGGTATTTATTTTGTATAATAGCAGTGTAAAAGCCCTGCTTTTCGTCAGCCTTCGACTTTGTTCTCAATGCAATCATAGTGCCAGACTCTTGCATTAAAGCAGCCCGAAATGTGCTTGGCATCTTCCCCTTATTACGTACTGCCACCACTACTACAGGGATGTGACGCTAGTTTTCTTGCAGCTAAAATGCTGAGGGAAGTTAGGTCGCTTAGCTTCTCGTCTATGTGTAGACTGTTTGGAAACAGGTTCTTTGTTGTACTTTACTCATCCTCGGTGGTTGATGGCGCTATCATCTGCTAGCTGTCCCGGCGTCGCCCGTGCGCGCCATAAAAGCGTTTTGCAGCTATCTTTTCTCGCAATCCTTTAACTGCAACAGTGGAATCTGCTGTGATCTCGAGGGGTTGCCCAAAAGCGTGTGCTATGACCACTTTGCCAACTACGCGGCAACCTCACACGACGACGCCGTTGTCATTGTAGCAAGTAACCAACATTGCAGCAAGCTACTCCGAAACATCAAAATAAACTGCCGATAACAAGATTAATGACAAAATACGGCCGCCGCCTCACTTCCACATTAGAAGTTCGTGTGCGCACGGCGAACAAGCAAGGTGAGTATCTAAGGTGCTACCATGTTGTGGAAATCATCAGGATCTTTTCTCGGTGACAAGTGATTTTTTGTGGTTTTCCAGAAACCTGAGACGCAATAGCGAGAAATGACCCTTCGCAACAGCAAATCTTGTCGTCGTCACTCGAAAATAGCATGCATGTGGTTGGGCCTTAAAGTTTTATATTCGCAGAAAGCGATCGTCAGTCCGCACGGGCAGATTTGTGACCTTCGCTCGCTCACGCTTGCTGTGTGCTTCTCAGTGGCAATGCCTCTACACTCGCATTTGTGAACCGCTCTGTGATGCACAGATAGAGAAGATGGGGGACGTGCTATGCACAGATAGAAAGAAAAATAATACGGCAACGGGCGAGGGGGGGGAGGGGGAGGGAGCGAGCCGAGGTAGCCAAGGGGCTCGGAATAATAATTAAACAACAGAAGAGATCCAGAGGGTAAGTAGGCGCCAAGTGTCAGTTAGCGGGACTGCAGGGGATGAATGTAGGGGGTGCGTTTATTATGCAGGTGAAAAAAAATCCAAATTTTGATGACTGAAGTTAGAGGTGCGTTTATTATGGGAGCGCGCTCATTACGCGAGTAAACACAATAGTTCATCCACAACAATGTGGTAAACAAGTTTATGCCAGCATACTGACCGTGGCTGAAAGCTTTTCATCTTCAACGGCTCCTGGTTTATTTGAGTTCTGTGACCTTGTGTGCGTATCACATCAGATTTAAAATAAAGCTGCCGAGTGCTGGACCCGTGTGTGGTCAAAAGCGTGAAGTTTTTCAAACAGTGCAGAAAGTGGACACACAAAATAGACCACTTAGCACTGTTGTAAGGCAGTGCTTGTGCCGTGTTTCGTTTCTTCGCTGTTTGGAAAACCATAAAATTGTCATCTTGTGACCTCCTGCTTGCTCAAAAAGGCATTATTTCTATTCAAGTTTGTACATTATTGTCCATTTGCCAGATTTCGTTCTCTCAGTCTGCCTGGTGTGCCATTCGGCCCCCACCTTGTTGGCTTCATTTAACTTGGCCCTCCGCCTCCAAAAGTTGCCGATTCCTGTGCTAAACAACTTACTAAAATTTGTTGGCGTGAAAAGCCCAGTTGCATGGTGCCTTTTAACTTACGGCAGTGGTAGCAGTGTTGGTAATGGCAGTGATAGCGGTTTTAGTGTTTGAGTGCTGACGAGGGGTTGTGTTTTGTGCCAATGTCCAGTGAGCTGCGGGTAGCCTCGGTGGACAGCCGGCTGTGTCGCATGGTGGCCAAGAACGTGGCGCAGGCCGTCCACCAGCTGGCCGCTCGGTGCGAACAGCTTGCCGCTCTGGAAGGCTCGGATGCCTTGCAGGTGAACGGCCCTGCCACTGCAGCCCAGCAATGCAATGCCAGCCTGCTGCATCTGCTGCATCTCTTCCAGACCCAGATGGACACGGTAAGATGGTCGCTGTATTCATTTGCTTGTTGAGGGCATATGCCGAGCATGTTTGGAATAATAATATTAATAGTAAAATAATAAAAACAATAATAATGCAGTTTTGCATGCCCAAACCACTATATTGTCTTGTGTTTTTATTTTGATATATATATATTTCACCTGCAAAGACTGTTGGCAAAACTCGGTGCAGATTGTGCTGTTTGAGAAGCTTTACTGCAGTCTGAGATAATTTTGTTTGGACCGCATGCAGCACTCAAACAGTCCAACTTACACGCCACCAGTAATAACGCTTTGATCTTTGATAGCAGATGTACAAAAGCCGATGCACTTTACCACTTGGTAGATTATTGATGGCTGATGCTCTTTCTGTCACTATCAGTCTACTGCGTGTACTGCTTGTACCTCAACTTTTCATTTGCCAGGCACAAGATCACCCCAAGAAAAATATTTGTCTTGAGCCTGCGAACGGTTGCCTTCTTTAACATCGTGATCACTGGACGATGTGATTATTAGGTGCAATGCAGTGGAACGCTGCGAAAGTTTCAACCATTTCAGCAAACAAGCCGCTAGCATTTCGCATCCATCAAAATGTGACTGCTGCAGAAAGAATGAAACCCTTGTCATCGTATTGGCAGAGTTAGTCAAGATTGTTTTATAAGACGTGATCAACGGCGGCTGTTTTGAAGATAGCAGCAGCACAGTAACTTTACGTTTCTTTTTTTTGTTATAAGTACCTAATGACCTTTTTATTGTGATAAACCTTGAATGTTTGAGTGCACGGTGGTCAATTTCTTTGAAACATACGCAAAGCCCCAGCTGCAGCTATAGTTTCAAGGACCAAATTCCGTGAGAGGTGGTACCGAGCGCGGTTTGTTGACCACATGAGTGCAAAAAAACAGGGACGCTCTCGTCATGCTCTTTGTGCGTGGCGTTCTGTGCACATAAGCACTGCATTGACAGCTGCAGGAGAGAGCTCTCACAAGGAATGTGACAGCCAACGCAAATTCGATACGTAGCTGGCTGTTGGTTGTTTACACTTCAGGCATATTTATGTCATGTTAAAATGTTCTTCGTTTTGCATACAGCTGCATGGTATGCACTTTAAAATTGATTATAAATATTTTCTAAGCTATATTAGTCATTGACATTTTGTAGAAGATGGGTTGGGGAGCAAAAGATGGGGAACTCACACAGATTCACTCATGGAATATATTTTGCGCTCGGGGCTCACTCGGACCCAGACTCGAATAAATTTTCTTCAGCTGGACTCACTCGGACTCAAACTCACCCGAACTCACTCAGGCTCATATCCATGGTTCGATCCAAGTCTGAGTGAGTTGACTCATGAGTCCGGTAGGATGCAATTAACTTCTTCGGCCATGGTGTTGATGCTCTTTACCAAAAAAATCTCGTATAATAGGTGCTCTCTGTTGGTGCCTTTTGACCTCGTACCTTCAAATATGAGTTGTCAGTGCTTGCAGTTCTATAAGGACAGTGTTTTAGTTTTAAAAGAGATGACTCCCACGCGATATTTTTATCCAGATTCTCCTGTGAAAGAGTTGGTGGGAAGGGGCAGGTGATTCAAAATACCTCCCCTCTTCCCATAAGTCGTGCCCCTGGTCAATAAATGTTGCGTTAGTGCATGAAAACTAGTCCGTTGAAGTACAGTAATACCTCATTAATTTGAGCTCGGCTATTTCAAAACCACCCCTAATTCAAAATATTTCCGTAGTCCCGTATTTTGCAGTAAAAGTCTGAGTGGATAATTTGAAGTGGCAGTCAACTCCAGTTCGGTTAATTAGAAAACTTTGGGTGCCATGAGCTGGATTCCGATATTACCGCAAATCCGCAGAAACGACGGCCCTTAAGAGCCACAAGGTAATTCAACACAGCGATACTCATGAGTGGCAGCTGAAGCACGGTAGCCTTGGGACTTCCAGCGCAAAAAAAAAAGGGGGGGGGCGGGGAGAACTGGTCTCGTGGCCATGAAATGTGGGCCCGCGGAAAACAAGACGTGCTTCACTGCAGCACAGCGGTGACGCTTGGGCAGCATTTGCATGTTTCCCGCCACGTCAGCGGGTCATGTTTTACACACTCTTTCTGGGAATATAAAGAAATTAATAGAGGGCAGCCTGGTGGAATTCGCAATGTATGCGTACCTCCGATTGCCGGTTTCTCCAGCAGTTCACACACCTGCCCTGCTGGCGGAGTTCAAGCCTGCAATGCCTACTTTGAAAACTAAGTTTGAAAGCTTCTATGATCATGTTTTCCAGCCATACCACATAGCAAACTTTGTCACACTGGCCATTATTAAATTCTTTATTTCACCAGAAAGAATGGTCGAATGGTCTCATCATGAGGCCGCTGATGCAGCGAGAAGCAGGCGACATGCTGGCCGTGTGACACTACTGTGTTGCACTGAAGATGTGTTGTAAAACAGGCGTGCATTTCAGTTGATCACAACTCCCTTTTTTTTTCGGTGGCAGCAGTGAGGTTCGTTCTTCCCCCGTGTTTGCGGCAAAATTTGGACCAGGTATTGCTGGAAAACATGACCCTTGGAGCCACAAACTAGCCGGCACAGCGAACGACCAGCCCTGATTACTTCGAATTATTGCAAGATCATTGCATCCCACGTATTGTATGTTCTGTTAACTCGAAAACCCACTTAATTCAAGGATTTCTGGCGGTCCCAGTGACTTTGAATTAACAATGTTTCACTGTATATGTAAGTAGATGTGACTAGAAGGGAAGCTGACAGAAGGCCCATAGTGATGCTGAAGTGTGTGGATGGATCAATGTGGAGCTTACTCTACCTCACTTGGAAAATATATTTTATGCTTAGTACTCACCTGGATTCGGACTCTCTAAAACATTTCTGAAATGGACTCCCTTGGCCTTGCACTCAGCAAAATTTTACTCATCGTTTCCACTCAGCCTTACGGCACGACCCGAGTCTGAATGAGTCTGAATGACCCGAGTCGACCCGAGTCTGAATGCCGGCATATGACGTGGACCCACCCTGGTTTATTTTACGAGTTATCTCGCCTTCAAAATATTTTGTCAGTACTTCAATAGGTATTGGAAAGGGTTTGGATGCAAAAAAAAAATAAAACATAAATAGGGTACATATTGGATGTCCTCAAGTGTTTAAACTTAATTCGAAGTAGCCTTACTGTGGCGCGTCTTGTAATGATATCATTGTTTTGGCTATGTTTGAGTTCTGCAGCATTTTAGAGAGCTACGCTCAACACTCCAGCTCAGTAAGAACATGCCTCATCGTTCACCCTTGCGATTGTTTTACGAGGACATTCTCGTGACTTGGAGGCAGGTTCTGGTCGTAGTTTATACATGTCATCGTCTTTGTGTTGTGTCCCCTCTTTCTGCAGTTGTTGTCTGGCAATACAGTGGAATCACCTGAGGCTGCATCCATAGTCAAAGGAGCTCTGCAGGTGAGTGAAATGCACATTATATCACCTACACGTAACTTGTTTCCTTGTGCCCACGTCGACACTGGCTGTGGTGCCTCGAAAACAATTTCACTTGATTCTGATCTAATATTGTGGTTATTTGGGCTTTTTGGTTTGGCGTCAGCAATGATTTGCAGCGCAAACAACACACACACGGAAGAAGACACAAGACCGCAAATGGGTGCTTGTTTATGATCTCGTGTCCTCTTTCATGTCCGTGTTGTGTATGATACTTATTGTTTTTGATCCAAGCGTACAGTGGTATCTCGCTTTTATGGTCTTTCTGGTAACTAGAAATTAGAACAAATCTGGAAATGGAGCTATCCAAAGCATGATCAGAAAGTATGGAAGTAGGCATGCTTGATAGTGAACCCAATGGCTGATGTTCGTGTGGTGTTTTGGATTGAGCAAGTGGCAGTCACTCCACTCACTCCCTCTCACTGGCTGTCTCTCTTCGATGGTGCTGCAGAGTGTGCATGGCTGCAAGCATACAACATGTTGTTTGGTGGGTCAGGAATTTTGCTTGAGCTACTGAACTTTGCTAAGGCACGTTGCCGGGCTAGTTGGTTGAGATTCATCATTTTCACTGGTATAGCGCACCACGACAAGGACACACACAAAGGAGAGATGCACACACACAGAGCGCTGTGTGTGTGTGCATCTCTCCTTTGTGTGTGTCCTTGTCGTGGTGCACTATACCAGTGAAAATGATGAGCTACTGAACTAGAATAGCAGGCTACGAGTTTTAGAAATACAGTGGACTCCCAATAAACGAAACTCACTTAAACGAAAATGCCTCATTAACGGAACTAAACGGGCTCATATGGCTGGATTTCTATGTGTTGCATAGTAAAACTCATCGGTTAATCGAAACAGTGCTTATTGGTCACCCACGGTTAAACGGCACAAACTCTAAACACAAGATAGACTCGCTCAGGCCAAAGATAGTCCCACATGGTAACACTCCCAGACAAGTCAATCCAGTAGCCATTCTCGCTTGTGGTGGCTGTGGGAGCAGAGTCGGTGAGTTAGTTGTGTGTTAGGCCTGTTTGGGCGGCTAAATGAGGTGGATCACGGTGTTATTTCAGCCTGATAGAAAGGAAGTGACCGCACCATGCACTTTAGCTTGAAAAAAAGCTGCAAGTTCTTCAGGAGCTCGACTGAAGCGGCGTGCCCAAGACGGAGGGGCGAAAAAATACATCCCAAAATCGATGGTGTCGCGGATCTGCTAAAACAGAGAAAAGATCAAAGGCGCTCTAAAGAATGAAACCCTTACAACTAATTGGATGCAGACGACACCTTATGAACAACTAGAAAAAGTTCTTTTTCTGTGGTTCAAGCGTACACGGAGTTCCAATTTGGCCATAAGCCATTATCGAGCAGAAAGCTCGAGAAATCGCCATGCAAATGGGTGCCGAGAACTTCGTCCCAAGTGATGGATGGCTTAGCCGCTTCAAAGCACGCCATGGCCTAGTCTTCAATCTCAGGGGAGAGTGTTGCCGTCAACGGGCACATTTACACCGACTGGCAACAGGGGCGGCTTAAGGAAATTTTGATGAGCTTTGAGCCACGAGACGTCTTCAACATCGACGACGTGGGTCCTTTTTATAAGGTGCTTCCATCGAAGACTCTTGCCTTAAAAGGTGAAGCCTGTAGTGGAGGAAAACACAGTAAAGATCGCATCACTGTGCTGGTTGGTGCAAACATGGCAGGAGATGAAAAATCGAAGCTGTTGGTAATAGAAAAATCAAGGCATCCACATTGTTTCAAAGGCGTTCGACACCTTCCCGTTGCGTACCATGGGAATGGAAGAGCGTGGATGACCATGGCCATTTTCGAAAACTGGCTACGGAAGGGGGATGCAAGATTTACGAGGCAGGGCAGGAAGGTTGTCTTCAGTTTGGATGATTGCCCAACCGACGGTCAGGTTGAAAGACTCCAAGCCATCATTCTGGAGTTCTTGCCAGCCAATGCAACGACAGTGATCCAGCCGGTGGATCAAGGGGTTATTCAGAACATTAATGTTCATTACCACAGACAATCGCTTCATCGAATGCTGCTTTGTGCAGACAGCGGGAAATGCTACAGCATAGATTTATCGGCAGCCATCCACATTTTGGCTCGTGCCTGGGAGTAAGTGAAGGCAACAACAATACACAGATGCGTTCATCATGCTGGCTTTCAAGTGCAAGAAGCACTTGAAAGCACTGCCCCTTTCACGCTGCAGGACTACGAATCAATTGATGAAAATGTTCGTACCTGTCATGAGGAGACTGTTGAAGAAATGATTGCCAAAGTGCAAGATGAGGATCAACCTTCGAGCGGTGATTGCGATGACAATATTGCCACTGCAGCGGTGCCATCAGACCGATCAGCTAAAGAGGCTGTTGAACTTTTGCAGCACTATTTCCAGCATGAGGCTTGGCCAAAATTTCTGGCTAGGTTGTCAGGCATGGGTGCGTAATTTGTGAAAAAACAACTCAAGCTTGCTAAACAAACCACTCTTCACTCCTTTTTTTCTCCTACTCATCCTCATGAGTAAGGTGAGGTTTGTGCAACTTCAATAAAATTTCTGATTCTCTAAATGAGTTTACTGTGCTTTAAATGAAACTTTTTCTTTTGGATCCCCTTCGAGTTATGTTTAAGAGGAGTAGACTGTACCAGTAAAAACCCGTGTATGCAGTTATGTTATGCTTGGTATTTCCCGTGAAAACACGTTTGCGTCAACTAAACAAAAATGCATTGCCCCCAAAATACTTTTGCTGGGTATTGAACAATAAATGTACAGTCGAATCTTGATAATTCGAACTCGAAGGGGCCCAAAAATTTGTTTGAAATAAAAGAAGTTTGAATTAATGAAAGCTAAATAAACGGAGGGTTCTCCATGCAGTGGCACATGTGCATTGAGCTAACACACGACGGGGAAGTTTCACAAGACGTACATTTATTCACAAATCACAAGACATCCGTCATTAATTGAAGTAATCTGTGATGCGCGTCTGCACACGTTTGCCTTGCAGCGAGTCAATCAATTTCGCACGTAGCTAGCAAAGCACTTCTACTTCAACTTCAGCATTCTCCTGGCAAGAGAAGTTGCGCGCAGTGTCCAGCGCCGACGCTCTCTAAAGACGACGACAACAACGACTGCGTCTTCGCTATGCAGGCGCAGCGTGGCCAGCACATGACGAGAAAGGAGGAGCGTCTCCATGCAGGGAGAAGCAGATCGGCATATGACAGAAAACCATGGAGGAAGGAAACAACCAACACTCCACGGCAGCTTTTTTTTTGCTCTCCCCACGCGCATTGTTGAAAGGAGAAGAGTTACGTGGCAGGGACGGGAAAAGGGGAAGCATTGCACCGGCGTGTCAGAGACCCCCCCCCTCCCGCTCCTCAAGACGCAGAGCCATGCTCTCGCAAAGGGTAAGGGCTGCAGAAGATAGTGCCTTATTCCTTTCTTTCAACCACATATTCAATCAACCACATATTCAATCAACCACACATGTATTCAACCACACATGCATTCAACTCTGCGACAGCTTTCTCTTTTTTTCCTTTCTCCTTATCGCGGCGTTGGAAGGAGAAGGGTTTTTACGTGGCAGGGACGGAACAGGAAGAAGCGTGGCACAGGTGCGTCGCAGATAGGCGTTTGAGAGAGAGCAAACATTCCACCGCAACCTTTTCTTTCTTTTGCGCGCAGCGTTGCTATGTCGGAGGGATCGCCGCGGGATTGGGCGGGGTGCTGAGAGCATTTTCGGAGCGCGATGTGTTCGAATTGACCATCACAGGTGCTTGCGCGTTCGAATCATAGGGCGTTTTCGCCCATTGGAATACACATAGCTTTGACGGGACCTCGAGAGTTCGAATTAACCGGTAGTTTGAATTAAGCATGTTCAAATTAATCAGATTTGACTGTATTATTCTGAAAAATGTGTTATGCAGAAAATTACTGGTGAAATTCTACACTATGTGCATTTTAAGGCAAAAGCCTTAGATGCCCTTAAAACATGAAATTTGGCAGTCTGCATCAGCTTCAGTGGTGCAAAAATACTGATATCCTCATCATGCAACACATCGGCAAAATTTGTAACGTCACATGACGATGTCATCACATGATGTTGTCACTTTGCTAAACGTGGGCTCATCATAGAGGCAGTGCAAGACCAGGTGAGGTGCAGAAAGCTTTAGGTGCCTCCGATCCTGGAGGCAATGTAAAACCACATTGTGTGCAGAAAGTTTTTGAAGGGGGCCGTGTGATGGTCACTACATTAACTGAGAAGAAAAATAAGATGGCTTTTGTTTTTAAGTCGTCTTCAACAGATGCTTAAGAGACTCTGTGAGTTCCCTTTTATCTGTTTTCCTGCTGCAGTTTTTAGAGAGGTGGCAAGTGCAGCGGTTGGTGTGGTGGCTTACTTTCGTAATATTTGCTCTTTCTGCGATTCTTCGTCACGCAGTCGGTGGAGACGGTCACCCAGAGCATAGTGCAGCCGCTGCTGTCCGCCGTAAGCCAGTCTGTTGAGGCCATCATCTTGACCATGCACGAGGAGGACTTTTGCACGTGAGAGCAGCCCCCTTTCCTGTCTTCTTTTTCATCAGCACTCTTGGTCTGTTGTTGGCGGTTTCAAACTGCTTGGAAAACTTAAAACGGGGAACCACGAGGTTGGCATTAACTTGTGTAAGTAGTCAGCCTAGAGTGATGGAGAGGTTGCATGACGAGTACGTCAGTTTTACTGTTTCAGTACAGGAAAGAAGGCTTTGCAGTGTTTGTTTACTTTACTTGCTACCTCCAACTGTTCTTTGCAATTCTTTGCTTTGTAAACTTACTTCAGATGCAAAGTCCTAACTGATCGAAGAGTTTCTAGCTCTTGATAGGGCCAGTCGGTGGCATCTGGCATCACAGGTTTGTGTACTAGGCTTAAGGCTGTAACATGTAACCTAACATGCAGGGGAAATGGTTTTAGAGTTGGAATTTTGTGTGTGTGTGAATTGATAGCTCATCTTGTAGGATTCTTGTGTGTGACTTGATTGGGCACGAGTGGGCTACAATTTGGAAGTGCACTTGCTCCTCAGAACACACTTGGCCACAAATTAAGCTTTGCTAAATATGGTTGGGCATCAGCAGGTGCACATCCGCCTTCATCGAAAAAATTGTGTTAATTTCATGACTAAATAACACCATTTTTCATTCTGATATTATGGTGTACTAGAAAACAGTTATGTGCACCTGCAGCTCCTTGTTTGTGCTGGTTAGTGAGTTCTTGTAATACTTACTGTAAAAGGAAAAAAATTGCTGCCTTGTTTTTCAATTTGGTTCATGAGTAGGCTTGGTCTCACCATACTGTGAAAAACTCATTGTTAGCCATGATATAAAACGACCACGACAGGTCTTCTTGCCTAATTTTGAACCTCTTGCAATTGCTCCTTGCAGTCCTGCTGTGGACCGTATGGCTACCCCCGATGCCCCTTGCTCGCTGTACATGCGCGAGCTGCAGCAGTTTCTCTTGCACTGCCAGAACGACTTCTTCTCCTCGTGGCCTCCCGCTGCTGCTGTCACACAGGGGTGAGTGTGGGGACCAGGGTTGCCCCTGGTGCTTACTTTTCACCAAATATGTCAATTTGAGGAGCCCATGGCGACCTAAAGTTTGGTGTGGCGACATGGCAAATTTTTGGCAATTTTGGCTTAGGTTTCGAGTGAGGCATGCATTCTATGCTCAGTGTCTTCCCAACGAATTAGAGATATTTTTTTTCTTAGGTTCAGACCCATCCACAAGAAGAAGGTGCACTTTACGCTCAATTCGGTTTATCTGTCTTCTCGTGTGTATCTCAACTCATGTAGATCCCAGAGATATTGGTGCAACCACCAGCAACCTCAATAAAATTCAAAGATGCGGACAGCTGTGCATACTCCGCGAAGTGGCGGTGTTATGCTAATTTCTTTAGGCTATAAAGTTTCGCTTCTGAAGTGACTGGATGGCAGTTAGGCCACATGCTCCCAGCTTAGGCCTAACTATTTTGAATAGCTTGTTGACTTCTTCACTCCTGGCATACTCCCTAATTAGATATGAAGAGTTTAATCTTATTATTAGCGTACTTTTCGGGCAGATTAAAAGGTCAGCTTCTCCGGTCAGCTTTCAGAAGCTGCACTGGGGCGAATGTGCAGCGGGAGCTTTTCCGCACAGAAGGCGTGGCGCCATTGTTACGAAGTTTGCAGAGCACTTTCGGAAAATTTATTTCCATTGCTTTGCAATTAAGTTGTTCGATTCTTGGACATATGACTTCACTGCAGTGAAATTCTTCAATTTATCTGTGGGGATGCAGCGCACATTGTTCCTCTCTTTGCAGTGACTGCTTTGTTTTGTATTCGTGACAACTGCAACCGATTACAGCACAAGCTTTGGGTACGAGACTCTATCGTTTGAAGGCACTGCTGGTGTTTGTGTGTTCTTAGCGCTCGCCACTGGAGCCATCAAGATCCTGGCACTTCAGATCCCAAATGTGAAAGCAGAGAGAGCCTTTCTAGTGTAACCTTGACTAACACGGTATTTTGCCATAAAGTGAAGCTGAACATTTCGGACCCACTTTTAAAGATGAAACTTGGCCTTCGTCATCACCAAAATGCATCGACAAACTGCGTCGTGGGGAATGAAGTTGCCAAATGACAGCAAACTATTCTGGGCCTTCCCGCATTTACCAGTAGTGTCCCTTCCGTGAAACGCGAGAAGCACATCAGGGGTCATGCGCAGGTATTGATGGCCGATAGGCGGGTACGTAGTATATGCATTAAAAAAATTCTTCATTTAGGTATTTTCTACTGTTCTCATTGAGTGTGTGCAATACAAAAAATTGCGGTATTGCATTTTACATAGTTTATGTTGTAATTTTTTTGATGCCTCATACACATCAGGTTGACTTGTTTAAATGTAAGTGACTATAAAAAATAGACAGTGCCACCCGTTATTCCAGTTCATGCTCAAAAGGATTCACTAATGGATTGTTCCTTCAAGGCTTGTGCCGTATTATCTTGAATGAACCTTTTATTTCACATATCTTTATTTTATTAAAGACGATAGTCTTTCTTAGGGCACTTAAACGCAAAAATGTTGGTCTGTGTGCCTGTACATTTGTCTGTTTGTCCGTCGTAACGATGCCCCAAACGGCACCAAGCGCTATGTCAAGCAACCAACAACATCCGCAGCGCCCACCAATATTGATCAAGTTTCAGTGTTCATACTTGTGCTATTGTCAATTAAAAAGTAATTGTTGCACATGTCTGAGGCACCATAACAACACGTCAATATTTTGTATGTGTGGCTAGAGAAGGCACACATAAGTAATTCTAAGGACCGTAGCGTTAATCATGCTGTGCTCACAGTGCAACGCGACGCTCAAAACGGCAAGTGTTTCCAGCACTTTGCTATGACGACACAGTGGTGGCACCTTCCCATAGCTTTGCGTTTGACACCTTATCACCTCCGAGACAGACGCGCATCTTTCTCCGTGAGCATGCACGCCTTCCTTCCTTTTCAAAGATAACTGCCAGATAGCGCTCATGTCTAACGTGCCTTGATACGCTTATTCACCTTCGCTGCACAGATCGAGACTCTGTGACGCAGCGCTTCCACAATACAATTCACCGATTTTCTCGTGCAGAACATCAAATAATCGTTTTGTTCACTCTCTACACACGCCAGACTATCCTCTTTCGATGACATTTGCAGTGAAACATGCAGATACGGGGCCAATTTTTATTTAAAAAGAATACATGGTAGATGCATAAATATAAATCTAGAGGTTCCGAAGAGAAAACTTAGGACCTCCGAACATCCTCATATTATTGTCATATGGTGATATGAAGCTCTCTACAAACAGCGCTTTCACCCTTTTCACCCAAGGTTTTACCACACTTTCATCTTTGAACCTAGCAGGTTGCAATAGAAGAAGATATCATGAATGTTCCATTCATCACAAGTGATAGCCCTTGGGGGAGCAAGTTAATTTCGCGGCTAGTTGGATAACGAGTCGCATCATGCACTCCCATGGTGATGCGACTGGCATTGAAAAACATCAGTATAATTTAGAGGCTATGGCTGGGGATATATTTTACGGGACTATAATTGATTTGCAATATTTATTACTAGGCATGCCACACATGCCTAGATTGGCAACCTTTTTGGCAGACTTCAAAGAAAAAAATGGCAATTCTTGGCAAATTTTGGCGACTTTTTGCTCTTCGTTTGGCAGCGTTTGAGACACTGTCATAGTTGTTTTACCTTCTTGTAAGTTTGATATATTGGCGATTTATACTCTCCAAAATTATTAAATTTTTATTACAGTAATATGAAACTTGTTAATCCAAACTTGGGCATCTACAAAAATTAGCCTAGTTGAATTTTTCCGCGGCACCGGACCATTTCCCATACCTGCCACGTGTTGATTGTTCTCTTTACCTCGAAGCATTTTCAGACGCTAAAACAACTATCTTAGAAATCCAAATACACTCAATAAAAGATAACAAACACGAGGTTATGGGAAAGCGGCATTGCAGATGCTCAGCTCACCATGAAGGACCCACGAGATGCGACCCGCAATCGCCGCCACACGCCACAGAGGCTCGGGAATCTTTTCTCTCTGGCCACCTAGCCTCACCGCCAGTCATCACTGCTAGCGCTATCTATTTATTTATCTATTTATTTATCATAGTACCCACAGCGCCCAAGGGCATTACAGTGGGGGGGGAAAGAATACAAAATTTCAACACTGAATACAGATATTCGCACTTCTGCAACACAATAATAACGCAATTCATTGTCAACTATACGTAGCGGCACGTGGGAGTAGACAATACAAAGCAGCTTCATAATACCCTTTCGTCCCTACACATCTTCGCGAGTACACTACTCTAGACCCTGAAGTAATCTTGAAAATACTTTTAATGTGAAGTAACCTCTGCTACTTCAGAAGGCATCCTATTCCACCACAGTATCGTTCACAGAAAAAATGTCATTTTAAATGTGTCAGTGCGGCAGCTTATTTCCCTTATCTTATTGGCATGATCTAGTCGCTGTGAAATGTAGTCCGATTTGCAAAAGTATCGTGAGGGGCCCAGACCTGTGCGGCTACGAAATATGTTGTGAAAAAGTTTCAACTTCAGATGTTCCCTTCCCTTGTCTAGAAGTTCCCAACCAAGCTTTTCTTTTGCTTTTGAAACATTGAAATTTCTGGTAAAATCAGAGCAGACAATCCGAACAGCCATGTTTTGAATTCTTTCTAAATTGGACACATCACATGCCTTCCACGGATCCCACACAGCACAAGTGTAATCTAAAACAGATCGAATGTTAGTCTTATATAGTTGATTCTTGGCCTCAAGTGGTAACTTACTTAGGTTTCTGCGCAGGAAACATAACACACGTCCTGCTTTACTTGTGACGTGATTGATGTGACGGCTTCACGAAAAGTCCGGTGTAAAATATACACTGAGATGCTTGTGTTCACAAGCTGTTAGCAGCCTGGTTGAATATACAGTGTAAAAGTCATGTTGTGCCTTTTTCCTAGTGAAACACATATGCACTGTTTTTTTTTTTGCATTAATGAACATACGCCACTTTCCACACCATTTAGAAACTGTGTCAAGATCGTTTTGAAGATCAGGCTAACCATAATGACGATGATGGTGAAGATCGTGTGTGAGCACTGTGCCACCTACCGCTTAGCGGCTGTTAACCCTAACTGCGACTTGTCCGCCGGACACGTGTGTGCCACGAGGCACAAACGACTTTACAGGGGGTGATAGCACCCCGACATCCTCCCAACCTTAAGACTATCCATATCCCGAAAAAATAGAAAAAAAAAGAAATCAGGTACACAAGCTCTAACGGAAGATAACACATGTCTAAAAAAATGTCCCTGCACCATGACACCACTGCACTGTCTGGTTCAACTCAGTATCGCTCCCGCAACGGCAACATTGTCGTCCCGAAAAATTTTGGCGTCACTTCCGCTGGCGTGTCTTCTGGTTGCAACCAGCACTCACGAGGTGCCGGACTGCAGGCAGTTGCAAAGGTCCCAGGCATGTCCATCGCCCGATGTCATGACCACATTCCTGGGGAGTGGTGCAGACGTTGTGCAGAAGAAAGCCAGACGTGGGTTACGTCACTTCCACTGCGTACACTCAAAACATTCAAGAGAACAATGCAGTAAGGCAAAGGGAAGGCAGATTCGGGCTCCTCGCCCACATCGTATGATGGTCAGTGCTGCTAGCAAATACATCGGCGTCAACTGAGACCCCCAGCTCAAATAAAACAAAGGTTGCTTTTCTTAGCTTATGCATCGCTAGATAAAGAAAAAAAAATAAGGGAAACAGAGTGCGACACCTCAATGTCGCAATTTACCTGGTTGTCTCCTACGTGCAACAGGCCTTAGGCCCTAACGAGTTGCTTGACAACAACCAGCATCCACTCAGCACCCAGCATAGGTGCAGAAGAGGCAGCCGCAAGGAGACATCCACTCTGTAAGGCGGTCGTACTTGCTCGCCGCACACAGCAGCTTACCGAGCGATCGGCGCCCACCGTCCCAGATGGCGTCGAGCCGCAAGACAATACAGCAACGCCCAACAACCTGAGCCAAAGAGATAGAAGAAGCAATTTACAGAAACTCACTCGCATTAGGCTCGGCCTACGATCAATCAACGTGCTCTAAGCCCAGGATGTGGACCACATGGCTCTTGTACCAACAACTCCACAATATTCTTAAAAACAAAATAAAAACTACTTGCGAGCAGCAAAAAAAACTCAATGTACCGACAAGTTCAAACACGCCACCACAACTTATCTCCTTGATCTCAACAAAGCACATTACCTACGCTAGCAATGGAAGTCCTCCTAGGCCTACTCTACCTTGGCTCAAACAAAAGGTTATTCCAAACCGCGAAAACTGTCATCCGATGCTCCTCGTGGCACACACAGTGTGTACTACATCTAATCTTTATCAGGGTAAACTGATCGGGACGTGGTACTTGTACTACCATCAGTGTTAGTAGAAATAAAGGTTTGTTAATTTAAGCAACTCAGAAAGAGGCATTGAAATTGTTTGCAGGTTGCGGGATCTGGTGTCACGTGCCTTGGAGCTGCTCGTGCGGCATGCAAGCTTGGTTCGGCCGCTGGCCGAAGGCGGCAAGATGCGGCTGGCTGCCGACTTTGCCCACATGGAAATGGCGCTGGCACCACTGGGCCAGCCTCTGGCCGACTTGGGTCGTCCCTACAAGGTGGGTTGCGTGGGCTGTGTGGTTGCATGGGCTCTGTGGAGAAGGAGTAGTGGGAAAGCATCTTGTATTTGCTTGCAACCCACTTCATGAAGACCATCAGTGTACTAAAGAAAGTGCACTGCCCGTTCAGGAACAAAGGCTTAGGTTATGTTGAAAAATTTTTGTTACACGAATCGTTTTATGTAACACTTTTCAGAGTACAAAACATTCATAAATGCCGAAACTATGTTAGTTGATCGAAATTACCGTAGCTACAATTCACTTGATAACACTTTAACCGATTGAGTACACTGGTATACCTTCCCTGCTGCGCAGACCTTTTGTGTTCTTTCTAATCTTATATGTACCAGTTACTTATGGAACTTCGATCTCCTGTTCTGTGTTGTCACGCAGCAAAGGACGACGCAGTTGTCTATAAGGAAAACAAGTTTATTGGAGCGAACTTGTGCTCCCCTAACAACTGAAAGAATACACAGGCGGCGAAGCAGCGGTCGGCAAAACGACGTGCACGCTAGTGAGCTTCGGCGATCGAATGTCGCGGCATCGGCTGTGCGGGAATTTATATCCCTCGGCGCGAGGGTTTCTCGAATAGTCGAATTGTATCGAGAACGCTGTGATAGCGTTTGTTCGAAACGCTGTTTGTTCGGAACGCTCGAAACATTGTTCGATAGTGTTTGTTCGAAACGCTGTGATAGCGTTTGTTCGAAACGCTGTGAAAACAGTGATAGCACAGGCCGGCGCAGCCAGGCCGAAAAAACAAAACACAAATAAACAAACCCAATGCATGGTTCGCGGCATTACCCCCCCTCTAAGAGTGCATTGACCCGATGCTAACATAAGGGACAGTCCAAACAAATTAAAATAAAAGTTCGTCATCGTCCGTAGAAAGGTTTTAAGCGAACCACATGGACGACTTCGGGCCGCGTGCGTCGTCGTGATGTACGGGAGTCACCATCGAGAACCACTTCGTATGTTAGTTCGCCAACACGTCGTAGAATCCGGTAGGGTCCGAAATAGCGTCGTAGAAGTTTCTCACTGAGTCCACGTCGTCGAATGGGAGTCCAAACCCACACACGATCTCCAGGATGGTACTCGGCGTCTCGGCGTCGGAGATTGTAGCGTCTGGCATCCACCAGTTGCTGGTCCGTTATACGAACTCGAGCAAGCTGGCAGGCCTCCTCCGCACGTTGGAGGTATCCTTGGACGTTGGCGTTGAGGTCGTCGTCTTCTACGTGCGGAAGCATGGCGTCGAGCATCGTAGTCGGCCGTCTTCCGTAGACGAGCTTGAACGGTGTCATCTGCGTGGTTTCTTGGGTAGCCGTGTTGTACGCAGACGTGACGTACGGGAGGACTTCGTCCCACGTCTTATGTTCAACGTCGACGTACATAGACAGCATATCCGCGATTGTCTTATTCAGCCGTTCCGTTAGTCCGTTCGTTTGGGGGTGGTACGCCGTCGTTCTTCGGTGATCCGTGTTGCTGTAGCGTAAGATTCCTTGCATGAGCTCCGCAGTGAAGGTCGTTCCGCGGTCCGTGATTAGGACCTCAGGGGCCCCATGTCGCAGCACAACTTGGTTAATAAAGAACTTTGCAACTTCTTGTGCAGTTCCCCTCGGAAGAGCGGTGGTCTCTGCGTAGCGCGTCATGTAGTCTGTCGCTACGACAATCCATTTGTTCGCGGATCGGGATGTAGGGAACGGGCCCAGAAGGTCCATTCCGATCTGTTGGAAGGGCCTCGTTGGGACGGCAATCGGTTGCAGAAGTCCGGCGGGTCTCATCGGTGGTGTTTTTCGTCGCTGGCAGTCACGGCAGCTCCGGACGTAGTGGGTGACATCAGATGTAAGGCGGGGCCAGAAGTATATCGCCTTGATTTTTGTAATCGTGCAAGCTGTTCCGAGATGTCCGGAAGACGGGTCGTCGTGGCACGCTTCCAAAATTTCGTCACGAAGGTCTGCGGGTATGACAAGTAGATAATTTGTTCTCGTTCCAAGGTTGAAATTCTTCTTCACTAAGATGGAGTTTTTGAGGCTGAACGCTGGTAAGTTGCGCTTGAATGCCCTAGGCACGGCGACGTTGCGTCCTTCGAGGTAGTCGATCATGGCGCGGAGGTCAGGGTCGGCACGCTGCTGGGCGGCTAGGTCGCTCTCTGTCACGACTCCGAAGAACGCGCTGTCTTCATCAGAGTTCTGTGGTGGTGGGTCGACGGGAGCGCGGGACAGGCAGTCGGCGTCGGAGTGTTTCCTGCCGGATTTGTAGAATATTGTAACGTCGAACTCTTGCAGGCGCAAGCTCCACCGCCCAAGACGGCCAGAGGGGTCCTTCAAATTGGCGAGCCAACACAGCGCATGATGGTCTGTCACAACCTTAAACGGTCTACCATAGACGTATGGGCGAAATTTTGAAATGGCTCATATGATAGCCAGGCACTCTTTCTCGGAGGCAGAGTAGTTTCTCTCCTCCTTCGACAGACCACGGCTTGCATAGGCGATTACCTTTGCGTAACCGCTTTGCTTTTGGACGAGGACGGCACCCAAACCGATATCACTGGCGTCCGTGTGCATTTCTGTTTCGTTGGTGCAGCTTGCAGAATGCCTTTTCTTGGTTGTTTTCCCAGCTGAAAGGGGTGCTTTCTTTCGTCAGGCGCGTGAGTGACTCTGCAATGCGTGCGAAGTTTGCGAAGAAGCGCCGGTAGTATGCGCACAGTCCGAGAAACCTTCGCACACCCTTTTTATCTTTCGGCCTTGGGAAGTTCTCAATGGCTGATGTTTTTGCCGGGTCAGGTAGGACTCCCGCGGCGTTCACGACGTGATCCAAGAACTTGAGTTCCTCGTACGCGAAACGGCACTTCTCGGGTTTCAGCGTTAACCCCGACGTACGAATGGCCTCGAGTACAGACTCCAACCTTTTGAGGTGTTCGTCGAAAGTCCGGGCGAATACGACAACGTCGTCGAGGTATACGAGGCAAGTGTGCCACTTCAGGCCTGCTAGCACAGTGTCCATGACTCTTTGAAACGTAGCGGGTGCCGTGCACAGCCCAAACGGCATCACCTTGAACTCGTATAGACCATCCGGGGTTATAAATGAAGTCTTCTCTCGGTCTCTCTCGTTCACTTCAATTTGCCAGTAGCCGGTCTTCAGATCCATGGATGAAAAGTACTTGGCGTGGCAGAGGTGGTCGAGGGCGTCGTCGATTCGTGGCAGGGGGTACACGTCCTTTTTGGTGATATTGTTTAGTCTCCGGTAGTCAACGCAGAATCTTAAAGTGCCATCTTTTTTCTTCACGAGTACAACCGGCGCAGCCCACGGACTTTTTGATGGCTGTATTATGTCGTCGCTGAGCATGTCATCTACTTGAGTCCGGATGGCTTCGCGCTCGTGTGAAGAAACGCGGTACGGTGACTGTCTGGTAGGTCGGGCTCCATCTTTGGTTATTATCCGGTGCTTCGCCAAAGGTGTCTGACGTAATTTCGAGTTCGAGGAAAAACACTCGCTGTAGCGACGGAGCAACTCCAGTAATTTGTCCCGATTTTCTTGCGACAGCGCCGGGTTCACGTCGAAAGGATGTGGCAGCCTGGAAGCATCTGCGCGTGCGCGTTCAAAGGTGGCGACCGCGATCACTTGACTCGCTTCTTGCGTTTCTTCGAGTAATGCAATTGCTGCGCCCTTGTTTAGATGCTGGTACTCCTCGGTGAAATTGGTGACCAAAACGTGGGATCTGCGTTGCTTAAACTGCGCAATGCCTCTTGCGACAGACACACCGCGGTCTAGAAGCAACCTTTAGTCAGTCTCCACGATAGCGTCGACGTCAGGAGCAGCACCTTCACAATAGACGGCGATCATCAAGCTTGCGCGGGGTGGCAGGGTGACGTGATCGTCGGCGATCCTTACAGCAGCACGGTGTCTGAGGTTCGGCTGCGGCGTCGTGGAGTGATCGGAAGAAAACGTTATCGACCTGGTCTGCAGATCAATTATTGCGCCATTGTCCGTCAAAATGTTCATTCCGAGAATTACGTCGCGGAAGCAGTTAGGCAAAATGACGAACTCCGTAGGGTACGTAGTGCCGTCCATGGTGATGCGCGATGTGCACATTCCACTTGGGGTCACGAGGTGGCCTCCTGCTGTGCGTATGTGCGGACCGTCCCATCTGGTTGTAACTTTCTTTAGCTTGGACGCGAATGACCCGCTCATGACCGAGTAGTCGGCTCCCGTGTCGATAAGGGCGACTACGTCAAGGCCGTCGATGCACAACTGGACGTCGGATGCCGCTTTCCTCGAATTTCGGGTGCGTCGGGGCGTCGTATCGTGGCTTGCGCGTGTTGATGGTCGGGCACTATGCGTCGTCATCGTCGTCTTCTCAGCGGCAGGCTTCGTCATTTCGGGTACGCGTCACGCAGCATAGCTGTCGTCGTTTTCGGGGGTCTCGTCAGGGTGTCGTCGGGTCGTCGGGATGAGGGCATGTCGTGAATCACGGTCTTGCGTCGTTGAAGGGTTTTAATTTTTTCGTCGTTGTGCAACTTCACCTCCAGAAGTTGCTGCTTTTATTTCCCCCTCGTGGGCTGGGGAACCTTCCACGGGCGAAGTCAGCATTGCTCCGACGGTTGGGGGATTGGTACGGGTATGGCGACGGCGAACGGTTGAGTTGGGATGGTCCACGGCTGGTGTTCGACAGGTATTCTTCGATCTCAAATGGGCGCTGGCCGGCTCGCGGGCGGGGTGCGTCGACGGAGAACCCACGCAAACCCAGCCTCTTGTACGGCAGCGGCGGTAGATGTGGTCGGCCTCTCCGCAGTGGTAGCACAGCGGACGATTATCTGGCGTTCGCCACACCTCGGTCTTCTTGGGCGCCTGGTTTCGGTTTACAGGGGGTCGGGCGGGCGACATTGGGCGGCGGTATGGCGGGGCCTCTTGATAACGGGTTGCGACGGGTCGGGGTCGACGAGCAGCAGCGGAGTAGGTCATCGCTTGTGGTTCGTAAGATGCTTCCGACGGCGTAGAATTCCCCAGTGCTTGCTGAACCTCCTCGCGGACGACGTCAGTGAGGAAGGCGACTTGGGGCTGTGGCGTTGCTGGGAACAATTTCCTCAGTTCCTCGCGAACGACGCGCGGATGGTCTCCCGCAAGTCTTCTGTCGCCAATCCAGGGGCGTTTACTGGGTTCACCGAAAGGATGTTGAGTGGTCTATCGTATTGCCGCGAACGCATATCCAAGGTCCTCTCGATCATCGAAACCTCGGTGACGAACTCAGCGACGGTCTTAGGGGGGTTGCGGATGAGTCCAGCGAAGAGCTCTTGTTTAACTCCCCGCATCAGAAAGCGCACCTTCTTCTCTTCTGCCATTTCGGGGTCAGCTCTTTGGAACAGCATCTTCATCTCCTCAGCGAACAGCACAACACCTTCGTTAGGGTGTTGCATTCGCGTCTCCAACAAAAGGGCGGCTCGTTTTTCCCGCACAACCGTAGCGAATGTTTTGAGGAATTCGCTCTTAAAGACAGTCCAGTCGGTTAAAGAGCCTTCATGGTTCTCAAACCACGTTCGAGCTGCATCCTCCAAATAGAAGAAGACATGACGAAACGTTTTTTCGTCATCCCACCTGTTAAAGATGTGGATGCGCTCCAGCTTCTCCAGCCACTCTTCCGGGTTTTCACGAGGAGATCCTCGGAATGATGGGGGCTCACGAGGTTGTTGCAGAACGACGGGAGGGTTGGTAGCGCTGGTCATGGTGCCTGCGTTGATCATCGTCGTTTTTACGTCTTCTTTCCTCCTTTTATCCGGGAGCAGTCCAAACTCTGGCTGAAGGCCTTGCTGTCGGCGGCTGACACGAGTTGGGCGTGCTTGTCATGTTGGGCTTGCTTGTCGGCTTGGCAATGGCTTAGGGTTCATGTACCCCGCACCTCCACCTGATGTCACGCAGCAAAGGACGACGCAGTTGTCTATAAGGAAAACGAGTTTATTGGAGCGAACTTGTGCTCCCCTAACAACTGAAAGAATACACAGGCGGCGAAGCAGCGGTCGACAAAACGACCTGCACTCTAGTGAGCGTCGGCGATCGAAAGTCGCGGCATCGGCTGTGCGGGAATTTATCTCCCTCGGCGCGAGGGTTTCTCGAATAGTCAAATTGTATCGAGAACGCTGTGATAGCGTTTGTTCGAAACGCTGTTTGTTCGGAACTCTCGAAACGTTGTTCGATAGCGTTTGTTCGAAACGTTGTGAAAACAGTGATAGCACAGGCCGGGGCAGCCAGGCCGAAAAAACAAAACACAAATAAACAAACCCAATGCATGGTTCGCGGCAGTATTGCTTTCATTTGAGGATGGATGACTTATCTGTGAACTGTGCAGTTCTGAGTAGAAATTTTGTGCTACCTCTGCTATGTCATTGAAACTGCCAGTAATTTCTCCCTGCTTATGTTTCAGTGTGTACATTTTGTACTTCCTAAACCCACTTTCCCTCTGCCTGTATGAATGGCGCCTCCTTTATTTTTCTTTATTTATTAATTTTCTTGCTGCTTGCTCTGGCTATTGTGAACTAGAATTTCTCATGTCTCTGACTTAATTTATTGTTTTTTTTTTTCATTAGTCATATTTGTCAGGTCAGCAAATTCTATTTCTGACCTTGAGTTCGTCACTTTCATGGGCTGTCATTTCTTTATTAAGTCCCTGGAGCTTTAGTAGAGTTTGCTTACTCCTTGAAGTGGTTCTTTATTCCCAACTTCCAATACTGTTTCTAATATAAATTTAGTTGCAGCTTCTTTTATTAATTACTTCTTGTACATGCGGCAACTGGCAATTGTACCCAGCGAAGTTTTCATCTGTAATGAAATGTGAGGGCATTGCGGAATTTGAAATTCAGTACATTCGAACCCTTATGTAAGAGACGTTGAGGCAAGACGTCAATGGGTATAAGAGGCATGAGCAGGCCTACGTACAAATAGCGGTTAATAAAAAAAACACATACATGTTACCCTGCTCATAAAAGTTGGTCATATAAAAAACCAAAGTTCCTCCTTGGTGCATGTTTGTTATATAGGGGTTCAACTGCTGTGGTTTATTTTGGCAGTCACTTCGTTCAAGCCTCATTATAACACAGTTGTATCTGACATGAAAATCAGTTTGTTATATCCAAAAATTCGTTGGAAAGGTATACTCCTAACACTATATCGATTGTCACAATGTTCCTCATTTGCACTCAAACCTTAATATAAGGACCACTGATATAACGAAATACCGGTTATAACAAGGCAAATGAAAAATAGTCTTGCAATTGACAGTGTTAGGAATTAATGTTTATAACGAAGTTTTGGATATAACGAACTTACTTTCATGTAAGATGCAACTTTGTTATAATGAGGTTCAAGGGCACTTTGCTATAACCAATCTTTTGTTGTATCCGGGTTCGTTATATCGAGGCCTGAGTGTATGAAGGCCTGTTGTTGATGCATGTGCAGGTGCTTCGGGCTTTGCGTCCCTTGCTCTTCCAGAGTCCCCAGCACGTGGCCCAGTCCCCCATGCTGGGCGATGTGGTGCCTCATTCGTTGATGCTGCACTTTTTGTTTGCCAAGGCACCACCCGAACTTCGCTCACCGTACGAGGTGCGTGCCATGTGTTGGATCGTTTTTGTCCGGAATTCGACTGGTAGCATGACAGTGGATCAGGGAGTGAATGTGAATGAGAAATTAGGAGGAACCAGTACTTTCCATAAATTTATTCATTTATTAGTACTTTGCCTTGGGGCCACTCTGTAAAAGGGGCAGTGCACCAAATACATAGTAAATATAAAAAAAGAATGACATCTTCAGGAGCCAATACATCAGGTAGTGCAGAAGAGGTGACTGAACTAACGAAAGCAAAGTATTCTGAAAGAACAAGCTATACAGTGTGAAGATATGTATTAATATTATATAAAATTTATTAGAAAAGCAACTTATTAAACAGCTACAGGAAATGACAGCAACAGAAAATTTTCTGCAAAGGCATGTACATGCAAAAAAATAAAGAAAACACGTGAGCGATATTTCACTCAAGTATGGGTGGGCAAGTGTTAGAAAATTTGGTTGTAGGATGAAATAGTGTTTTTTTTGATTAAATATATGTTATTTGCAACTACCAACATTTCATTTAATACTGTATGTACCTATGTAATGCCACAGCCATATGAAAGCTGAGCTAGAACTGAACGAAAATTCTTGGAAAAATATACAGTAGACTGTCATTAAATGGAGCCTCGTGAGACTAGGTTATGTTTAACAAAAGTTCCACTATTTAGAAATTATCTGTGTGTAACCTGCAACCTTTAACATTTATAGGGTTGGTTGTATCACCTAGTAAGTGATCAAGAGTTCTGAAGCCTTTTTTTTTTCTTCCTAGTATTTCACTATTTTGCCAGACAAGGTAGCGGTGATGTGTGTTTGGTGCATGGTGCTAGCATAATCATAGCCTCTATCACAATGCTGTTGCTGGTATCTGAGGCGTAATCACTGCTGCCAATAGATAGTAATGGTGATGCAGAGACAAGGCTGTGACAGTTGCTGGTACAACAAGATGATCACTGCAGTGATGGCTCGTCACAGATGGTACTAATGAAGGAGCCACGAACACAGGCCCTGCCGTCTAAGCAGGGCCTGGTATTTTTGTGTGCAGAATTCTCGCTTTAATTCATGACTAAGCATTGAAAGCCTTTTTATAGGTGAAAAGCACAGAAGTGTTGGTTGTCTTTTTGCAGTAGCAGAGACTCTAACCTTAAAGGTAAGAAAAAGCGAAGGAAAAAAAATGAAGAAGAATGATAACATAACAAACTTTAAAGAAGTTTTCCTAAGTATTTGAACCCATGACCTCTAGCCCAGATGCTCATTATGCTGCAGGCCACACTTGAAACGTTTTCCACCTTCGAGCCAGTGTATTGAGATGTCTGATGCATCTTGTTCTGATGCCAAGCACACGTTTGCTGGGGTTTCAGTCAGGATAGATGGCAAAAACCAGCAGGGAACAACAAACACAGAAAAGGAAGGCAGGACAAAGCTAGTCCTGTCGCCTTCAGCTTCGTCCTGTCCCCTTTTTCTTCTGGGCCCAATGTTCCTCGCTGGCTTCTTCGTCTACAGTCATGCGCGTACTCGGCCAGCAATCAACGTTGCTTGATCACTTCCTATTGTTGCAGGCGGCGTCCTGGTCCCGCAGTCGCTATTCAAAATGGCTCGATGAGCACACGTCCGAGAAGGAGCGGCTAGTCCTAGTGCGGTGAGTTGGCCTGCTCGTGGAGGAGAAAGGTTGACCGATAATCGGCACTAGCGACGTCTGTACCAGCACTTGCAAAACCTGAATGTGCATTTAACTAGGCTTGTAGTGCTTGATGGTGCATATTTGATGCCTGCAGTGTGTCAAAAAAGGCACAAGCGCTCGCTTACTTGTGCTCTGTGAGAAGTGTATGCCCTGGTAGTCTTACCTGGTGCACGAAGAATAATGTTTGAAGAGGGACTGACACCAATTTTCAATAGTTTGCTCTGCTATACAGATACTGTATTTACTCGTGTAGTGAACGCATTCGCATAATGAATGCACCACCAACTTCAGTCGTCAAAATTTTGATTTCTTTTTCCCCACGTTATAAACACACCTCGTATATTTAATCGCTGCAGCCCCGCTAACCGACACATGGCGCTTCTTTGCTCGCTGGATCTCTTCCGTTTTTTATTATTATGCCGAAACCCTTCGGTTACCTCGACTCACACACACCACCCTCCCCTCCCCCATCTTCGCATGCTGCCGCATGCCGTATTGTTTTTCTTTCAATCTGTGCGCAGGACGTCCCCAGTCTATTTTAATTATCTATGCGCCACAGTGGGGTTCACGAACGGTGTGAGTGTAGAGACATCGCAGCTGATAAGCACACTGCAAGCGAATGTCAGAAAACTGCCCGTACCCACCAGCAGTCATTTCCTGCAAGTACGAAACTTTAAGGTCCAAACCATATAGGTGTTCTGTGGCCCAACCACATGCACGCAATTTTCGTGTGACGATGACAGGATTTGCTGTCGCCATGGCTGTCGCGAAAGGCCATTCATCACCATCGCGTCACAGGTTTCTGGAAAACCAGAAGAATGTCGCTTGTTGCCCAGAAAGGATCATGACTAATCCTGTAACATGGTAGCACCCCCAATTCTCGCTTTGGTTGCAATTTGCTCTTCGTGATTGTTATCTGCACGTAGTTCAAGGAAGGCAAGACATAAGCTACCTTTTCTACAGTAACTTCTCATGTGGACAGCGAGGCGGTGGCCGTGTACTGTCTGTCATCTTGTTATTGATGGTGCGTTTTGATGCTTCAGTGGTAACTTGCTGCAATGTTGATTAGTTGCTACAATGTCAACGGCAGCATTGCGGTCGTTGTGCGAGGTTGCCGTAAGGTTGGCAGAGTGCTTCTGCCAACACTTCTGGGTGACCCTCGAGATCACAGCAGATACCACTGTTGCGGTTAAACGATTGCAAGAAAAGATAGCCGCGAAACGCTTTGATGACATGCGCGGGCAGTGCGGGGACTGCTTGCAGAAGATAGCGCCATCATCCACTGAAGATGAGTAAAGTGCAGCAAAGAACTTGTTCCCAAACACTGTACGCCTCAATTGAGAAAGGCTAAGTGACATAACTTTTTTTTTGCCTTTCTGTATTTTTGCTCATCCCGAAGAAAGATATCATAAAATTTGCCCCGCACAATAAACGCACCCCCAACTTCGCTCCGATAAAGAAAAAAGTTGCCTTAATTACGCGAGTAAATACGGTGAATTTGAATACAGAGATGGCTCTGGGCATGTGTGAAGCTTATTGAATGCTGATAAGATATTTTGTTTTGGCATTAAAGCTGATTTGCATAATGCACCTACTGACATTGACACTATCTTAGTGTGTGGATACAGTATGATTTTTCGTGACATTACGTGCGAGTATGGCTAGTTGCGATGACTTAAGGTACCAAGGCACTCAAAATTGATGCGTGTGTGTCAACAATGGTGTGCTGTGTGTCATCAAGCTGAGCAACCCTGGAAATGTCACAATATCTCCGGTGAGCACGTTATGAGGAGCTCATATAGTCTCGTGACATCAGTATTCTGTGGGAACCGAGACTACCTTTTAAAAACATGAAGGAAATAATTGTTCAAGGTGCACTCTCGCTTATCCAGGGATGTAACTAGGGGGTAGTTAAAGAGGTTGATTACCCTAATTGATATGTTGGGTTTAACGTGCATTTCTGACACCCCCTGAAATTGTGTCATCCTTCAACTTTGTGGGTGATAATAAACTTTTATGCACCTTCATATCTATCACTAGTAGTTAATGTTAGCCGTCCCAGATGTAACCCCCCACCCGCAAAAAAAATTGCCTGGTACACCCCTTTCTCAATGTATGCTTAAATATTCAGTGCTTGCCCGTTCTTTTTACACCAACCCCCCCTCCCCAGATTTTCGTTTCGAAACGCTAATAAACTAGTGCTGTCATTGTCATTGTCTGAAGCCTTTTGCATGTTTTCATTTCTAACGTACTGAATTTTGTGAGCTTCCTTTCATGTTATTGGATGCAGACACTCTGTTTTATTATGCCTCGTGTCGCAGTGGTGCAATGGAGTCGTACGTGCAGACCGTGCGCCAACGACAGGGCAAGGAGTTCGCATCAGTCTACCCTATCATGAAGGAAATCCTTGAGAAAGCCATGGCCCAGGAGAGAGCCTGATACCACTTTTTTCTTGCATAGACCGAAGTTATTGATAGATTGAATCCTTGTGAAGGTGTTGTACAGTTCAGATCCACTTAGAGGGTGTTGTGCTTTGTTACCAAAATAAAGGACAGGCAGTCGTTCGGTTGCCGTGTTCTTTTGTGCTCCCCCGCCTTCTTCTGTTTGCCAGCTGTGCCAAAGGGAACACAAAGAAACGTGAGGGGCCCCGGCACTTATCTGGCGTCACAGTTTCTTGCTCCGTGTGTTCGAGTAAGAATGCACGTGGTGTCTCAGCCAGCTGGTACCCAGACATGGCAGCCATGATGACATGAATGCACATGTAAAGAAAAAAAAAAAAGTTCACCCTAGTCGTGCAAAGGCTAAAAAGTTGGTCAACCTTATAGGCCTAACGTGGCCTTCCTGGCTGATGCTAGGCCTTTCACAGACGAAGTATATAGGGTCGAACCACAGCCCGTCACAGACTATGCAAGAGCAACCATACTCCAGTGCCAGAGACTAGCGTACAAAGCTGGCTTAGGCAACCCCGGTATAGAAGACTTTTCAATAAGACTGTTAACGTTATGCTTAAACCCAAAGCCAAAAGGACTCGTGAACTCGCCGCAACGTTCTTTGTCAAAAATACGGAGAATGAATGCAGATCCGAACCGCCTACTTGCTTATTAGATTGCGAAGAATACACACGCTCAAACACTTATTTGACGTCACCTAAATCTGCGCACGCATGGTGCTGGTATTCGTTGCGTTCACTTTTTTTTTTCAATAAGCTTCAGTTGTTAGACAGCGCTCGAACTGTGTCCTCCTCTTCTTGCGGCCCATCCAGTTCACGCAGATTTTTTTATGAACAGAACCTGCGTATATAAAAAAAAATTTCGTACCACTCACGAGGCTTGCCGATTCCATGGTTTTAAGGCCTAGCTATCTCATGATGCGTACCACGTGGCTGTCGAAACTACGAAGTTGTTAAAAAAGATTTTAAAAAAACATGAGTAGCAAGCTGGCAAGGTCAAGCATGCCTCATAAACTCTAATCACCTCGTTCTCAAGAAAGTGCACCACGACGCTGTACTGGTCAAAACCGATGCTAGACGTAATCTAGATTGGTTCAAACAAAGGTCTTGAACTGAAAAAAAAAAAAAGCATCATACACCTCCAAACTAGCAATAAAGTTTGGCATCCATCTACACATCCATCTAATATTAAAGGTAAAGAAGACAACCACCCGTTTGTAGCATGAGGCCCTTGTGGCTTCCTGCTAGAAAAGTGTGGTTGTCTTGTTTCCCTTTATTAAACCTTCCGCCACCTTGTGGGTTTCCGCAGCACTCGTTAACATTTGCATCCATCTGATGTTCCAAGAACGCCACGTCAGGGGTTGTTATGACCGCGCCTTACTGCGCAAAAACAAGGAGGGATGACGACGTGTGCGAGTGCCATCCACAGCGTCCATGTAAAGCATGCCGAAGGCATTCTGCCTCGCATTCCTTTGAGAACTGTCATTAAAACATAGCCGTTGCCCGGCTGGCTATCCCTGTCTTGGGATCTCCGTGCAAAGAGACGCGCCTTAGAGGAAAAAAGACCCTCGCCTGCATTTTAGCACGCTTGTCCACCAACGGAGACAGTCTGGAGACTCCGTGTGGCGTAGCCGCCGCACGGAGTCTGCCTGCCTGCACAGACTGGCAGACTGGAAAGTGGTCTGCACAATGGCACAGGACATGGTCTAAAGTTTCTATGCAATCTTAGTTATACGGTAACAATTGGGGGAGTGAGCCATACCAATGCGCTAACTTAATGAATTGGATGAAGGCAACGCCGACACGCAACCGACACAGTATTGTAGCGTCCCGTCGCGAAGTCTTTGATGGTAGCTGTGATTTGAGTAATGAAGTGAGGTTCTGTGGGCATCGAGTGAAGTTCAGTTGCAGATTTCAATGCATAAGTGTGGCACTATGCCTGATATGGGGAAGGTCTCTTGCGGCGTCAATCCTTGACAGGGGTAGGAGAAGTGTGGGCGCTGCGTCGTGGGCACATTGAGCAGCGTTGTCGGCGAGGTGGTTACCACTGATCCCATGGTAAGCTGGCAGTAATTGAAAGAATGTCATGTCCTTGTTTAGTGGCATGATGACAGATTTCATTGATTTGAGACACCGTCTGATGGTAGTTCCCGTGTCATAGACTTCGCACACATTGAAGGGGCCTTGGAGTCACAGATTATAGCCCACTTACCAGGGGATTCTCGCATAACAAATCTGATTGCGGCTAAAAGGGCGGCGTGTTCGGAGCCCATAGATGTGTTGACGTGTGAAGTCTTGAACTTGACGGTGATTGACCAAGATGTAGTCACAATGGCACCTGTCGAACTTTCAGAGACTGAACCATCCGCATAAATATGAGTTGGGTTTGCATATTATACAGTAGACTCTCAGTAAACGGAACCTGAAGGGACCAGGAAATTATGTTCCTTTTAACAGGAGCTCCGTTTACTGAGAGGTGATCATGAGTGCAGAATACAAGCCGGAAACCAAGTAGTGCTGAGGTAATAGTTCGGTTTAAGCAGTAGTTCCATTTGACAGGTTTTTGTTTACTGAGAATCTACTGTATATGCAAAAGGTCTAATGAGATCTGCTTGAGGACTGCAGATGACAGGATTTTTGTATATCCCCGGCACTTCAAGGTGCACAGAGGGGGTCCTTGCAGGCACCATTTCGGGCATAGCAGTATGTTTGTGGATGAGGACCACCTCTAGGAGATGGAATGCTTGTTAGCCGCAACCACTCTAGAGAACTCTGCCATCGGTCTTTCTTGTGGCAAGCTAGCAAGGTGGTGGGTAGGCATTCTGTATAGATGGCGAATATGCACCCGGAGTGTGTGGACAGTTGTGTATGTTGTAATTGGGTTGTCTTTGGCAATGGCGATTGTTGCGATCCTGTTAGCCCACCTAGGTAACCCCAAACATGTGCGAACAACTTGGCCTTGAATGCTTTGCAGGACCAGGATGTTAGTTTACCCGACAGTTGAAAGCACGGGTGTGCTATAACGCAAATACCGTATATACTCGTGTAAGGGCCGCCCTCGTGTAAGGGCCGCACCCCAACTTTGAAAGCGGATATTTCGAAAAAAAAAAACAAAAGTTCAAAATGTCCCGCCAGAAAAGTGTAGTTAGTTCATTTACAGCCAGATGGCGCTGCACGCTTTTCCGCTTTTATTCTACTTCCGCCGACGCGCCGACCCGTCACCCCCGGAAAAGCTTCCGGGGGTGACGGCCGACCACGCTGTTGACAGCGCGCCGCCATATTTGCCTTGTGCGGCCTCTTTGTTGGCATCGTTCCTAGCATCGTGTCGATACGTTGGCAGCGCGACTTCAGATCGGTGTCGTCGGTGTCACTTTGTTGGTTGTAGTGAACCCTGCAGAAGCCAGCGCACGTGACGGACGATGGGCCGGCATCTGAGATCATTCACTGCAGCATTTAAGCTGCAAGTGATTGACTATGCCGAGGAGCACGGGAAGCGGGAAGCTGGACGAAAGTACGACGTCGATGAGAAGCGCGTGCGTTACTGGATGAATCAGAAAGATGCCCTCGCCGCTACTAACAGGAGCCGAAAGGCGTTTCGCGGGAAAAAGTGCAAGTACCCGCAACTCGAAAGCGAGCTCGTCAACTACGTCGTCGACACACGAAGGGACGGCTACGCCGTATCGACTGACATGATACGCGTCAAAGCCCTCAGCATCGCTCGCCACATGGAAATACCCCCGGCACAATTCAAGGCAAGTCGGGGCTGGGCTACGCGGTTTATGAACCGTAACCAGCTTTCTATTCGGCGCCGAACGACGATTTGCCAAAAACTGCCGCGCGAGTACGAAGACCACGTCATTAAGTTTCATCGCTTCGTGAATGCTCTCAGGAGGGAGCATGAATACGACCTGTCCCAAATTGGGAATGCGGACCAGACACCTGTGTGGTTCGATGCACCGGAAAGCACCACAGTGGATTTAAAAGGTGCGAAAAGTGTGTCTGTGCGCACGACTGGTGCAGAACGCCAAAGGTGCACTGTGATGTTGTGCATCACGGCAGACGGCAGGAGGCTTCCGCCGTACGTCGTATTTAAAAGGAAGACTCTCCCAAAAGAGAAGTTCCCTCAGGGAATCGTCGTACGTGCGCAAGAGAAGGGCTGGATGTCCGAGGAACTGGTCGTTGACTGGATTAAGACCGTCTGGGCAAACAGACCTGGAGGGCTGTTACAACGGAAAGCCCTCCTTGTTTTGGACAGCTTTAGGGGCCACTTGACCGACCGCGTCAAGAACCGAGTTGCCGCAACTCGTACGGACTTGGCCGTCATTCCCGGTGGCCTGACGAGTGTGCTGCAGCCGCTCGACGTATGCGTCAACAGACCATTCAAAGTGGAATTTCGCCGATGTTACTCTGAATGGATGGCTGGAGGCGTCCACGAGAAGACCCCTACAGGACGGCTGAAGCGGGCGTCGCTCCAACAGGTGTGTGAATGGATTTTGAATGCGTGGCGTGCCATGTCAGTAGAAGTAGTTGCTAAAAGCTTCAAGGTAACGGGAATTTCGAACTCCATGAACGGCACCGAAGATGACCGTCTCTGGGAAGACGCGGACGCCGAGGCGAGCTCCTCCGAGAACGAGGACAGCGAAATGGAATCCGAATAAAAACATTTCTGGCATGTCATTTGTGACTCTTGCACTCTGCTACTGTTGCATAAACAGTACAGACCTTTGGCCTGTACTGCCTGTACTAAATCGGCCTGATTCGTGTAAGGGCCGCACCTAGCAAAATTTTCGAAAAAAAAGTGCGGCCCTTACACGAGTATATACGGTAGGCCAAGAAGAGCGCTCTGTACAGCTCAAGCATGGCAGACAATGATGTGTCCTAAGTTTTACCAGTGAGAAATTTCATTATGTGGGCAGCATAAGTGAGCCTCTTCTTCAAGTACGAGATGGGAGCACTCCACAAAAGATCGCAGTCAATAATGTCAGCCGAGGGAATACACCAGAGCACAGGGTCGCTGAGGTGTGAATACCACTACCAGACGCATAAGTCAACGTTTATGGTCGCCTCCAATTTTTTTTGTGTACCAGCCGCATGGACAGTCTACTAGCCGAATTATACAAGTGATTGCACGCCAATTAAGCCCACTTCAGAATCGATAATGTGCGGCTTGCCAAGGACAACAAGCGAGTTTCTTGAAGTACAGTGTACTAGACTCGCAGTGAGCAAAGCTTGCTTTCTTCCAAAGGTGGCACTAGGGGTGGGCTGGAGCTTTCCCAACATTTTCGCCCCCCCCCCCCCCCATCGCTCCCCTCCAAGGAGGAACATAATCATAACACAATGACTAAGTTCATTGCCTCCCTGCATGAAGGAGCACGCTTATCGTGGGTGTCTCCCGGCCCCTGCCCTCTGCGAGGAACATAAGCTTATGTCATTCATGGGTCAAGCCACACGAATGGAGGCACATTCGGCAAAACGAGAAGATGCCCGTGGGAAAGTCTTAACAGTGCTCCACTTTGGGCTCGTAGATGACGGATTCTGAACATTTTTTCGCTGTGGTCAATTCGTGAGGCAATGAACCATTTGATGGTTGCATAGAAGTGTTGCAGAGCTTCTTTACGAGGCAGCAACATCAAGAGCATCAACAATGCACAAGCGTACTAAAAAGAAGTCAATTTATTCAACATTTCATGCATGATCATATTTGAATGAGCACTGCAATCCTTTTTTTTTCACATGTGGTCAATCATTCCTGGCTCATCCTCAGCATTCATTGACTGCCTGGCATCACAAAACTGCCACGAACAACAGGTTCATTCACAAAAACATATAGAAATGTGCTTTATTTGCAAAGGCACAAAATGCACTCAAAACAATATCTAACGCATGCATACAGCAGCATTCATGTGTTTATTTGGGTTACTTCTTAAAACATGATTAATAAATAAATTCTTTTTTATTTCTAGACGCATTGAAACTACCTTTGTTGTGTGTATGCTGACGTCATTTTGTCTTATCCGGCAACTAATGCAAATAAGTGTGGCAGGAGGCGCACATTTTAGCTCATGTAGCTTATTTTTGATGGCATTGTAGTTGTATAATACTAAGGTGGCAATGGTAAACGTCCTACGTTCCTGTATTGAAGAAAGAAAGGCTTCTGGAAGCACGCTGATTCATCTGAAATTTACTACGACCTGAATCATACAGCTAGCTATATATATTGGACATTCTTGTAATGTAACTCTTCGCCCTCATACTACCATGAAACAGGCTAGATTCCTTTCATTATATTCAGAAATTTGTTACGAACGTGTGTACTGTATCCAGTTCTTAGTGTGTTGAGTTTCACTTGCCTTAACAAGAGTGTACTTGCGTTAATGACCACCATAAATAATCGCGATGGCTGCGTGGCGTAACAGTGCTTGCGCATTATGTTCAAGTGTGTCTCTTTTAAAGCATTCTGGTTAAATGCAATGCACCAATGCACTCTGCAATGGAAGTGGTTTGCCGCACAGGCTAGTGTTGTTAGTACAAGAAGTCTCTATTATTGCTAGGAATGTGTGTCCTTCGCTGTTCCAGCTGTATTTACTTAAACGTTACTCTATCTAGCAATAGCTTTTGCGCTTTTGACAGAGAGTGCTTTGTGTTTTCACCTCTGCATTTAAAAGCATGCCTTGGGCTTCGTGTTAGGTTCGTGGTTTTGTCAATGACGAAGCAGTAAATAGCGAGATGGATCTACACTTTTAGAACATATGGTAGATGAACAAGATGACTGTGAAATAGTACTTTTGTGAATAGCATTGTTACTGGAGCCATGCTCTTTGGCTCGATGAAAAAAAGAGAAAATACTGACGTAACAGTGTTAGTAAGGAGTTGATAAAAAGCCTATGCAGGAGATAAAATTAATTTGAACTTTCTGTGCGCAGTATAATACAATTGCGATTTGTGTTGGTCTTGTGTAGATTAAAACAATACATTTTGTTTGATGCCCTAAAAGTATGGTGTGGGCAGTGCATTTACTTCAATGCAATGTACTGATCTTTCTTCTTAGAAACGTCAGCTCCTAGAATGTGGCCTTATTGGACGATGTTGTTCTGCAATTTAACAGTAGTGCGCAAGGGGATCATTCACAACTCCTGAGGTGTTTTTTGTTTTGCCGGTGCATCTGCCGCATGTTGCCCATATGTCACCATATCCAGCCACCACTAAATCAGCATTCACGGTGCATTATCGAGAAAAAAGCAAGAAAAGGAAAACAGCATTTGAGAAGAATTCTGCATTGATGCGCGGCCACACACCGATTTTTCCCTGAATGAACTTCGAGCGGTAAGGCTGTTTTGCGACGGCTGGCGCAACTTTCCGATCGTTTTGAGACACCTGTGTTTGTAAAGGCTGGAGGTTTCCCTTTTAGAAAACTGCGAGTTATTTCACCCATAGGTGGCCGTGACTCAAGAAGTCGGAGAGGTCTGAACTCACGTGACGTGGCTTAGATTCAGCTCAAAGCCGTAACTGAAGAGTACTCGCTTTTTGATTCACGCTTGACAAAAATCTATGATTATGTGCAAGAATGCTAAACACACTTTAACGGGTTCAAACTAAACCTGTGTTGTACCTGCCTTTTGTTCTAAGCTACTTCATTCGGTAGTGAATTATACTCACTTTCCAGGCATTCTATATCTGTTGTGTGTATGTGGTTTACGTTACTCAGATTGGGACACGGGAGTGTGTACTCCGTGTACACATTTAACATTACAGATATTGCAAACTGGATCTGGTAGTGGCTTCAACAGGTGCATTAAATGTACTTATGCTCTTACTTAATCTATACCTGAAAGTACACATTCAATTTGCTTTAACAAATGAAGATTTCGAACTGCTATTCATAAAGGAATACCTTTTATACATTTCTTCGAGTATTCCTACGTAGACATTTGTGTAAGGCTAACCTTCCTACATCCGAAGAACACACCCTGTTTGAATGCACGTCAAAGTCAGTCGCGCATCGGAGTGATACTGTTGGTAGCACGATATGGCACAATTAAAAACTATATATGGCACAGCATTTTCAAGGGTGCCGACATTTCGTGACTGTCGGGCACGGACTCCAACTTGATCCTCCAAAAGGTGCACTGGGTTTCAATCACCAGGTGGCGTTGACTCTGCTACGCAGCAACCTCAGGGTCGGCACGACCGGAAATGGCCGCCGCGCGAAACACCGATGGCCCGGATGACTAGACGGGTTTCTTTTGTGCGTCACGGATGTGGTGAGGGACATCAGGGGTATTGCCAGTAGGACAGGTCCGGTCGAGGTATGCTCTCACAGGGCACCTCCGGATTACTGCACACAAGGCACAAGAGAAGAGGACAATGAGTGAGGACTAAATTGCCCACCTTATGTGGTAGACTTAAGAAAAAACAAAGTTTCGTTACAAGGGTAAGTCAATGAACGTCATAGCAAGATATCGGAGCTTTATGTGGTGGAGTGCTAGTAAGGCTAGCGAGTAGCTGCTTTAGTACCTGATGTGGCGTAACACTGCAAATAACTCGCGTAAAGGAATACGGGTGCTTCAGGGAGCAAAGCGGTTTTCTCTCTCTAACGTCTTGCCGTCTCGACGCAAAGTAAGCGGTCATAGAACAGAACGTACAAGGGTATGAGCCGTCTACTAATGCTTGTAAAATAGAGTGCGAGCCCGTGTAGATCGACTGGGCCCTTTGATCAAAGTTTACATGCAGTTCTGAGCGACTTTCGTGAGCAGGGCTTGCGCGCTTTCACGCGTGCATGATACAGTAGATGCGCTAGGTGATGTTATTGATTTGAACTTTATACCTAAGATCACGGTGACAACGGCGACAAATATACGTCTGGGGTGTTCATATAATTGCTATCGCAACAAACAAATGGCTGAGGTTTAACTATTCTAAGCCTTTTTATCACGAGCGGATAACATATGTTTGCATTGTTTTGCAAGGGCTATGCAAACAATGTTTCATTCTAGTAAGCCCTTTTCTTCCTTTCGGTATCGTTGCTTAACGAAAGCAGTGGCTTCAGTAGCTGCGATCTTTACACGCTACCGTGCTTGGTAAGCTCCACAGAACGTGCTAGTTTGGCCTCCCTTCGCTTAGTCGTTGCAGCAGGCAGCTTCGTCATAGCTTGAGATTTCGTAGCCAGCCGTGTAGCTTTAGATGATTGGATTCAGCCTGTCGCTTACGCTGACGTGCATCGCAGACGGCCTGGCCGGCGCATTATCTATGGCAAGCTGAGCAGTGAGTGACCAAGCACCGACAAAGCAGCCATTCGATCGTCGCCTGGTCACATGGTGGCGCAGCCGCAGCGGTGAAGCTCCGAGCGGGCGCAGCTGCGACGTATCTTCGCAGCGAATCACGTGACCTGACGTCACGGCTGCCTCCAGTGCGCGCCAGCGGCTCGCACTTTGATGGTTCCAGGTCGTTGCAATGTGATGAATGACTTTGGTAGACGTAAAAGAACAAAGCTTTCGCTATAAATAAAAAAAAGATAACGAAAAAGAAATGCAACGTGTTTCTTTCGTAAAGCTGGCTTTTTCGCAACAAAAATATATACAATGTAAAGCCTGATATACAGGCCACTGACGAGATAGACGCCCGTCGCCGTAGCGCAACTTACGAGCAGTGGCTGCGCAGATTTAAACCCGACGTCGGGGAGGCCATCCTGGATTGAGCTGAGAGAGCTGTGGAGGGCTGCCGTCCGTATCAACTTCGCCCTATCTCTATCCAATTACCCCTGTCTCTTCAAAGAGAAAAAAATTCATTTGCCCACGAGTGAATCGTACGTGTATGTGAAGGTTGCGAGTTAGGGCTCAACCAACGGAGAAGTTCTGCAGAAAGACTTGCTGCTGGGCTAGTTGGTGTCGGAACACATACATAATGTAGCGCAAAAAAAAAAACGACAATACGGACACAAGAACGACACACGTCAATCGCTTGTGGTGTGTCGTTCTTTGTGTCCGTCTTGTCGTTTTTGTTGCGTTAGCAATTATATGGACACCCTCGGCTGGATTCTGCCGCCAGCGTCGCCGTCATTCAGCGTATGTGTATACGTATCTATATGTATAAAAACACAAGAAATAAATATAATCCAGAAGAAGAGCCCGGCGCGCGAAATCGAACGTCGGATTTATGAATTCTGAGATCGAGGCGTTAGCCACTGGGCCACGAAGGAGCACCTCCTTCATGTTCAAATGGGAAGCTACTTATATCTAACACTTACCGCTTGTGATGGGCATCTCGGGGGTAACTATCGTGTTTTCAACATTACCAGCGAGATGGCGCAATGAGTGCGCGTCGCCACATCGTCACGACGCGGCGGCGCGCGATCTCATCTCCCACGCGTACTCGGCTACGCGGAGAGGGGGGCAAGGTGGACGCTCATGCGTGCGCTCGCTTATCTCGCGGTGAAGACAATCGTACGCATTGGGCTTTCACTGTAACGATTCTGATGTAGGTACCGGTCGCACAAAGTTAACTGCAATCGTTGCAGTCTCCGTTTGCGAAAAAGGTGCGCTTTTCAAAGACAGCGTAGTAACAACTGACACGCTTATTTGCGTTCATCTGTACCTGTGAGTACGTTTCGTGCGTCGATTGTGCGTGAGAAACGCGGGGTACATTCGATCTGCGTGACCTTCCAATTTGTTGCTGTCGAGTTCATTGCTTTGGCTTTGCGGCAAAGCTGTGACTTTTTTTGCGCTATATTATCAATGTGATCTTTCTTCTTCTGGCTCTACTCATCACTATTTCATAACTACGACACTTCAATAAAATACCATCATTAAAAAACGCCCTCTATGTCTTCCTTGTCTCTCCTAAATAAACGCTACATGTGGCTATGTGTAAATAAAAATGAAGGCCCTCTGATCTGTCTCCTTTTTTCAATTCACTATTTCCGTTAAAAAACGTGTTTGGCGTAATATATAGAAAACTTGTCACAGAGAAAGCGTCTGCTTTAAGATGCAGTAAACTGAGCAAGGTAATACTTTAGGCAAGGAACAGTATCTTACTTAGCAGCGGAAGATACTATAGTAGTAACGGGTATCGCCCTATGGGTTAACATTCAATATTCAAACTGCGGCGTTACAAGCTGACAGTGCTCGTATTGTTTAATGCATGCATATAATGTGGTTTATTAGTTTATTTACAAACCTGCGAGGACGTTCACGTCAGCTTTTAAAAGCATGGGCGAACGTTCATATTGCCATGCGTGCTCCTTATTAGCGCTTTTGTTTCATTCGGAATGCTTAGCGCAAACTGCGCCGCATTGTTCGAGAAGGTTTGCGATTATTGTAGATCGTTCTGTTCGTATTGTGCGCAAGAAGTGAACACTCCAGATTATCCGAGAGCTTGCGCGACGGCCAGTGTCAAAGCTTGAATGTTCGACGGCACATGTATAAATGCCGACGCGCTTCACCGCTTGTCAGTTGATCGGCGGCCGACGCTCTGACTCCAATCACCGGTATCAGTGCCAGTCTGTATCGCCGTAATGACCGTCCACAAGTTTGGTCAAATAAACAGTTTCATCTTCGACCCACACTTTGCCCCCTTCGTCGACGTGAGGACCCCGTGACATATGCATTCATCGTCTTCATCATCATCATGACTACGCCCACTGCGAGGAAAAGACCTCCGCCATGTTCCATCAATCAATCCGGTCCTGGGATTGTTGCGGCCACATTATGCCCGCAAACTCCTTAATCTCATTGGTCTATACCTAACTTAATTCCTGTCTCCCCATGGCGTGTTTGCCTTCTAATAGAATCCAGTTTGTTATTCTCAATTACCAGCGGTGTTATCTTGTTCTCGCACTACATGTCCTGCCTATGCCCATTTCCACTTCGCCCTTGCGAGTAAGATTTCCTTAACACCTTTTTGTTTCCTAAGCCACTATGCTCTCTTCTTGTCCTCAATATAAATAGGACCGGGTGAATTATCAGCTTGTGAATTAGTGCTATTAGAGTCGAGTTTTAGATTACTGGATGCTGTTGTGAAGTAATCTTATCAATGTTACATCTTAAAACATACTAGTTATGCTTGCACTTCAATGTTTGTGCGTTTTTATATTTATTTTATAGGAAGCATTTGGTGCCCACTATGGCGTTTACAAATTGTATAGAGTGTAACGTTTATATTTGATGTTGTATTAAATGCTGTATTATTTTCAGTCAATTGTATCGACATATGTAGCTCACCAACTCTACTGTTCCAGAGAGGGGGATGCCTTGGTCAGGAGAGTCACGCCAACCTTTTCGCTTGCCTTGTGGGCGGACTCTGTACTTGTTTTTCGCGAAAATATCCTTTTAAGACCATCATTTATAGCGTCTCATTCTAGCTTTAGCCCTCATCATGCTATTCGAGCGGGCGCACTCACTCTGCCAGGTCGGGACGGAACATAGTCCTGGTCTGGACCGTGGTCAGCGAGTAGCAGTTGTCGCAGAGGATGTGTGCCAGCGTGGTCTTGCGTATCTCCTGAAGTTGCTCTGTAAGAAAAAACAAAACAAAAGAGAGCTGTTAACTGATTGTCACTACGTTAAAGGGTCCTGAAACACTTCTTCAAGTAACCATGGAATTGATTCTATAAAAGAGTTTATTGCCACACGAACTCAACGGCGCAAAAATTTCAAGAATCCGTGCAGTACCAGCGGAGTTACGAAGATGTGTCACACGCTGCGATCGCGTTCGTTCTTCTCTCGTCCCAGCGAATGCGCTGGAGGCTAAACAGGGAGGAATGGCAGGGGTAAAGAAAACATTTCACGCGCGCCTCGCGACCTTGAGCACTTTTTAGTTTTTTTTTCTCAAAACACGTGACTTTTCGCGTGCGATCGCGCACGCACGCGTGGACAAGTCGCGGCCTCCCACGGCAATCCTTGTAACGACTGAGCGTGCCATATTCAAATCAGTCAATGGCCGATAGATGGCCTTCTACGCGCCATTTCTGAGCGTCTTCCGCCATTTCTCGAGAAAAGAGAAAGCAATTTTTAGCTTACGTTGATAATTTATTGTGAATTACAGGTAGCGTGCTGCGCTATATTATTTGACTCGCGTGTTTTCTCAGGAGCCTCTACTACCGATCGGCAGCGTTTTCTGACAAAAAAAAAAAACAAAAAAACATGCACTGTCGATGTGACAGTGTCTGTTTCTTCTGACAGGCTTCTGACAACATGACAAAGCAGTATAGCGCAGCACGTGGCCTGAAACTTACTATTAATTTTCAAAGTTCAGCTGAAAATCAAATTGTCTTTCGCTGTTGCCTGTAGCAACTGAAGTGTGTCACTGCTAAGCACGACGGTGAAAGTCCTATTTCCGACGTGGACATAGGAAACAGGAAGGAACGTTGCGCCATGCGATAGGAAACAAGAAATGAAAAAAAAGAGAAAGAATTCAGGAGCTCTTTTGTGAAGGCAAGCAAAGTTTCGCATGTGCTGCCCGGCTTGCTAGTTTCTCTCTCTCTTTCTTCCTTTCCTTCTTTCTTTCATTCCCCGCAGGTCGCGGGTTCGTATCCCGGCTGCGGCGGCTGCATTTCCGATGGAGGCGGAAATGTTGTAGGCCCGTGTGCTCAGATTTGGGTGCACGTTAAAGAACCCCAGGTGGTCGAAATTTCCGGAGCCCTCCACTACGGCGTCTCTCATAATCAAATGGTGGTTTCGGGACGTTAAACCCCACATATCAATCAATCAATCTTTCTTTCATTCTTTCTTTATTTATTTCATTCTTTCTTTCTTTCATTATTTCTTTCTTTCTTTCATTCATTCTTTCTTTCTTTCATTCTTTCTTTCATTCTTTCTTTCTTTGTGTCACATTGCGTGATGCCCCCTCATAACTGTATGCTTCCTCAATGCCAGGAATGGAACCTTCACGTGCTTACCAGTGCAACACTTCAGTTCCTACAGCTAACAATGAATATCGACCATGTTTATTTTTAAGCAACTATGAAATGGGACAACGCAAAATGACAAGTCACTCCAATAAAAGATCAGATTGCCATGCCAAAATTGGTAGATCGTCGACAAGCCGACGATCGTGAGATCATGAGGTATTGGAAAACGGCGCATGCTATACGCACGTCACCGGCGCACCTTTGAGGGCCGCTTTTCTAAACAATGGGTTTTTCGCGTATTATGCCATCGCAATCACCAAAATAAGTATTTCAAAACGGGTTTCCATGGCGCCATTTCGCTTTCCGTAGAATCACTTTGGCGGAAACAGTGATCATCTTCTCTTTCAAGCGCGCAATACATTTCGCATTTGCAGAGCTAACCTTATCGGGTCTAGTGGTTTCTGGACTAGGTCTCCACCTAAACGACGGCCCGTGGTGCCCTGGTGACGTTTTCACCCAGTTGGACAGCCCAGAGTTTGTCTTCTGAATTCTAGATAAGAAGTAAGGCCTCCCTCGGCTCTTTTATTTTACGGCTTTGTGGGGACACCTGAGGGGCAAGCCGACAAGATGAGTTTCAGATTCACCCGTTACTCGCCCAGCTAGACACCCCTCCAGTGTCCGCCCAGAGCGTCCTCCTCACCTGGCGCGAAGGATCCAGCCTGTCCCTCGTGTTCGTAGTAGAAGCGGTCGCCGAACTTGAGCCGTCGGAACTGCTGTCCCAGGATGCAGGCGAACGTGGGTCCGACCAGGCCACCCTGGACGTTGTTCTCCGTGATGCCGCCCGTGAAGAGGTCGATGTCCGTCACGTCACTACGGGAGATTTGTATCTTTACAGACGGCACAAGCAAACAGATGCAAACAGATAACTACGGGGAGAGACAGCTCTATCAATTTGTCGAGACAGGCAGTTACAGGCAGCATGTACAGACATGCAGACAAACGCAGAGATCTACAGATGCGCAGAGATTAAGATTCCGGGTACGGTGACAAATTATGGTGAAACGTCAAAACTTCGGGCTGCATACTTTTACTTGTAAGGGCCGCGGACTTTTCTGATAGTCAGCTAAGGTGGCCTTTCCACTCTTTCTTATGCGGGTCTTACGTTTGTTTTGTGCCCAGTTACACGACGACAGGGTGATATGGACATTCTTATTGTGTTTTTATCAACTGTACAGTCGGTGATACCACATGCTTTCATTGGAATGATGCTGGCTGTATCGTTAAAATATTGGCAGCCATTGACTACAACTTGAGGGAAAAAATAGAAACAAAAAAGAATTCTTTTCCATGCATGATGCAGCGAGGTCATCCAATATATTGTCAGACGTGCTAGTGGCTTGAATATCAACAGAAATACTATGCAAAGCGAAGTAAAATGAAGCCGCGTAGGCTAAGAGTGCTTGATTTAGTCTTAGGGAGTAACTATAGTTACTACTAACGCGTGAATGGTAACTATCTTTTTTCAGTAACTTGTAAATCTGATAAGTTACTTTAAAGCTAGACTTGTAACTATAACTCTGTTACTTTTTACATGCTCGTAAGAGGAATATCTTCCACCCATAAGACCGTATTTAGGGTTTGCTTATAAACTGCTTACGTCCCCCTTATTTTGTCTGGGTGGAGGGCAAACACACACACACACACATACATACCACACACCACACACTTTATATATATATATATATATATATATATATATATATATATATATATATAGATATATATATATATATATATATATATATATATATATATTGTACTTTTAAAAAAGTGGATGAAAAGATAACTTGCCGTGAACAGAGACCGAACCTGCGACCTTCGCATAGTGCGTTCGGTGCTCTACCAACTGAGCTACCAAGGCGGCTATTCCCACCCCGTCTTCTTTGTGGGGTACATACCTCCCTCCCGCTAGTTACCAAAGAGTGGGGGGGGGGGGTATGCATTGACTTAACAGGAAGGAGACGCTGCGACACTAGTGTACTCCCCCCCCCCCTCTACTGAAGGGGAATTCTGCGCACATCTGTGGTTAGCGCAACTAGCACACCTATCAAGATGAATGAGCAGGCAATAGCCTACCATGTAACTATACTCTACTACTTAAGAGTGGTCCTGATGGTATGTATTTGAACGCTTATTTCGCATTTTCGTTAGTGAGGTTGAGACTAACGTTTGCGGGCGTTGCTTTAGGTGCGGGAGCCATATGAATTTCGGAATAGCGTTTGCTCCCCCTAGGGAATAGTTTAGGGACTTTCCCCCCAACCGCAAGCCCAAATGCATGGAAGCTACACAGAGCATTGTGCGGGCCGCAATCGCCGCACGCTATTTCAAAATTTCTGTGGGTGGGCCGCAAGCGCGAACAGCGGCTCGCGTTACGACGCATGATCAGTGGCACAGTGACCGCAGTGCAATGGCTTGCGGTGCGCCATTCTAAACCTCCCTTTTATTTCAGAGAACTGTCATAGCCCAGCGGTGTACATGCAATTCATGTGTTATACCGTCACCAACGAGCACTAGTTAACTCTACAGACACATACACACACTTAAATAGGTGGTGCATGATACTTATGATCTCACGTCGACGTCGACACCTATTTACATACGATCTAGACTACTGAACCAGGCCACGCTATTACTGTTCCATCACCTCCTCTGTTCTCTAGCTTTCCGTTTTCCATACTCACTCGTAGAGCGTGCTGTACAGCTGCACGATGTGCGCGGGCGTGTACTGGAGCAGGTGCTCGAAGGTGGTGGCCTGGTAGCCCGTGCAGTACTGCAGGTAGTCCACGTACGGCCGCAGACCGTGCTCGCGGCCGCGCTGCAGGTTGAGCGCGATCAGGTCCAGCCCGTACGAGTCGTTGCGGAGCCGGTACAGGTGGTGGGTGACGCCTTCGGTGATGAAACTGCACGTGTGATCGAGCCAGATCGTGTCATCGACGTAGGTCGAAAAAATAAATGGTTAAGAAAGGGAGGAAGACAACACCTGTCTTCTTCCCTTTATTGACCCTTCCGCCACCTTGCGAGGTTCCGCAGAACTCATTTGCAAAAAGAAACGTGGTCAATGAAGCTTCTTACTTTTTTTTTTCAGGGAGCATTTCGATCCAGACTTGCATGGACCTCGCTTAGTTGGCCTCGCCAGCCATGCATTACCACTTCTGCCCCCCTTTCAGACTCATTTATAATGACACTAACGAATCAGTCTGCGTCCGAGTAAGTCAAGTTATCAATTAGTTTGCCAACCTACGATTCCGTGTCAGTTACGCGTAAAGTTGAAAGCTGGTAAGTGATGCAGAAACACAGACGTACGCTGAGGATGTCAACGTGGCTGTCGTTGAGACAGTCTCAACGTGTGCATCGAGTATTTCTGGGAAACATAACTGAAATCCGCGAACTTTATTGAATGTCTTGATCACACGGCCTTGTTTTTCTTTCTTTCGGAGACCAAGTATGTATGTGAATTTTGCTCCTGCATGTGTTAAATGTATATAATAATGGCGCAACTGTACGAATGACGAATCCGTGGGAAGTGTAGAAATCCCTTAAGTGGATGAAGTTTTGGGAAAGGAAGCTGGAACGGATCAGAACTAATGTGGCGTAGCCACGCGTAGGAACAAAACAATCTTCGTTCAACCGTCCATGTGGATGGTACTATACTAGCTTTACTGTATAAGTTGAGGAGCAGTAGATGTTTCACATGAGTGGAATTGCTGTACATATTCCTTTATTTCATTTTGTATACTCTGATTAATATATGCGATGACACTGTCAGCACATGTACTGTAATATTGTCACGGGATCGCCCCGCCGCGGTGGTCTAGTGGCTAAGGTACTCGGCTGCTGACCCGCAGGGCGCGGGTTCGAATCCCGGCTGCGGCGGCTGCATTTCCGATGGAGGCGGAAATGTTGTAGGCCCGTGTGCTCAGATTTGGGTGCACGTTAAAGAACCCCAGGTGGTCTAAATTTCCGGAGTCCTCCACTACGGCGTCTCTCATAATCATATAGTGGTTTTGGGACGTTAAACTCCACATATCAATCAATCAATCAATTGTCACGGGATCGGGACGTGAGTGAAGAGAGCAGACTGCAAGTCCAAAATAAAACTGCTGATTTGGCTGAATTCGTGGCCGGTGAACGCAAAACTCGGAAGTGTGGCAGCTTGGGCTAGTTGGTTACAGTGATACAGACAGGCACTGATAGCGGCGAACAGACCGTGGGGTGTCGATAAACTGACAAGCGGTGGAGCGAGTCGGCATTTAAACTTGTGCCGTCGAATATTCCAGCGTTATCGTTTGCTCCCACGTAAGTTCAAGAAGAAACTGTTATTTTCACGTTGGGTGCACAATCACGTCGGAAGGTTCTACAAATATCTCTATTGTCCTTGGTAATTCGGTGCGGTTTGTGCAAGGCAGCATTTACAGCGTACGGGGTGATAAGAAAGATTCGTCGAAGATTGTAGCGGCGGCTATATATAGGTCGTCTGCTGATTCTCGATGCGCAGGCGGGCGAGTTGAAAAAAAACTTTTTCAGCGCGTTGAAGGTAGATGCATGGTGGCACAAAGGTTTTCTTTGTCCGCGACGCTTGCTAGCATGGCGTCGACCATCGTTGTCTGATTTCTTCCGTTGACCAACTTGTATGGCAACATCTGCACATCTGCGTCATCTTCTGCACTACCATGTTGTGTGCGAAGGTCACGTATGGAAGGATGGAGTCCCAGGCCTTGTGTTTGACGTCGGAGTACATGGCCAGCATGTCGGTGATGGTCATGTTTAGCCGCTAGGTGAGACCATTTGTCTGTGGGTTGTACGCGGTAGTCAAGCGGTGGCTTATCTGGCTGTACGCCATCACCGCCTGAGTTAGGTAAGCAGCATATGCCATACCTCTCTCGTTGACGGGGACTTCCGGCGCCGTGACGCAGGATGATGTTTTCCACAAGAAATTTGGATACCTTGGATTGATTGCCTTTGGACAGGGCTCTTGTCTCGGCATATTGAGTTAGGTAGTCGGTAGCGACGATGATCCATTTGTTTCGGGAAGTCGAGGTCGGAAACGGTCCCGGTAAGTTCATGCCAATTTGCTGGCATGGTCGGTGAGGTGGCTCGCTGGGCTGTAGAAGTGCGGCTGTCTTAGTTGGCGGCGTCTTCCACCACTGACAATCTCGGCAAGTCTTTATGTAATGAGCAACGTCAGCAGCAAGACGTGGCCAGTAGTACTTCTCCTGTATTCTGACGATCGTGCGGGAGACACCCAGATGTCCAGCCGTAAGGTGGTCGTGAATGGCCTGGAGGACTTCAGGTCACAATTCTGAAGACATATCGAGGAGGTAGTTGGCTCGAACGCACCACCTCCACCACGGGTTTGTCAGGTAGACGAACGAAGCAAGCTGTAGGCCAACGACGAAACTGTTCATTTGGCCGTACTTGTGGCCGGTGATCGAAGAGTCAGATCACAATGTAATATTCGCGTTGGGTGCGCAATCGCATGGGAAGCTTCTACGAGTATCTCGATTGTTCTCGGTCAATCGGCCCGGTTTGCGCAAGGCAGAATTTAGCGTTACGGTGCGATAACAAAACTCGCGAAGGGATTGTGGCAATATAATGTCGCGCTCCTTTCTCATGTTCTGTTATCGCCCCTTTACACGTGTGCCTTGCGCAACCAGGCACACTCACTAAAGAACCACCGAGATAGTCGTAGAGCGGGTTCGAATCCCGGCTGCGGCGGCTGCATTTCCGATGGAGGCGGAAATGTTGTAGGCCCGTGTGCTCAGATTTGGGTGCACGTTAAAGAACCCTAGGTGGTCTAAATTTCCGGAGCCCTCCACTACGGCGTCTCTCATAATCATATAGTGGTTTTGGGACGTTAAACCCCACATATCAATCAAATCAATCAAATCAATCGAGATAGTCGTAGAACCTTTTGATGCAATTGCGCGCACAACGGGAACATTACAGAATCTTCTGGGACTTAAGTGGACGCTAGCGGTAGCACTGAAATTTTCGACGGCACATGTATAGATGCTGACACTCGTCATCGCTTGTCAGTTGATGGACGGCCGACGCTCGGTTTGCGGCTATCCGTGCCAGTGGGCCAGCAACTATTGCTGTAATATGATTTTACATTTACCGGCCATAATTTTGGCCAAATAAAGTTTTATTTAAGACGTAGCGGCCACGGCCTTCATCAACGTCACGACTACGTGACAATACGTTCTGCACTATGTTCAGATCTTAGTAAAAATTCAGTGCAGATCCAGGAGCATTCACAAAATAAAAGTTCGATTTCAAGATTCCATTCATCACTTTCAAAGCAACAAAGAGATCATTACCTGTCGTAGTGTTGTCCTGGATGCCGAAGCAGGCCCCGGATGATGTTATCCATGTCCCCGTGGTACAAGTAGAAGGGGAAGAAGTAGAAATCTTGCAGCTCGAATGGGCTGCGTTGGCCTTCAATGTCGATCCTACGCATACATACAGGCAAATTCAAAGGAGGAAAAAAGGAGGTGCCGTATATTCACAGAAAGAACAAGGTCTCACTACTGATTCTACAATGTCGTAGTATAGTTCACTTTCATGATTGAAATCATAAGAACCGAAGCGGAACGCTTATTCATTGAAGGTTACAAGTCGACAAAATGGGTGCTAGTACACTTAACCAAAGTGCTTGAAGTGGCGGAAACAGAAATGCACGCGCGTCCAACGAACAGTAATTGGCGTAAATATTGTGTTGTTTCAAGATGAAGTAACAGCGAAGTTCCTTCTCTTTATGTGATGCTACGTCACGGTGGGACAAAGAGACAACGATACCAGCTGGTGAACACCAGAATACAAAATGATATTGAAAGATACAGTGTTATTTTTTAATAATCACGCAGCTAGACCACATATAGCAGAAGGTATAAAGATGCTCCAGCAATAAAGAAAGAACAAGAAAATGAAAACTTGGTCAATACAAGCAGCCAGACCTAATGAACTACATAGGTTTTTAATGTAAAGCTCCAACCACAAGTGCAAACACAAGTTGCTTACGTAAGAACGCCGCGAGGAACGCAGCGTACGCAGTTCTGAATCACGTCAGCACACCAAATGAGCGTTCTCCTCGTTATAATACTTCATTCATATATCATGTTTCTCCTGATCCATCTAGGTTGTTTACAAACAAGTGAATTCCAACTATGGACCACCTATCCATTCCGGTGGATTGTGGACATACTGTAATGGCGCTTCTGGCGCGAGAAAAGTGTAATTAAAGAAGACGTCGAGGACTTTGTTGCCGTTTCCCTAGGCTCAACCCATCCGGTGCCCTGTCGCTGACCGTTGTGAATAAACGCCTCCCGACACGTAACATCGGGGCCGAGGTGCTGTCCCAACAACGTCCTCGCCATCTTCTTTCACTTAAGCTCCTCTTTTTCTTGTCTTATCACACAGGTGACACCGAAGAGATCGTCACGAGGTGTGTGACATGGTGTCACCTTTGGAAGACGCCGTCGATGAGCGTGTGTCCGAGGCGGAAGGCAGCGGCGGCGAACTCGTTGAGTATGGTGGCGTCCACGTCGGGCGCGTACCGACTGCGGCCCGTTGGCACCAGCTGGTAACGCACCATGGCCTCGGGTCCCAAAATAGGCGGCAGCCACTCGGTGTAGACGATGTGCTGCCACTGGGCATTCAAGATGCGCCTGCGCATGGCCGAGTGTGTCATGAGATAAACTGTGTATCCAACGCTCGAATAGCTATTAAAAAGTTTTAGCCAATCGTGATGCTGGATATATTAGCGATGTCTGTAGGAAGATGTCTGAGATAACTTATGAACTTGAGGTATTTTTAATTAGATCCCTATTCTCAGGGTCACGTATTTGCAGTGCTTTCAAGAATGTGGTTTTGCTAGTAGCGTCATGCTTGCCTTCACACAAAGCCGACACTTAGATGCCGGTGAAACTAAGGGCCGAAGTGGATTTAATAAATGGAACAAGTTTAATAATATCACTTCAGGTATTACGTGCCAAAACCACGATAGGATAGGATGGCTGCGGAAATTTCGACCATCTGTCGCTCTTTAACGTGCACCTAAGTCAAGCTATATGGGCCTCCAGGATTTCGCATCCATCGAAATTCAGCCACCGAGGCTAGGTTTCGACCCCGCGACTTCGGATAGCAGTCGAACCCCATAGATGCGTTTGTTTAAATATCAGTGGTCAAATCTACCAATCATCTTCGTCATCGCCGTAATACCGGAAAGATTGCCGCATGCGGGAATGGTAATTTCAGCATAAAGTTCTCCGCCATAAGTGATTGACGCCACATCGCAGATGCTGAGCGCCAAGCGCACGCACCGTGTCTCGTGGAAGAGCCTGTTGTCGTCCCAGTGGCTGTTCAACTGCTGCAGGCGGCGGGCGACGCGGTTGTGGTGCCGGAGCCACACTGTGTGCATGCTCGTCAGTGCCGGATGCTCGTTCACACGTTCGTCACCTGCGCGTGCGCGGAGTCACCCATTCATCGCTATTTCACTTTCTGAAATAACGTCACAAGTTTCAGGGGCAAAGCTCCTTAGGGCTTATCCTTGTCTCGGCGTCCGTCAAGGGGTGGTTCATGGATGTCACTCACACTCTCTCTCTCACTCACTCACTCACTCACACACAAACACACACGCACACACACTCGTTTAACAATAGACTTATACCAGTCATAACTGTTACAGAGCAATATAAAACACCTACAAGGCCAAACCCTTTATACTAGTCACCGACTTCAACGAAAACATTATGGAGCTCAAGACCTGCTTCGCCCACTCTTCACCATTCACTTCGTGGAGATACGTCAAAGCTTTAACAGACATTTCCGAGCGAATCATATGTCACAAAGAGCCTGAGCAGCTTCCCCACTGGTTCAGTAGTACGTTGATTTTCTTGTTTCCACACTTTGGAAATTTTGTTATCTTAAGTCTTGTTAAGTCAGAAATAAGGAAATCTGAGATTTTACGTCCCAATACCACCATATGATTGAGAGACGCCGTAGTGGAGGGCTCCGGAAACATTGACCATCTGGTGCTCCTTGACGTGCACTGACATCGCGCGATGCACGGGTCCCCTGCCGCGGCGGGGGTCGAACCCGCCGCCTTTGGGTCAGCAGCCGAGCACACCGTAGCCACTTTTATAGAGGCCTGGGGGGTCTGTTAATTCCGTACTCTAGCCTAACTGAGGGATTCTATATATAGACCATCCGGTGCTCTTTGACGTGCACTGACATCGCGCGATGCACGGGTCTCCTGCCGCGGCGGGGGTCGAACCCACCACCTTTGGGTCAGCAGCCGAGCACACTGTAGCCACTGTTCTATCGAGGCGTGGGTGGGGGGTCTGTTAATTCCGTAGTCTAGCCTAACTGAGGGATTCTATATATAGAAATCAAGGGTATACCACATTTTCTCGCGCAGCTACAGAAAACAGTAATCCATTTTGTTGTCTGTTTAGGAGAAAGGTGCATATTTCAGCGCAGAATGCATGTGCAAACAACCTCAAGCAACTCTGCCTGAGTATTTCACCGCAGTTGAGGAAGTCAAGCCTCTTTTGTGTCTGGTAAATACGACTAAATGATGGTTACATGTCTGCTAGAGCTTTAGTATGCTGTCTAGTCCATGCAAGGCATTGACTAATGACTAAATGTTATCTGAAATCATAACATTAACAATGTTTTATTCAATTCGAAACCAATTATGCTTTCTCATCTGCAGAGCCAAAGAAGTGGGGGAGGCGCTTTTGCTCAAAGTTCTATCTTTTACCATCCTCTTTCTCCTAGGACCTTGGCGACAATTTAACATCTAAGTAGATCGTTTTTCGGAGGAGTGCTTGTAAGTGTACCGCCAGAATTCACCACGCGCTACTCACTCAGCGATGCAAACGCGAGTCACAATGCTTACCGCCTCGGAAGCAAATCTCGCCGGTCTCCAGGTTGCTGCACCGATCTTCGACTGGGTAGAAACTCTGCGGCAGAAGCTCTTCACCTTCCAGCGATTGAGCCCGTAGGAGACCTGTGGGAAAAGGCTCCCCTTAAACACCGTGTGCGACCTCGCATACGTTCTCGCTATTATTGCAATAGCCATTGTATGGATGCTTTCGACAGGTTCTTGCCGTCGCCGTCATGTCCCATGTAAATAAAGGGCAAGCTGATAGCAACACGCCCCGCGAGATACGTGCTACCAGAGATAAAAGCTCGCGAGCATGGTGGCGACGAAGACAGCTCTATTAGGCACCAGCGTGACCATGTAGTCGAGCATCCCGATAAACTATTTCAATTTACACCGTTAAAAAAACGCGCGAAGATCACAGCAACACACCTTTCGACAGCTTAAGGTGCCCCTTAAAGACAGCATGTGGCAGGAGCTTTCTTTGTTTATTGGGTAGCTGACAACAGCTAGAGATACTGATTTGAAAAAAGAACAGAAACGGCTATCTAATGGGTTAAGCAGTGAAGAAACGAGCCGGCCATCTCCATCGCACAGAGGGCGCACGCGATAACATCACCTCACGTGTGAGGCTCGTCGTCGATCGCTCCTCTGGCGGAGAGAAAAGCGCCCCGCCCGACCTTCGTCGGGTGAAGGAACATGATGGGTGACGAAGGAGGAGGGGGGCAGGGGTGTTGCTGTGCCACCGCTTCGCATTGAGACGACAGGCTGCACAGAAAACGCTTCTTCCTGCGACCGCCGTAGTCCCTTACACAAGCGTCGTGTAGAGTTGCGTGAGTTGAGATCCGAAAACAGTTAGCTGAGAGCCTTGCTTCGTATGCCATTGAAATTGTTTGCTATTGCATTCACTACTTCGGCCTTGCGACAAAACTGTAATTTATTTATGTGCCGTTTGTACTTTTCTGGTGAAGCACTTTTTTGTATTTTCATAGCTCTGTTAAAAGCGCCATGTACAATAAACGTTACCTTCGTTTCTCTGATTCGCCATTTTTTCCCTTGGTCTCAATTTCAATCCTCGAGTACAGTTACTGAATGCATCAAACGATGACAACATTTTTTTTTGTTTCTATACCGACAGGATGGTAAAATTTAATTGTTAATATAAACTGGAACTACTTCCACCTGATTCTACATATGTCACACTCGTTTTCGTCAAATACAATTCATTCAGTGTTCGGGACGAAAAGTTTCCAATTAGAAACAGCTATACCGAGACCATTACTTACCGGATTGAAACTGTCGGAGCCGATTGGTGTCTTCTTCGCTGCTTCCGTAGATGTGTGATCCGTCCAGGTATGACGTCAGCGAATCCTGCTGCTCACGAGGACCTGTCGAGTAGGACGGTCGCTTCACGTCATCGTACACAGCAAACAGTGTAAACAACGTGTAGGGTATTTATTTGCATTTGCCGACGTACCAGCACTACTTGTCTCGCTGAATGATGGCGTTGAGAGAGCGTACAGAACATGGCATGTGAGAAAGAGACAACACGCATTGAGAATGCGGAAATTCTGTCGGCCCTCAAATGTCTCCCAAGTTGGACTGGAGACGTTCTTAAAAGCAGCATTTTTTTCCTGTTTGTGAGCCGTAGTAAAGACATTTGATGTGTAAATCACTTCATATATAGTAAAACGAAATCATCAAAAATGAGTGTTTAAATAAAAAAGAAGCACACACGAAAGATACAAGGTTGCAAGAATACGAAGAATAAACATGAATGAGCGAATGAGTGAGTAAATAAATAAATAAATAAATAAATAAGTAAATAAATAAATAAATAAATAAATAAATAAGAAATAGACATTACATGCTCAATGAGCGAAAATTGTTTATCTGAATTACCGGGAACTTAGTGCGGTATGTGGCGGACAGGCAGACCAACCGGCCTTGATTGTTGAATTCGTATTTTACATCTAAGCTGTCTACCCACAGCGATATTGTTCGTGCGGCTTTGGCAAGCCTTTTGCACGATGTTTCAGGACAATTTTTCGAAACTAAAGGAAACAATCACCACATTCTCGTACTGTCTGCCTTACTTTTCTTCTAGCGAGGCATAACGTAAAAACAGCGACCCCCCCCCCCCTCCTGATTTTGTCCGCTATAAATCGTACAGGTCGGGATCACGTGACCATGGCTACCTACCCAGCTGACAGGAGCAAGGTGCCGATCGGGGCAAATTGAGGCAGGTCTGTCCCAGGGGGCCGAAGAAAGTGTCGCCCTCTGGCACGGCAATAGAGTAACACTCAGGCAGCACCCACCGGTCCGGCCTGCAGCAGTCGATTGGGTTGTTCGGGTCTGAAACGACGACCAATTAAAGGTGTTCACTTAAGGCAGACAATAATAAAGAAGGCATAATCAAAAGCGCTGCGCACGAAATGCTTGCAAGTCTAAAAAAAGAAGGCCGCGCATTTGCGTTTTTCGTTGCAAATGTCGTCGAAAACGATAGCCTTCTGTCGGCCTTCTTTCGTGCATAACGTCGCATTTTCAGCACAATGTTTGAAACACTAGGGTCCTCAGAATTACGTATCTACCCCGCCACGGTGGTCTAGTGGCTAAGGTACTCGGCTGCTGACCCTCAGGTCGTGAGATCGAATTCCGGCAGTGGCGGCTGAATTATCGATAGAGGTGAACCGGCTGGCTGAATCGCGTGCAAGACAGATAGACAGACCAAATTTCTACGGTCAAGTATCTCAATAAAGACTATCGCGTTTAAAATGTTTCGTATGGGCACAGTCCAACACACACAGCGGGATCACCGAGATTACCGTGAACTAGCCTCTACTAATGTGATGCACTAAAACGCAAGACGGACGTTATGATGATTAACACAGTGAATAAATATAACGAAGAGAAATAGTAATGTCGGTTGTACTTCATAAGCAGTCTACCATGCTTTTGTCCAATGAGACATTGTCACGTGGTTCTAACGACGGAGAGAACGGGGGACATGGTTAATTAAAGGGGCACGTAGAGAAACAATGACCTGGTTTAGAGTGATAAACTGCTATCTGAGAACTCTAATGCCATAGGTCTCACAATCACAAGTGCATTATTTGCGAGGAAAATCTAGGTTGAAGATTGACTTCAATATTTAGCGCCGAAATTCCCGCGCCAGAAGTAAAAAAAATGAAAAATTTGGGGACCCTAAAGTTGAACGCGATAGCCATATCTTGTTCCGGAGGCTGTGACGTTCAAGGACCACGTGACTCGTCGTACTGCGCCTACTCCGCTTTTCAGGCGAGAGCACTGCAAACTGCTTCTGGCTGCTCTCGGCGCCGCAAACACACTCTCGCTCTACCAATGGATGACAGTGCTTGATTGATTGATATGTGGGGCTTAACGTCTTAAAACCACTATATGATTATGAGAGACGCCGTAGTGGAGGGCTCCGGAAATTTAGACCACCTGGGGTTCTTTAACGTGCACCCAAATCTGAGCACACGGGCCTGGAAATGCAGCCGGGATTCGAACCCGCGCCCTGCGGGTCAGCAGCCGAGTACCTTAGCCACTAGACCACCGCGGCGGGGCATGGATGACAGTGCTCCTGCACCTGTTCGACCACTGAACACGCCGGCTCTGAGGAGAGCACCTTGAGCGTGCTTTAGAGTGCTCCTGCTCTACCAATGGAATTCGCCATTAATGCGTGACGCGTTTCCAAACTTGCTATGCACTACGTGGCCTTGAAGGAATAGGCGCAGTAGCGTGTGTGCCTTTTGTAGTGGGTGACCGGCTTTAAACCACGAAGCCATTATAAAAATCACATGTTCTGACATGTGCTGGCAATAGGCGCTTGTACCGCGCATTATTACTGCAGTGTTTTATGTTGCATTGTGAAGCATGTATTCATTGATTTGTGGGGTTTAACGTCCCAAAACCACTATATGATTATGAGAGACGCCGTAGTGGAGGGCTCCGGAAATTTTGACCACCTGGGGTTCTTTAACGTGCACGCAAATCTGAGCACACGAGCCTACAACATTTCCGCCTCCATCGGAAATGCAACCGCCGCCGGGATTCAATCCCGCGACCTGCGGGTCAGCAGCCGAGTACCTTAGCTACAAGACCACCGCGGCGGGGCGTGAAGCATGTATACAGGACGTGTGTGTTTCTAAAGCATTAAATCTACTTACGCTGCATTTCTAGGCAGATGAAGTTCTTTTCACTGCATTCACAAGCAGACGCGTTCGATCTCCACTCAGACCCAAGTGTCCCTAGTTTCGTCTCCTCTCAAACCCAGGATTTTCGAATAACTAATTTCATTCACATCGTTACCAAATTTTCAGTCACGTATAGGATGATGATTTCTCGCTCTCAACCAACAACGCCGGAATTTTTACGGAACGAGCTCTTAAACGCTACCGAGTTCAAATGTATTTTTTCATATTTTTGCGACATTGGTTCGAATAAAGATTCTCGAACTACGTATGCATATCTGTGGCACCGTGCAGATGACCCTGCACTTCGTTTTTATCGCTATAGGAGCTGCGCAAGAAGCGGTGGACGCCTTGAGAATCTACGATGTCATGGTGTTTGTTGCGGGAATCTCCGTCTACACCAGAAGTCTCGCTCACCGATATTCTCGCGCAGAACACGAAATGAACGTTTTATTCTCTCTCTTTGCGCGTTTTGTCGCTTACCAACAGTCGTCTCGTGGTAAGAGTGGTGCTTCCGGGATTTGGATATTGTACTTTACGCGAAAAATAATTTTTCTCTTTAGTGACCCTTCAAAAGAAACGCTCTATTGGACTAACTCGTGTAAGTAAGAGGAAGACACAGGAGACATCAGAACACTCGCTGTACAGTGATCACGACAGGAACGTACGTCGGGTGTCAACTAATCCACTCATTTGTGAAAGGCGTCGGCTTTCATAGATGCCTTATCCAAGCTTACAGTGCTTATTATGTACGCGTAAGCACAGAACAAGTTCTGCTACTCGTGTCCCGCGCGTAATCGAACAGGAACCATCTGAAACAATACAGGTGTTTCACAAAGGCTGTGGCACGGCCTTCACTGAGTGGTGGTTGCAGATTTTTTCTCTGTGTGTGTGCGGGTGGAGCCCAAGCACATATGAATAAACAAATAAGCGTGCGTGTCAATATTGCTACGAGTGTCAACTGACGTCTGTATACTTTTCACGGCCTGGTCGTGGTTCAAATACTTCGCTAAGTTTCACGTCAATGGTGATATGTCCATCCTCCTGAGCATTTACTTTTGCACGAAGGCCCGCACTTAATTCCTGGCACCAAGAAATTTTAGGTACACTCATGCGTTTTAGCTTCTTCGCCTTCATTACAAACTAATTTACCTTCGTTTTCATTTTTTTTTACAAAGAACGTGCTTTGCAGAGCTATGTACGTTAGACGAAGGCAGACTGCACTTTAGCTGCGGACGGTATAGTTTAGCCAAAATGTACCAGCGCCCGCTTTTTCGTAAACGCACACGTTTATCTCGAACCAGCTGCGTTGCGAAAAAGACTATCCTAACTACAACCGCACGGGCACAGCAGTTCCCTGTGCTCAGATGAGATTCCCTCTGCGTGCTTCATCATAGCTGTAGTATCTAGACTCAGCAATATACGTTCACCGTGCGAACGCAGGAGGGCGTGATCACCGTAAAAATAAATGGACGGGCACTTTATAAACAGAAAAGAGAGGAGCACCGCAAGCAGACCGCCTGAGAAGCCTAATTGAATAGAGTGAGATAGCACCCTCGGGAATCTTCGGTGCGCTGAGGCTCAAGGACCGCGCTCTGGCAATACACGACGGCCGTTCGCTGCACCCTCCGCTTCTCGACAACATTCTCGTGCTTCCTTTTCCCCTTTTCTTTCCGACATCTCGCGGTTCAGACACGAAAAGCAAAAGGACGCGACGCGGTTTCTGAAGCGGCTTAATTAAATTAAGCCCGGCCCTGGCCGCGTGTCCCGTTTGTTTTCGTTTCAGCAGCGCGGCCTGATTGGTGCGCGAGTGGAACGCTTGCTCCCGACAACGCCAGACGAGAGTAGTCGGATTAGCGGATAAGCGCATAAAACGGCAGGGGGCGCTCTGCTCGTCCGTCCATCTTCCAGCATATCGTCCTCGCTCTGGTTTCCTCGGGAGTGTACAGGAAGGCGGTAGGCATATGCGTTCAAGGTGACACGCTGGTACAGTCGAATATTGCGCGGTATTTTTTATGCGTTTGCTTGACGACTCGAACGCAAGCTTCGTATTCTTTTACAGCTGTGAGAGTGACAGAGAGAGAGGGGCAAAGGAAGAGCAGGAAGGTTAACCATGTTGTACGTCGTTAGCTTCCCTATAAGTGATCTCTTTGTCCTCCTCTTTATCTTTTCCTTTACTCGAAGAACACGTGCGCTGACTTGTTGTTCGGTGTGGGAAGCAACAATTCTGACAAGTGAGAGAACGAGTACAGAGAGAAAGAAAGAAAGATAAATAGAAAGAAAGGAAAGAGAGAGCGAACATGATAGAAGGCCGGGGAACGAGAGATAGAAGGAAATAGATATAAAGAGAGAGAGAGAATTATACAGACAGAGGAGGATGGACAAAGATAAAAAGCCAAGAAGAAAGAGAGAAAGAGACATGAAAAATAGGCAGAAAGAGAGAGAGAGCATATGTATATATTGTATAATGTAGAAAGCGCCGGGAAACAGAAGCGAATGTGAGGGGAAAGTAAAGGAAGAGTTGAAATTGTAACGTGCAAGACAGTCTAGTATAATATAGTATAATGTAGTATAGGAGGGCGTTGCAATGACAAGTGAATGAGAGGAGGGAGGAGGGCAAGGCCACCAGCTTCGTTGCTTGTTCGGTCCTCGCACTGCCGTGGTGCGTATTTGCCTCAATTTTCTGTTTCCTTATTTACCTCCTCAGTCAATGGTACTGATTGCATCAGAACGGTTAACTGGGCCAATTGACGTGCTTCCATCTCGAGTGAAATAGAGCACAAAAATGAGGACCCGCAAAAGAGCGACACACACAGGCAAACACGCGCTTATCATTCTTTGACTTTCTTTTTTTGCGTCGTTTATTTTGGTCAAACTATGTTGATCGTTTGTCGAAATGTGAAAACGATTTTATATTCACGTCTACGTACCACAACTAAATTACGGTAGGATCAAATACCGTAGCGTATGCAGTTAACGAATAAGGAAGCGTTAATAAAAAAAAGAGCGACAAAATGCAGAGAACACTATGGCCACTTCGCATCCTTCGTCTATAGCGTTTAGCTTAGCCATGCTTCACAGCTGACGTTGACGCAATGAAGTGCACGTACTTCCCAGGTTCTTGATCTCTCCGGGGTCTGCCTCGAGGGGCGCCAGGGCCAAGTCGTGGTCGATGAACTGTCCCAGCTGCATGAGCATGTGCGAGAAGTGCGGGCTGGGCAATCGCCGGTCAGGGTGCACCAGAGACGAGATGAGACGCGCGTTGGGCAGCTGCTGGCCGCTCTTGGCCAGCCGAGGACTGCTCACTCCTGCGAGACACACGCGTCACTGGGTAAGTGCATGTCTGTAGTATGCTGTACACGATAGCGTACTTTACTATACAAAACAAAACGATCACTACCTTACCATACTACAACTGTGTTATAATCTACTATACTGTTCGACACCATAGTACAGTGTGTCCACCCTACGATGCCATACGATGCCATACTCTACCGTCCCATACTATTCAAAACCACGCTACCCTACCGTACCATTCTGTGCTACACTTCACTGTACTATGTGATACCAGTCTATACCATACCACATGATACTATTCCATACAAAGCTATACTACAGCCTAATATACGATATCCTACCACACCAGTCTATGCCATACTATATTGCCAGGCCATACTATAATATATCATACTATTCTGTATTTATTAGATGCGAATCAGCTCTTTGACTAGCCTGTGTAACGCTGTCCGTCTGTACGAACGCGCCAGGCACCACAGGTGTTGGCGCGGTGCCAAGTAGGTCACACCGTTATTGCGCGTTGACGTCACGCTCCCCTCAAATCATAGAGAAAAAAAAAGAACATTACGTCACACGAGTGAAGCCCACCTTGTCAGCCCAACACGTGATGAAAACGTGCTGTGCCGTCTTATAACCATCTGCGTGAGCCGGCCGGTGTGTGCGCCAAAGCAGCGCGTTTCGATTAAAAGCTACCAGGCGCCGTACTCCGAAGTATACCGGCAAGTCTCATTAGTGTAAAAGGTCATGCCTTGGGCCGAAAATGCTGGCTTCGAAATGGCACAGCTTGCCAAAGCTGCCCGCGTGACGTCACGCTCATTCCTTTATTTTTCTTCCTCCATGGTAAACAGCGACCACCTTAGCTTCTAAGCGCGCGGTACATTTCGCACTTGCAGGGATAACGTTATCGTGTCACACGGGTCTCTAGCATTGCGTCTTAATCGAAACGCGGTCGCCACTGCCGGTATTTGATAGCACGATCTTCTTAACAACAATGGAGCACCATGCACCCTAGACCACTATGGCGGGCTCCTTTCTGTCCACGTCTTCGTAGCGAAACTTTGTGAACACTGACGGCAAACCAACGGGCCCGGATTGCAACATTACATACCGTCGTTGTAGGCCGGCGTCAGCAGTCGTCTCATGCACGTTCCAGCCATGCCCCATCGCGGATTGGCCAGGTTGTTGCAGGCGCCGTCCGAGCGACGGTACGGCGTGGCCGGATCACACACTCTGACCAGGTCCGCGTTGCAGTCCCGCTGAGCGGACAGCAACAGGCTGTCGTCTCCCACTAGCGGTTGCAGCGACTGCAGGCCGTTCAGGCCACCAGAGACTCTGCGAGAGAAGAAACGATGAATGAGCGTTTAAGTATTTCAGTGTTTCTTAACAGCAGCGCAAAATCCCGTTCTCATACAGCGAAGAGTGACAATGATGTTACTGGTGGAGTATCCCGAGGCAGAAAAAAAATTATTAGGAGTGCCAACTACGTTACTACTGGAAAACTGCAAGCTGTCGATTAAAAAAAAAATGTTACATGGTCTCTTACTCATTTCCTTAAGACAACTCAAAGATGCAAACCATCTTTTTCTTCAAGGCCGATTGTATTGATCACCAATTGCAAACTTTTGCGCGATAACTATGGCTTTTCACTGCCGTCGACGTAGCATGCATTGGAAGGTTTCTGTACTTCGTGTGGTTTCCCAGTGGTTCCGGGATTGGCCCACGTGACTTTGACCAACGTTATTTGAGTACGTCACGTTAACCTCTTGGTTCCTCGCCACGGTATGGGACGTCACAACAAGGGATGTAAATAATCAGCCTCGCGCGATGAAGTCACTTTATGACGACATCGTGGCGTTGTGACGTTTCGATATTGTCATATGATGACTTCATCGAATGATGTTGATACTTTGCATCACTCGTTGACGCCGATGCCAACGTTCACTTTTCGTGTTTGATGAGGCGTCTCAGGCTGTCGCCTTAAAACTGCTACGCGTAACCATATGGTGCACGACAACCTTTCGAACACAGGGTCTTGTCTTCTTCGGGGCCTTGAAGAAAACAAGACCGCTTGTAGAACCGTTGGCTCCAGCAGCATCCCGCGTTCAAGAGCTTTCCACATCTTCAAGCTTGCACCTTTTTCTAGAACGTTTTCCTAATAAAATCGAATTTTCCAAAATCAACTAGAGTGAACCCTGACGCTGCGATCGTTTGGCGAGCGTGAGAATGTTGGGTAGTACATATATTTGCCTAGTCTTCGTGCTTGCGGGCTTCGGACGTACTCGTGGCTTTGTATATGGCTATGTTGCAGTTTTGTTTCAAGCAAAAGAACCAAGTGTTGTGAAAGTTTCTGACACGATTTGAATGGGTGAGCCTAAAAAGTTAAGGTGGTGAAGTGCAACTGTTGAACATTTGCTGATTTTCGTTTCGTGACAAAGTTACTCCAAGACACGCGAAGTCGAACGAAACCAAAAGAACGAAGATAAGACAAATTCGTGAAGTTACCATCATTCCAATGCTTGCTGAAGCGCCATGCGTTGCAGCTCCAATAGACACTATCGCATGAGTACCTTCAAGTGTATTTAGATATATAAAAAACACTCTATGCCTCATACAGTACGTTGCGGTAGTGCAGAGAAGAAGCAGAAAATTGTGGGTGCGTAGCATCGTACGGGGACGGTCTACGAACAACGCTCTATATTAGAGTTCCGGATGTAGACGCCTGTCCAATAGTTCGTCCTCCGTGGGCTTCTGCAGAAGGTGATGTTCTTCCTCGGGCTCGTGGTACTTCAATGCGTTCTTTTCTTCTGCATATTGCAGCTTTCGCTGACTGTGTTCCCGTCGCTGCTGTAAACGCTCCTCCACTTTGTTATCTGTGACATAAGGAGTGCATGCAGTATGAGCATGTTTCCAAGTATTTTTGGAAATTTCAACTTAATTATTGCCACTATTTTTGGTTACTTCTACGAAATCTATTGTTTTGTATCTTATAAGTTCGTTTTGACCCGGCAATGAGCATTGGTAACCTTGTTATGGCCTATATTGGGAAATTTACTCTGCTCGTGATCACGTCAGGTGAGATGCATTTGTAGATGACAAGGCGGGCTCCTAAAGTGCTCTGCATTTAAAAAAAGTAACTGGTTAATGACAATGTGTAACCGAATTCGGGAAAGGACAAATCGTTGAGAACCGTATTATCTACCGGTAACTACATACCGTTCTAAACGTTGTCGAAAGACACGTAAAATACCAGAGTACTCGCCTTCAGGACCACTAGTTCCTATCACCATGTTCTAGGACTTATTTATAGGAACGAAGAACGCTTGAAACCGAGACCGGATAGTGATGATTTATTGGAGCAGAGACAAGAAGTTCGGCCCTGAGCTTTCGCACGCTGACTTAATGCGCCGCACAGGGTAGGAGTGCGAAATTTGGAAGGATAATGATGAAGGTGATGACGGCGAGAGCATCGATGCAGCAATGCTAATCTTTGGAACATTATGAGCATTTTATTCTGGCTTTTTCTTCTGCAGGCTCTTCGGGGGAGGATGAGACAATGTTTAGCGTAATTAAAGTCATTTGACGAGTTTTTCGCAGTGGCACCTTGCACTGGCTTCTGAACCTCTGCACGTGCGCGATACTCTGAAGTAAGGTCTAGCGCTGCTGGTGTTGGCTTTGCCGCAGTTCAACTAGTCTTGAGAAGAAGCACGCTTCAGTTAATATTCTGGCGAAGCGCACTTCAAACAATTTTGGCCGATTTCGTTGAAAGCTTGCACACTCGACGTACAAGTTCGCTTGTGGTACCGAGAACGTAACCTGGGAAAGCTGCGAGGGTTACGTTGTGCATGCGTGCTTCCATGTTTCGAACGCAGGTAACATAATTTTACATGTCAGAGCGCGGTAACATGCGTTGTACAAGAAGTGGGCGTGATTAAAAGGACACCTAATTGAAATGTGTAACGGCCTAAATTTAGAAATTTTACTTTGTGAACTCTAGCATCACTAAGTTCAGCCTGATATGTTTATTAATGTTAGAGGAAATGACGGTCAAAGATTCAATCATGAATATGGCATCAAAATCAAGGCATGCCATGTCAAGGATATCAAAGTGTATATTTAGGCTGTGGTGTCTTGACTCACGCCTTGTGTCGGTTTTTGAATGCCCTGTATCTTTAGAATGAGTACGTACGAACTGACTCAGCTTCCTGTTATCCTAAAAATGTACTTTTCTCATTTTTCTGACATTGGCTGAAGGAAATTTCCTGAAACGTGGTATGCTAAGTCTGTGGCTCCCTCAGAAGGCAGAGTACTTCCTTTTAAGCAATTAGAAACTGCGTAGATACTAGTAAGTGTCGTCATAATTGGTGACGTCACGATACTTGCTACGGAAATGACAAGGTGGCGTCACGACCTTTTGCGCGTTTTTTTTTCACTCGCAGAGAGTCTTCTTCCGGGAATCAAGGTGACCTCTAGATTCGAAAAGAACATCGTACTCACGTGTGAAAGGTCGTTTTAATAATGCGCGTCCCTTTAAGTTTCCTCTAAGGCTAAGCCCGAATTTCGTAAAACGACTGACTCTTGGGCACAGAAATACCTCTTGGTGGCTACTAGCATAACGTCCTCAACGTTGTTTTGAAAAGCGTTAAATACAGAAAAACTACTTCAAAAGCACTACTGTTGACCACTCCTTCTTTTTGAAAACAATTAGGGAATGTCCAGTCATCTCACTGAAGATGTAGGAAAATATACGATAATAGTTATTTTTTCGAAATATTGCTGTCTCGGGTTCATCACAACTTTTTAATCTGTGTGCAATCTACATAGTTTACTATAGGCTCCATGGTATACTATTATTGTATTATGTTATTATCGTTACATTGCACAGTCTTTAATTTTCGTATTCCATCATGGAAACGCAATTTCATTTGCCGACTTCGTATGTGCGCACCCCTGCAGCCAAGTCTTATGTCACTGCGTTGTTGCAGAAATTTAGGAAACATTCTTATATTTCTTACATTCTTACGAAAGACGCAGAGAATCATAACATGACGTCTAAATGACGTTCTAGGTTGCCTAGTATTGCGCCGTCAACATTTATTCACAGTGACGCCACGATGACGTCAGATCGGGTGACGTCATATGATGACATCATCACATCTATTTTGCCTCCCAAGCGAGATTGCACCAAATAAGGGCACTACATGATTAAAACACTTCGAGACGCTTTGTACACATTTGTGTGCACTCTCTAGTTGTGTGGACTAGTGGCTAAGAGAACGTGAGATGCGTTGACCGTTTGATGAATTTATTGAAGCCATTCTAGTTATAGAGAAGGCAAGGCCCGCGAGGCCTGATTACGCTGTCTCGTTCCACTTTTGAAGGCGAAGCTCAAGTGTTTCACCGAGGTTCTAGTTTGCTCAAAATGAAGCCCAAGATAAGTTTTAATTTTATTTGCAGCTTGAGATTTGACTTTATGCATGCGTAAGACCAGCATGATTGACTGGAGGATAACTAGAATATGAGGATAAATCAACAATTAACTACAACGTACAGAGTTTTAACAGCTAAAACACACATACAACAACACGCTATGAGATCATTTTTGTTGTAATAAAATGTCGAGTGGCTTGAAATCATTCTGCGTCAATTTCAAGCTCTTCAAAAGAGTTATTCATCGGTGGCGTCTGAAAGCGTTGGGTTGGTTTGTCTATATACTTCGTATAAGTATAGTGAAGCCACTGGCCGGGTTGCTCACCTGGGTAAGAGCAGCCTGGTGGTCTCCTCGAACAGTCTGGCCGCACGAGCCCTCCTTCGCGACCTGGCCGTCGACCCTCTGCTGGCCACGTGACGAAGCTGCGCTCCCGGACAGCCCGCAGGGTGCCTGCCCTGGTACGAGCCGCCCCTCATTTGAACTGCGCAGACCGCGGAGAGAACGAGGCTTTCAAGCGTTCATCTAGGTACGAAGCGCAGCAACTATTACACGGAACACATAACGCGGAAAGAACTTTGTTTTTTTTTTTGGATGGAGTGATAGATACTAACGGATCAGTAATGGACGGGACATGCACGGGTGCTTTTTGTTGGTCTGCCTTTTATTATTTTTTTCTCTTTCACCCCCTTTATAAACTCTGACGCTTGCAATAAACATTTAGTTGAAGTCAGGCGCTTGTGTTGTGCGTTCTGTGTAGTAGTTGCTGCGCTTCCTACCAAGACGGATTCATACCAACAGGCCCGACACAATTGTTTATTGAGTTTCAAGGGTTCACCTTTAGTTTCGTCGCTAGCGTTTTTATATATACTAACAGTGCCAGGGTAAAGCAGCGCTTGCATCGAATGTTCCCCTCCTTCGTCGGTGATGCGTTGATTGCGCATCTAGTGTGAATCATTACCAGCTCATCCAGCTTTCAGCTGATTCTGTAAAGCTTAAATATCAAAGTTGCAAAAAAAAAGTGAACGAAAGTCGCACCCCGTTCGGCCCTTGTTTTAGTCCATATTCGAGCATTGCGCACGCTCTGCTGGTCTGAATAGGTCCTATCAAATATTCACAAACCCGCGCCTTGCTTTCAATAATTTTCGTTTTGCTAACATTGCCCTCCCTGATTTTTTGATGTTACAGAAGGAAGCAGTCTCATTAATCGAAGTACATAACGTACTGACACATAACACGCAATATTTACAAATAGCGTTAGAAGAGAGAATGAACTTATATGTAGTACGTGCATACCACAACAAAAAGTTTCAAGTAATGCGACTCAATGTAACAACAGCGAGTGAAATTGCTCAGTCGTTTGTGAACCGCTGTATGAGCGCTGTTCGTCTCGGGTTTCTGCTGTTAGGGCAAGAACGCGGGTTTCATTGCTTGCCCGAGATGTAGCATTCTCATGAAATGTGGAACGGAGGAGCGATCAAAAATAATAATATTCCAGTTACTTGTCAATTAATTTACCTTAGGTTATCAAAGCAACACGCTGCATTCCATTGTACCATGCCTACTGCATTCGAAGTTTAATATGTAAAGATGACCTTGTTGGTGAGCCATGATTAACGAGGAATGAGCACGCATTGTTACATTGTGACATTCTATTCACAGTGTTGGATTGACATGTAAGGCTTCGCGAATCGCTACATAACAATTCCATCAGTTTGTTTAGCCGCGTACTTTGCAGATTGCAATACTGCTTTGCAAACTAGCTCGTTTATGCTTGAAAAATTGACTTGCTGCGCAAGCTGAAGAAAAATGAGAAGGAAGAGGAAGCGCTGCTCTCAATCTTCCTTCTCATTTTCTTTCAGCTTGCGCAGCAAGTCGAGTTTGCAGATGGCGCCACACATTTTGTCATACTCCATCTATTTCTTAATTGAATAAAACGAGTGGATGCTAAGTGTTCATCAGCGTGTGTACGGCTGTGCGTGTTTTTTTAAATCGTTTGTATTGGTAGGAGGTTACGTTGTGACATTTTTTTCCTTAAAAAGCACGCGTCAACATGTAAATGATATTGAACCATATATACTCTGTTTCAGTAGCTTCGTGCAGCACTGTGGAAGCTGCAGTCCTTGAGCAATCAAGAAGATGAGCGCATCTAAATGTATCATTCCACGCCCTGTCGCCTGCAAGCGATGAGCGCTGCTAGTGGCGATCTTGTGCAGTGTCGCAATTTTCTTCCTTTAACACAAATTGTGCACGACTCTGCAACACACCGAAGTTGAAATCGCACAGTAGCTTTTCTTGATCACAGCTCCGGTAGTCCCAGTATTCGAAAAAAAAAAGCGTAGCGTCAAACCAAAAGACAACTCCTCTTACTGGCTACTGGACAAATGACGCCACCTTTCGATGATTAGAATAACCTTACAACGCTCACTGTATGTCTTGCGTGATCGGAAAAAGCCCATCACCACTCGCTGAGCCTACAACGTTGATTATTTGAGTGTGCTTCTCAAAAACGGTGCTGAATCGATCCGAGTACCGTGTAGTCGAAGTTTAAGGACATGAGTGTAAAGTGAATTGAAACATCGGTTCGGAGCTTACAAGCTACAGAGCACACGGCAGCCGCTTGATAGATTCGAGGTGGGCGACAACTGCTTCCGAAAGTGCAGCCATGTTTTTCGGGCCCAATACCGGTTCTTACACGGCGCTGTGGTAGAGTGCAGTACACTATAGCTTTGGAGTCGAAGACTGGGCTGATTACGTGTAAAATTTTAGAGGCAATGTCTTAGCAACTATTACTTTAGATATGAAAACAAAATATATACGAGGCACAGTTCCGTTATTTTTTCCGCCATTTGCATGTTATAACACTAACAAGCGAGGACTTTTTTTTGTATCATCGAGTCACTGAAATTGTTTTCTATAAAAACGGGCAGTTCCAATACGCAGAAGAGACTTCAAGTAAAATTATTCTGACGAGACTGTTCGTAGAGGCCATGAAGATGGGCAACGGGATCTGAAAATCGGCACTCATCTCGCTTTTGAAGAATCGGCGCTCGAAGATCGCATAGCCTTGGTTATGCTGCACGGAACTCATGAAACAGAGTATATATGATCGGCTGTACTTGTGCTGATTTATTTATTTATTTATTTACAATACTGTTAGGCCCAAATAGGGGCCATAGCAGAGTGGATTGACACAAGTATATATCAAAATAACAATGAAAAAAAAGAAAACAAGAAACAAACTTTGAAAAAGACATGATTCGTAAAACAACAATGATAATACAAATAACTATAAAGTAAAAAGTAAAAAGTGCCCAGAAAAAGTTATATTTCACAAACTATTTGCAATGAGCATCTGAAATTTATCCACGTCGTCCGTGTAAAACCATGAACTATCAAGCTCGTTCCACTCGAATACCGTGCGAGGGAAAAATGAATACCTGATGATATTGCTCTTTGTTTGAAAAGGAAGTAACGTGAACGGATTTCTGCGTCTTGTGGCGTAGCCTAAAGAAAGTGTGACGTATTCATGAGTGTTGCTTTTTAATTTGCCTTTCACAACTTTAAACATAAAACGAAGCTGTGAAAATTTATTTCAGTCCAACAGTATCCCTAAACCTGCTCTACCCTTCAGTTCAGCAACAGACGTTATACCATACTTAATACAAATACAAATATAAAGTACAACATACAAATAGAAAATGATACAAATACAAATACAATATTATTACAAGTACAAAAAAGCAACAATAAAGATGAAACAAGGTCAATTTGCAGTCTGATCACATGTATGAGTAAGGCAACTCCATTTACTAATTGTTATGGGAAAATATCAACATATAAATAGGTCAGTGTGAGCAAAATTTGGGGTTAAGGTGTTGGCGTGTTGGGGTCCACTAGCAGGAAGGAAAATACGCTACCTCCGTAAAGTCGAATGCGGTGCTCAAACGCAGTCACTCCTGTTTCTGCGCTTTTTTGTTATAGCGTGTTTGAAAGGCAGGGCTGTTTATGCAAGGAGTAGCGCCGTGCGTACTCCGCGGAAAGGTCAGCGTGTACGCGCCACACAGACCGGCTATCATGCAGTGCAGCTGCGAGCATAACATGGTCACGAATGGTTTAGTATAGCACAGAGGAGATACGAAGGGGAAATTAGGGTGCGTAGAGATGATGCGAGGGCGATGATGAGGGAAACAGGAGTGAGAGGGTAAGTCACAGCACAGTCGTGTACATGCATAGCATAGCAAGGATCGTGGAAAAGAAGTATAGGTGAAAACCAGTGTGTAGGTTAGAGGAAGGTAAAGTGGAATACAGGTGGAAGACAGGTAAAGTTATGACAGGTAGATTGCCACTATCCCTCAAGAGGAAGGTATATAACAGCTGTATCATGCCAGTACTTAGCTACGGAGCAGAAACCTGGAGACTTACAAAGAGAGTTCAGCTTAAATTGAGGACGACGCAGCGAGCAACGGAAAGAAAAATGGTAGGTGTAACCTTAAGAGACAAGAAGAGAGCAGAGTGGATTAGGGAACAAACGGGGGTTAAGGATATCATAGTTGAAATAAAGAAGAGGAAATGGACATGGGCCGGGCATGTAGCGCGTAGACAGGATAACCGATGGTCATTAAGGGTCACCAACTGGATTCCCAGAGAAGGGAAGCGGGTTAGGGGGAGACAGAAGGTTAGGTGGGCAGATGAGATTAAGAAGTTTGCGGGTGTAAATTGGCAGCAGCAAGCACAGGACCGGGTTAACTGGCGGAACATGGGAGAGGCCTTTGTCCTGCAGTGGACGTAGTCAGGCTGATGACGATGATGATGAAAGTGGAAGAGAGGCCACAATGGAAAGAAAGAAAGAAAGAATGAGAGAAAGAAAGAAAGGAAGAAATGAAGAAAGGAAGGACAATAAGAAGATGAAGAAGAAATAATGGAAGAACGGAGTATGCGTTCGCCACATGGTGGTGATTGCTTGCCAGAACCGCTGTTCGTTCAGATTTCACAGGCGTGGGTCTGGCTTTAATTGTCGTTTCGGTACTTCAAGGTATCAACTTTGACTTGTGCTCTTCAGCTGAAAGTGGAATCTTTGTATGTACGTTACGTCTTTAGCCTGTGTCACTTGTGTGCGCCAGTGAACCTAAATGGAGCCCATCTCGTTACCACACCGACTGCATGGTGGCTCCACGTACCGGGGTGATTCGGGGGCAGCGCGGCGGCCTCCCTCTTCTCGATCTTCTTGGCGGCCTCCCGCGCCATGAGCCGCAACATCCGGGCATTCGAGGAGCGGTCCGTGCCGGCCCACCGCACGACCGCCACCTCTGTGACCAGCAGCAGCAGTAGCCACCTGCGGCACAGCAGAAGAGCTGCCATTGTATACGCTCTTGTCATTCCACTAAGAAGGCGGCGACGCGTTGGAATTCAACACGTATGCAGTGCTTGTAAACTGGCAATGCTACAGATGAGCATAAAGAACACATAACCATGCAATACCGATACTTAATGCACACTCACGCACCCCCCTTCCCCCCACCAACATACAGGTTTACGCGCACAAACCCCTAGCACTGAATTTGAGGAAATGCACCGCGGATGCATATCGACCCGCTCTTTTCTGAGAATCTCATCGGTTTATTGCTTGTACTCACCTGGCAGTCTCATAAGGTTGTTTTTATTTGATGTTTTACTTTACCCTTGTTTTTTTATTTGTACATATTGATTTTTAAAGTTACTTTAGGGCATTTCACATCGTCATTTATTATGTGAGGTTGGCTCGAGCCCATTATATCTCCCAGTGGCGCGGGCCTACCGCGTTTTCTTTTTATTTATTTTTATATGCAGGAGACCAAGAAAGCACACACACACACACACACACACACACACACACACACACACACGCGCGCGCGCGCGCGCGCGCGCGCAGGTGTTGTGTTTTACCTTTGTGAGGTGTTATGAAGTGGTCGCATGGAAAACATAAATCAGTAAACCACCCTAAGCCTCTTGGGACATGTAGTTTTGTAGCGTAAATGCTGTGTAGATAGCCATTCATTAAGTACAATGCATAAAACGCAATTTTAAGAGTTGTAGCTTATAATTCATACTATGGCATTGATGAGCAGGTGGGACTAGTCTTCTAGAAACAACGCTTCGAAAAGCCGAATGGAGTCCGCCCACGACATCGCCATGCGAATAAACGACTGTGCTTTATGTGATAACTTGCCGAGGAAAGATTACTGCGTCCCTCGGTTTCTTATTACCGAACGCGTTAGGTGCGCAAATTCGTATGCTCGAAATACGTTTTGATCAATGCAGTTCTTTATCGGGTGGTTCTATCAGGTGGCGTGAGCTGTGCGAGTCGAGCGACTCTTCTGGCGCGCAGCCAGCGGGGGCCCGATGTCCATTGTGCGGATGTGTCCTCAGATTGGATGCAAATTAACGTCAAGCGGGATACGTTCTGTGTGGAACCCTCCAAGGCGGCAATAATGGAAACATTTCTGTGGCGTAATTGTAATTCGCTCTTATCAACGATCGCTTTTGGCAGCGCAATACCAGTGAATTAGTTGGCAGAGCCGCGCTATAGGCTATTCGCTGAATAAGCGGAAATGATCAAAGATGACAGACAGACACAGAACTTTATTGATGTCCTGAGGAACACTACCTCAAGGAGGTAGAGCAGCGGGCACTCCCACGTCGGAACGGGTAGGACCGAGCCTCACCGCCATTCTGAGCTCCTGAGCGCAGAGCTCCATTTCTTTTCGGTCATGTGCCGAGAGTCGCGTGATGAGGGGCACTGCCAGAGCATGTGTTCTAACGTGGATACGGCGCCACAATCTGGGCATGTTGTATTAATGCTTTCAATAAACTGACTGTGGGAACGGAGACAGGGGTACGACCTGGTTTGAAGCATGCGGAGGGTAGATGCCTGGGCCCTACAAAGTTGCATGAAAGAAAAAAAATCACAGAATATCCACGGAGTAAATGATGATGAGCCGGGTGAAGTGCTTGAGGGTTTCATTGCTAAACCGTGGACCATCTGGGAATATTGCCCACTACATCATCAAAGGCGTGAAAAACACTGTATGTATTTACACAAGAGATTTTATTATTCGTAGCTATAAGTCGCTTCCATTCCCCCTTCATTATAACGGCCTTATGGTCGGTGAGGTGTTGGATCGATGATGGGGCGTAGTGGGATGTGTACAAGGACGAAGTAGTGGGCAGTTTGCAAAGGTGGAACTATAGGCGGTCACGTACAAACAGGGGATGGACACAGTGGGACAGTCTGTGGTTCTTTAACGCGCACCTGGATGCGTAAATACATACAAGGGATGAACAGACCCATGCCTCCAGGAGCTTTGCCCCTAAAGAAACGGCAAGACGCCTCAACGCCGTGCCGAGTCGGTTATTAGGGGAAAGGCGCTGCGTTGCCTGACTAAGGGAAACGGCAGGTCGTTGATGGCTTGCGTGCACCCAAGGTGTACCCTGAATGTATACAACATCAACGACGTGGTGTCCGCCATGGTGTATTAGTGGTTACTGTGTTTGGCTGATGAACAGAAGGACGTGGGTTCGATCTCGGCTGTCGCGGTCGCATTTCGATGGAGGTGATACGGTAGAGGCCAGTGCGAGTGCACGTGTAAAGAACACCAGTTGATCAAAATTACCGAAGCCGACCAATGGCATCCGTCGTAATCATATCGTGGTTTCAGGACATAAAACTGCACATACTATTATTATGAACGGCACAGCGATGGCATGACCAGACTCATTTGAATGTAATAACAATAATAATCATACTTGGTATTTTATGTCCCGAAACCAAGACCACCGTTGTGGAGTGCTCCGGGAATTTCGACCATCTGGCGTGCTTTTACCTGCACTGACAACGCACAGTACACGGGGATCTACCCTTTCGCCTTCCGCGCTGTTTTCTGCGGTTGATCAAGAGCCAGATGGAAGGGAAAATGCAGTGGAACAGCACAAAGCACTCAGGTTGTCTTCACTTGCAGCAATTTGGAAGTCCAGGTGACAGCACCTGGCGAGCGACAGTGGACAGTGAAAGCTTCAAAATATGCTACTCTAGTTGCCCTTGGAAGTCACTTACTCCATCTTGGACCATCGGAGTGCGCACAAATATTTGTCGAAAATTCTAGTTACATCAGTTGCAGGACGAGTACCGAGTTCTATGTCGTACACAAAAGACTCAAGTAATACTCGTAGGGTTGGGGGCGGTATGGTGCAACATTGGAAGCGAAATAAAACTTCGCAGGGGACGCACCGGAAGTAGTAGTAGCAGTAGTAGCTAGGATGGGCACATGGATTAACAGCTGTACGTATGTACTGTAATACATAGGAAAAAAATGAAGCATCAATTATTTTGGAGGTCAATGATCTCAAAAATATTTGATTTGATGATAACGGAGAAGCTTATGATGATGCATGCCACCGCATTCTTCATGCTACACCACTCTATAAACGAAAGCAGCCTGCGTAGACCGTCCGCGGAAAAGTCGTTGCCGATGTCTTCGTTTGAAACCCCCTCCCCAGACGCTCTCTGCCTCACTCCCTCCCCACCCGTGAAAGTATAGCGAGAACTACGCCGGCGGCAACTGGCGGCCGCCGCAGGTGTAAGGACGAGCGCCCGAGGGTCCGAAGAGTGTGTCGCGTCGCATACTGAACGAGTAGGTCGTCAGGAAAACCAGGCCTTCTTCTTCTTCTTACAAGACTTCACAGACGGTGACCACCTGGGCGCGCGCTGTAATTACGCCAACGTCTGGGCATGCATGCTGCGATGTGGGGCCGAATTCACGGCTCCGCTGATATACGGTTTGTATTATTTTCGGCCGAGCGACCAGCGTTTTTCCGTAACAAAAAGGTGACGTGAGCGTGTTGCACAGGTCACGACCTTCGTCTGTACCGGGGCTGCCCTGCGGAAATATTACCATATTAAAGAACCCGCCGGAGATTCCAGGAAAGGCGTCCACCCTCTTTCAGCCTTGCGCGGAGGCGCAACGGGTTACGTCATCGCGACTACGAGGCCGATACCAGAAACCATCCCGCGATGTCGTCGTGGTCGTGAACCGAGTGGGCGTGCAAGCGATACCGCATAGGAGCATGACCAAGCAAAGATAAATAACCCATTGTAACTTAATAAGTAGGTACACACTGTCGTACATAGTTTCTTTTTCGCGGCATACATCAAATGAACCAACGTAGGCCGCCCCACAGACCGAAACGGCTTTTCTCAACCGTCGCCAGTTCTTTGCCTTTTCCTGTAGCGATGAAGGTTTCGATGCAACCTTTAATAACAGAAGTATTTAATATGACGCAACCTTTAATGAAGAATACCTACGGAGCAGAAACCTGCAGGCTAACAGAAAGGGTTCAGCTTAAATTGAGGGCGCATAGCGAAACCTTTAATATGATGCAATCTTTAATAAGGAACGCCTACGGAAGAAACCTGGAGGCTTATACAAAGATGGTCCAGCTTAAATGGAGGATGACGCAGCGAACGATGGAAAGGAAAATGATAGGTGTAACCTTAGGAGACAAGAAGAGAGCAGAGTGGGTCAGGAAATAAAGCGGGGTTCAATATGGCATAGTTAAAATCAAGAAGAAGAAAGAAATGGAAAATGGGCCGGACACGCAGCAAGTAAGCAGGATAACCACTGGTCATTAAGGGTAACTGACTGGATTCTCACAGAAGGCAAATGTGACCGACTGGATGCAGCCCTTTCTGTTCAGACTCATTTTTCCTCAAGGCGCCCTCCCCGAGACAATTCGTTAAATGGCACCGCTAACACGCGCATCTGGCAAAGAACAAACTCCAGCTGTAGCTGAAAAAGAACAAAGTTTTCCGCGAGACATTGCCCTCGCGACACCTCCCCCCTACGAAAAAGAGTGTCCCACTTGTTTTATCTGCAAAACACGACAAGAAATAGACTAAATATGCAAAAAGGTTTTGCATTCAACAAGTGTGTGAGATGCTTATTTAAAGACACTTATGCATGTGTATAAAAGGTGAGAAGCCTTAAAAACTACATAAAAAACAACAGACGAAAAAAAATAATTCAGAACAGAAATACATAGGTTCACTCGTCGGCACTGTAACACAACTCAGTGTCCGTGTCGTAAGCGCTGACATTCGGTTGTGCGTTGTTACTACTTGAGAATGTCTTCCAGTCAGAGTAAAGTTCAGTGTCCGTGTCGTAACCTTCGCACTGCTGTACTGGAACACTGGTCTGTGTCCCGCGCACACAATGTTGCAAACGGAGTTCTTGACCCACTCGCGAACCGCACTCGCGCAAACCACCATTGAAGCCGCACTCGCGCACAGCACTTTGATAGAATCTCTGTTCATCACTCGTTGCACTGTTCCCGCGCACAACACTTCGATGCAATCCGCGGTCATCTCTCCTTGCTCTGCACTCGCGCACATCACCACCTAGATCGCGCACCTCATGATTATCATCAGACTCATCGTCCGCGTCGTCGGCATCGGAGCCCAATCGAACGTGGCAGGGCTTTAAACGCGCCACATTCACAACGTCACGTTTTTTCCCAGTTTGGTCTACCACCTCCCAGTTGTTCTCGGCTACCCGGCGCACAAGATGGAAAGGTCCGTGATATTTGTAAAGAAGCTTCGTCGTCTTCCCTTTCGCCCGGGAGGGAGTCCACAAGTACACCAAGTCACCCTGATGATAAACAACACTTCGTCGCCTAGCATCATAGCTGCGTTTGTTCTTCTCCAGCTGACGCTTCTCCCGTTCATTTACTATTTTTCGAGCCTGCCGCAGCCTGCAAGCCACTTTCATTGCATCCAGGGTGTAGTGGAATCCGCGTTGCACGCCCGACCCTACATCCACCGGTAGTGTCGGTTCATGTCCGTGAAGAAGAAAGAAGGGAGTGAATCCAGTCGTCTCGTGGGTGGAATAATTGTATGCAAAAAGAACGTACGGTAGGAATTCATCCAGTCGTGGTGGTGTGAGGAAACGTACATGCTGAGCATGTCAGCCAACGTGCGGTTAAAACGCTCGCACAAGCCGTTGGCCTGTGGGTGGTATGCTGTTGTGGTGGCATGCTCGCTACCTACGAGCCGGAATATTTCTTCGGTCAAGTTGGCGACAAAGTGCTGCCCACGATCGCTTATTACTTTCTCCGGGGCACCATGACGTAGGACGATTTGTTCGACGAAAGCTCTTGCTGCTTCTGTGGCAGTGGCCGCTGGACACGTGACAGCCTCGACCCATTTCGTATGGCAGTCGGTAATCACGACGATGTAGCGGTTCCCTGCTTTGGATTTAGTGAAAGGCCCAATGAAGTCCATGCCCACCTGCTGAAAAGGTCGACCTGCAGGTGGGATTGGTTGGAGGAAACCGACCGGCCTCCCCGGTGGTTGCTTTCGTGGCTGGCAGTCGGGGCAGGAGAGAACGTACTTGCTTACGTACGAGAACATCTTCGGCCAGAAATATCGGCAACGAACTTTCTCCCATGTGCGCTTGACACCTAAGTGGCCTGCCGTGGTGTCGTCATGGCAGTACCTTAAAATCTCAGATCTGAAGCACTTGGGGACAACGAGCGCCGCACGATGCTCCTGAAATCCTTTCGCCCTTCGATACAGTACACCGTCGATCAACCGAAAGCTCCGTGCCGTTCTTTTAGTTCTCCTGGCAGCGGGTGCATCCGGGTGCTCGAGGTGCTACATAATTTCTTTCATCCATGGGTCTGCCCTCTGCTTTTTTCCAACATCCACCTGATCCAGAACCAGCAACGGTAAGGGGTTTTCTTCGTTTACAGGCGCGGGATGATGAGGAAGGCGGGAAAGCGTGTCGGCATTTCCATTCTTGAGGCCAGGGTGGTGTCGCAACGTTATGTCGAATTCCTGAAGCAACAGGGACCATCGCATAAGACGAACGTTTGGATTCCTTACTTTCATTAGCCAAGCCAGGCTGGCTTGGTCAGTCACGACCGTAAACTTAGCACCAAAGACGTATGGCCGAAACTGTGCGCAGGCGTACACAACGGCGAGAAATTCTTTCTCAGTTGTACTATAGTTCATCTCAGCCTTGTTAAGGTGGCGGCTGGCATAGGCGACGACTCTTTCTTGAGTTCCAATTTTCTGTACAAGCACGGCGCCAATGCCGTAATTACAGGCATCAGTGTGCACCTCTATTGGCTTTCCCGGCTCAAACTGACGCAGACTTGGGGCTGTGATCAGCTACTCTTTGAGGGATTGCTTGGTCACTTCGCACGCCGCATCCCAGACGAAAGGAACATCCTTTTAAGTTAAGTTGGTCAGAGGTCGAGAAATACGAGAGAAATCTTTGATGAATCACCGATAGTAGTTACAGATTCCGAGAAAGCTCTGTACACCTTTCTTGTTTCGTGGCTTGGAGAATTTTGCTATCCCTGCTACTTTGTCTGGGTCGGCCGGATGCTTTCACCTGTGAGAATGTGTCCAAGATATTGATCTCCTGGCGGGCGAAGCTGCATTTCTCGGGCTTCAGTCGTAATTTTGCCACGTCCAAAGCCGAAAACACACTTTCCAAATCTTCCAAATGAGCTGCCATAGTCTCCGAGAAAATAACGATGTCGTCCAAGTAGGCCAAACAAACTCTCCGGAGAAGACCACTGAGGACTTCGTTAATCATTCTCTGGAATGTGGCAGGGGCGTTGCACAGGCCGAAAGGGACAACATTGAATTCGTACAGACCGGGTCCACAAGAAAATGCGGTCTTTTGCTTATCTTCCTCCTTGATGCCCACTTGCCAGTAGCCTGATGTTAGATCAAGTGTGGTGAAGTATTTTGACCCCTGTAGCACGTCGAGAATGTCATCAATTCGTGGCAGTGGGTGCACATTTTTTTAGTGACCTCATTGACTCTGCGGAAATCGACGCAGAAACGCCAAGTCCCATTTGTCTTCTTCACGAGGACGACAGGTGATGACCAAGGACTGTGGGACTCTCTAATTATCCAATCGCGAAGCATTCTTTCTACTTGTTGCTCAATCTGTTGTCTTTCAAAAGGGGAATGACGATATGGGTGCTGATGAATTGGGCGAGAATCGCCTGTGTCAATCACATGTTCAGCGACATGAGTATGCGGATGGGGTGGTCACTGCTCGTAAATAGATGGTGGTACTTCTCAATGAGCGACAGCAGCTCATCCCGTTAAGATGGCTGTAGGTGATCCCCAGTCTCTATGTCAAACTCTTGAGTCACTCGATCGTTCTCGGGGGCCGAGATTGCCAGCTGTGCGTCATGAATAGATGAAGCCCATCCAAGCTTTGTTCCGCTGAGCAGGTTTACTGGTGACATGGTAGGATTAGCTATGCGAATGAGGCCTCTCCCATGCACGATCCTCGTTATTGTGCGTGCAACCTGAAGTCCGTTTCTGAGCGTGCTGTTCGGTTCGACGAGGTGAATTCCGTCCCTTGCGACCTTTACTTCAATAGCAACTTCTGTGCGAGGTTCAATGCGAATTTGCTCGTGGCACCACACTGTAAGTACATCATTATGTTCGGGGGCACTTGAGTCTATACGTAGCCGGAAAATTTCACCGTTTAGTTGCAGCTCTTTCTTGGAGAAATCAATGAGAAGCCGGGCTGCTCGACAAAAAGAAAGACCACCGAGTAGCTCGTACGGGCAATCCTTGACCACAAAAACGTCCCGTGAACTTTGGTGGTGCCAAATTCAAGTTTTATTTCAGCTTCACCATTGGGGGTGAGCAAGCCTCCGCCAATACCTCGAATGAATATGTCTTTTCTCGATTTGGAGGAAGCACATATTTCGTTAGCTAATTCTTCTGAAATGACATTTACGGACGAGCCGGTGCCAATTACAAGTTTTGTTTCTGTACCGTTGGCTCGTGTGGGGACTGCGAGAAGCTGACCTTCCGACAATGTTCCGATGGGGCGGCCGGGCTGGCCCCCTATGCCCTGGCCGTTCCCGTTTCCTGAAAGATTAGGCTGCCAATTCTGATTGCCTAGGAGCTCCGCCTGATCGTTCCTGCCATCTCGGAACCGCTGCCAGCACTGTTGTGCTATGTGACCTATGCGGCGGCAAATCTGGCATCGGGGACGCCCGTCGTTGGCACGGGAAGTTCTCTGAGGCCAAGGCATTGAGGGGCGACGCACCTCGTCTTCGATGCTTTTTAGCCGGTCAGACAGCAAGGCGATCGAGTCCGCAATCGCTTTCAGGTTTCTCTCGCGGTCGGCAGCCTCCCGTGGGCAACACAATTCGGCCGCGGCGCAGGTGGCGACACACGTAGGAGGAGGGTGCCCTGTCGCTGCGGCGGGTGCGAACCCTACGGGATGCGCGATGTTTTGTATCCACGACTGCGATCCGGTAGAATACTGGATGCCAGTCGGTTGTGGCCCCGACGCACGGCTCATCAAAGCTGCCTGACTTATGCGTTGCAAAATTTGGAGGAATGCAGTGCAGTTCTCCGGGTTTGCAATTATCTTCTCCAGAATATCCGGACGCAAACCGCGCATAAGGTGCCACAACCGATCATCTTCCGTCATGGACGGGTTCACTCTTGCACACAGCTGTACGACGTCATAGTAGTACTGCTCGGGGGTTTCGGACGGCAATTGGGTGTGGTTTTGTAGCCGCAAATGGGCGATCTCGACTGAATGGCGACTCGTAAAGGACGTTTTTAGTAGCATCGCCCATTCTTCCCATGTATTAGGGGCACCGGTTAGAATTTGAGTAGTGCACCACTTTTTCGCGTCTCCGTCTAAAGCCAGATATAGAAATTTCACCTTCGTGGCTTGGTCCCAATTGTTAAACGACGCTACATGTTCGTAGCAAAGTAGCCACTCGGAAATAGATTCCTCCGGCGCGCCTCTGAAGACTGGTGGTCCGACGAAAGGTTTAGCTTGTGGGGTAGACATAGCAGAGAAGAAGGTAGGGGGTTCCGTCATATAGTAGAGCAGGCAGAGGTAGGTTCCTGATAAATGTTGTTGACTCGGGGCATAATTTCAGAGCGGGACAATCGTTACCGAGCAACCTCCACCACTTTGTAGCGAAACGTCGGGGTTGTTCAAAGTTAGGCGCATCGGACGACCAGGGAGACGAATAAGTGTGGGTAAAACTCCGCGGAGGCAATCGATGAGAAGTCAACACGATGATTTCGGGGAGCACTCATTGGGGGTTTATTTAGCTAACGCAATTTCAATTTACAAAATGCACTAGGTCACAAAGACAAAACATTAGAAAATGGTGGCATACCCCTCGGCTTGCATGGCTGGTCTCCGGTGGTGAGATGCGCTGTTGACCCCGACTCCGCTCTGTTCAAAAAGAGCCCGAGTCGCTGCCTAAATAGGGTTTTTTTTAGCGTCCCCGGTTGCGCGGACCAACCAGGCAAGCCGAGGATAATCAAATCAACATGAGTTTTCGTGGTTGCCTGAAGCATGCCTTGCGACAAAATCAGTTCACTTTCTGTACACACGACTTTCCGGCAAGCAGAGGCGACGCGCACACATGGTCTCAATTTTCGACCTCTGGTCGTCCCGCGAAGTACCCCCGCTGTGTGCCTGCAGTCGTTTGTGCACGGGGCGCGAAGGAAACGAATCCTGCCTCGCGATAAAACTGTGGCAGCTTCTGGAAACGGTTGCATTCGCTGAAACGGCCTTGACGAGCTGACAAGCGCTCAAATTTCGGTGCCCTTTGTCCCCGGAGGACCGAAGCGGCGGCTCGTTTGTTTGAAGCGTGGGGGACTCAGTGGTTCGAAGGGGAAAGGCACCTAATTGATGCAGTCCGGTCAAAATCACGGCGCGGTGCCTGCTTTGGCGGGAAGCGCACAGTGACCGACTGGATGCAGCCCTTCCTGTTCAGACTCATTCTTCCTCAAGGCGCCCTCCCCGAGACAAGTCGTTAAATGGCGCCGCTAACAAGGGCATCTGGCAAAGAGCAAACTCCAGCTGTAGCTGAAAAAGAAGAAAGTTTTCCGCGGGACTGCCATCGCGACACTATTCTGAATAGATGATTTGCGTGGGCCGGAGAAATTGAAGCCGTAGCTCCAGTAAAATAAATAAATAAGACAGAGAAAAAGAAAATAAGAAGACTGGAGAGGCATACTGAACAGCCCATAAGCGATCGGCGAAATGCGGCTTGGTATAGGAAAAGAGGGGTGCGTGTTACACATCCAGATTTCTCCAACAAAAAAAAAAGTGTTTTTGTAAATGAAGAAAGCAGATTCAAATATGCAATCGAAGGGCTCGCAGAGAATATTTTGAAGCTATCGTAAAAACAAATAGATATGAAGAAGCGGAGAGGCTTCCATTTCTCAAGGACAATTTTTTACTGGCGATGATAATTTTTTTATGGATGGTCTTCGAATACCGACGCATGATGCTTTAGCCTCGGTGTTTTGAATCTTTAGCATCTGAACAAACAGTGGCCTAACTCGACGCTTCGTAACTTCGCTAAATTCACGTCGTGATATGTAAAAAAAAGTTAAACAGCTACGCTTCTGTGGAAAGAATACAGCAGAAACAGCCGAACCTGTGGCCTTACCTTTCTTCTTAACCACGTATCACTTCTCCCCAACTTCACTTCTCTTTCCCGCTTCTCTGTTATACTGTAATCATGGGTGCCGTGGCAGACCCAAAGATTTTTACACATTTCCAGACTTCCGTACTTACGACTTGCTTAAAGCGAACCAAGTCTGCCTCTTTCGACTGTTGAAGTATATTAGGAGCAATCAACGACACACTCAGAACTTCACTTTTGTGTGACTTTAATTTTACTTTATTTTTACTTTTACTTTGCTTTACTACACACTCAGAACTCGTCCAACGCTGCATACCACTCTCGAAAACAAATCCACCGGGTACCAAAGACGCGCACAAGCTATGGCAATCAAAAATTAAATTATCAGATAACTGTGGCTATTGATAAAATGTTGACGAATGTTGATTTTGATATTGTGTTGAAATAATTCAACAAGCAAACTAAGAAGTACTTACTCGAACCTGATTTGCGCTTTGTGCACAAGTGTGTATTTTGTATCAGTTTTTGTTTTTATAATGCTTTGTACCTTGTCTATACGCTGCATGCTTGATTGATATGTGGGGTTTAACGTCCCAAAACCACTCTATGATTATGAGAGACGCTTATACGCTGCATGCTTAACAGCATCTTGTGTCATACTGGCAAATGCACTGATAACTCTGCAATTATATTTTTTCGTTTATTTATGTCAGGCTGTACAAGAGAGCCGAGGCCTTTGTGAGACACTCCAGCATTTAGCCCCCCGGCTTCCCTCTTAAAAGGAAAAAGAAACTTCCCTTAACTTCATTTCAGTTCACTTAACTTCTCTATTCAAGGCTATGTATTGTTAGTCCTCTCTCCCTTCAGTCCCTCACATCACCCTCACCTCTTCAACCTCAATTAGCCTTCCAACCCAGTTGCTATACTGTACACTGTGCATGGCTAGGCCACGCTAAGAGCTGCCGGGCACATACCCGCTTCTGAGTGACGCATACCCACCCACTTTTGTGTGGACGATCCGGACGTTCTCAATGCGAAGCATTCTTTAATGATTTGAAGGCACTTTGAGAGACAGGATTAAGCGAATGTTTGGTAATCTGAACTGCATCGAAAGAGTCGGCCAGGTGGAGAAATTGCTGGCCAGGTCAGCCAAGCTAACCACGCATGTGACAACACCACCACGATGACCACCGCGCCATTTATGTCGATTTATCTAGCCGCCTATACGCCGAAGTGCTCTCGTTATCGTCTCGTTAATTTTGGGAACGCCAATGTTTGTATGGGAGGGCAGAGGGTTTGACGAATATATTTGATTGGTCATGACATGAATAATGCGAAAATCCCGTCGCGTACGTTGGTAAACCGCAGGCACGTGTGCCACAAAGCCGTACACTATGGGCCGCGGTACATATGCAGATATGCGCCCCAGGTGATCGACAGTTTGTACCTACCCATCATCGACTAGAACACACATTGGTGGTTTAATTGCGAGGGCTTTAGCAAAAACTGACATCGGCAGCGTTGTTGACCTAATGAATGCAAAGAATAAATATCGCGGTCCCAATAGGAAAAAAAATCAACCACTCCGCGTAATTAAGTATTCTATACCGCAGAGCTACGCAAGGTCTCAATACTGCTTCAGAACAAAGCAGTATGCTGGCGTAATTTTTGTGAAACGTCTGTCGTGGTTGCATTACTAGCTATTCAGTTTGATTATAAACATTTGCATATGCATGTAGTCCCATGGCACAAGCGCCACGTCGTGTTAACGTCAATCGTTTACGTAAGCGCTATCCAATAGAATTGGTCTGCGTAGCGCTATAGCCACAGGGCTACCATCATCGCAAGCACAAACGCTACATACCAGGTTACGCTTCCGCGTGTTTTGTTGTACCAACGTTGCTGTTGGCATCGTTATGCAACTGTGAACTACTGGTTATATAAAACATATGCGACTGTTAAGCATATGCCTGTGCGTACAACACTTCTACACATCTTTAGCGTGCTTTCCTATCGTTTCGCTGAACAAAATTACACCACATTCACCTTCCCCCCGCATGCTTCGCATAACATCGATCCCCATAGGACGTGGTATCTGCAGAATAAAACAGCCCCACTGTTTAAAAAAACAATTGTTTCACAGGGCTAGGGGGCGATGTACATGTATCTTACGTAAAATTCTAATAATAATATTGAGGGGTGGGTTACATCCCAAAACCACGATATGATTATGAAAGACGCCGTAGTGGAAGCCTTCGGAAATTTGGACCATCTGGTGTTATTTAATGTGCAGTGTCATGGCATAGTATACGCGGGCCTCTATACCGCTCGCCTTTGCTGAAATGCGACCGCCACGGCCGGGACCGAACCCGCGACCTTCGAGCCAGCAGCCTATCACCCTAAAGCCACTGTTCCACCTAGGCGGATTGCGTAAAATTGTCTGTAGACTATTCAACAAGCAGATTATGGTGCCGCAATATTGATCTGTTAACATTGCCGTTCTGTATTGTTAACTAAACGAACAGTGGCTGCTGTGGACGTATACACATAAAAATGGATTGGGCTGGTGCCTTCGATGTTTCCTGAAATTATCTATTCACGTCGCGGCATACAATGTTAGGCAGGAGTGGCGGTGCCCGCATCTCTTACGCAAGATTGTCTATAGCATCATCAGTGACGATACACGAAACTACATACCGGAGCCATCGGGGTTTCCTATATAGGCTACTCGTATAGGCGTCCTGTCGTATAACGCTGTGCAAGAGGGGAGCCATTTTCCGTCCGCTTTGCCGGATCTCGCGTGCACGAGACACGCTCACTTTCTCAAACGATTAAGTGTCTCGCTTCGAAAAAGAACAAAACGGATAAAAGAAAAAAAATGAGGTTGGCGAGCGGGGGCGGAGAGCCGTTACAGACGATCTTATACGTCGCTTGGTTTGGAATACGCAAGAGGGCAGGAGATATATTGCTCGTCTCCTCACCGTCGCGCCGCGGCGTAATGATGGCCTCGGACCAATTGTTTGATCTCCGCTTCCTGGTGCGACTGTTGCCGGCCGCTTATCCTTGAACCCGTCACTAGAGGCCACGCGCGGGAGTTCCGGTCGATCGTGTCGTGACGTAATCGAACGGTCACGTCTTTCGGCTGCTCGCGCTGGCAGCTGCCGAGAGGTGAGAGCCCAAACGGTGCTAAATAGAGGCTCCATAAATCGACTACAAAGACGTCAAAAGCGTGGCGCCGTCGACGGAATTGCGTCTCGCTAATTGGATTACTAATACCGGCGGAGATTGCGTCCCGCGAACGAATTCCGATTAAATATTGCGAGAGCTCGTAATAGCGTGGAGGGTATAATTAAAGTGGGACAAGTTGTAACATTCGTCGCCGTGGAAACCGAAGTGTTTCAGGGGCGGTTGTGCGTTAAAGGATATTGAGAGTGTGCTAAGCGTGATGTCGCCCACCTATAGGAACTGGTATGTTGAAAGCTCACCCATTGTTTTCGTTAGGAACTACCAGCCCCTGTTGGGACGACGTATTTAACTATAATCAATGGGTATATATGTAAAGCGCGTAAAAGTAGGAGCGTATAGAGTGCTTTCGGATAGAGCACTGTGTGTTTAACTGACTCGTTTTTAGAGGTCGCGCTGTCCTTATATGAAACGCACGAGAGCGCCGGTACGGGAAGTCCAAGCATGTGTGTGACTTGCAGATTAGAGTGCATACATTCGCAGAACGCCGAATCTAGCAGAATGCGGCAGATCTACACGTAGGCAAAACAGAGAAAGAAAGAAATAAAATGTGAAGAGAAACAGCAACCGAAGAGCCATAAAAATGCGCTTCTGAACGTGTGATTCCAGGCGTGAAATGTGTACATGTAAAGGTAAACAAACAAAACGAATATAGAAAATACGAAAGCAGACCAGAAAGAAGATAACAAACAAATATTGAAGGGGAATAAAAGAGATAAATAGAAAAAAAACAAATGGATGTTTATTATGCAGATTTCATTACACGCTGGTCGTCGTGAAGAGAAACGAGTTTTCATTGCAACAAGACAGGTCTGCCAATCTTTTCTTCCATTCAACTTCCACCTTATCATTTGATTTGGTTGTATTTGAGTTATTTAACCGCGTGATAAAACACATTGTATACGTGGTTTTGTGTGAAGGAAAAAAAAACTGTATGTGACAGCTTGGCTAGCCCCTTTTCCCAGAGAAAAAAATATTAGTTACTAAGTTACTAAAATTTGCAGACAGCGAAAAGCGACAATACTGAAAGAAATACGCATGTAGCCCATGACAGCAAATAATAAAAAAGCAACTCTGAAATGCATACAAGGCTATTTATAACAAAGCAATGTATGACACAAAGTAACCATAACAGCAATTACTCAGCATTCATGAAAACCACAATCAGCACATCCAATTTCACATATCAGTTTTAGACAATATACGTGGATTATCAATAGGTACTTTCCATTTATTATTTACCCTTGGTTGACGGTATTTCTGTGTTTCAAAGGCATAGTTAGTGCGAGGACGTGGTACTTGCCAAGTTTCCGTATGCCGAATCACTCGACTGGCAGGATTAGGTTGCAAGGCGGCCAATGTACGTAAAAGGGTACTACCTCGGCGTATTTCCGATTTAAAAGTTGACAGAA
>WOVY01002873.1:32500-189882 GCA_013436015.1 Rhipicephalus annulatus | reverse complement strand
CTTTCTCGATGGGTCCAATTTGTGTAGGCGGCGGTCCTGACACTGGGGTCACTCAACCAAGTTTCCTACATGGTGTTAGCGAACGAGTGAAGGCCCCTGCAGCGTTGGTTCTCGACAATGGAATTGGGGTTGTCTGGGCGTCCGCGTGGGCGGATCGGGCAGCATTATCAGCAAGTCATTACCGCCAATACTACAATGTCCCGGTAACCACTGGAACACTACGTCATGTCCTTTCGATAAAACTTCGTGAATCACTTCTCTTATTTCATTCACTAGTTGTTGATGTTCCCTTGTCGTAAAGCTGATTGCAAGCTCTGAAGGGATACCTGGAGTCGCAGAACACAGCCCATTTTTAGGTCGGGCTTCCGCGATATAAAGTATAGCAGCACGTAAGGCGGCAAGCTCCGCTGCTGTGGATGTTGTCCTATGCGACAGTTTGAGCTTTATAGTGACCTGGTACGCCGAGATGACAACAGCACCTGTGGAGCTGTCAGCCGGGACCAATCCATCGATGTAAATGTGTGTCCTCTGGCCGTATTTTCGTTGAGTAGTGACAATGTCACCTGTCGTAGGACCACTGTTGAATGACGGCTCTTGTTCGTTATTCCCGGAATAGTGAGGCACACCTGTGGTTGTTGTAGGCACCACGGAGGTGACGCTGGTCTTGTTGCTGGAGTGAAGCCGAAAGGAAGGCATTCTCTATGGGCAGAAATAATCTTTGAGAGCATCGCTTGTGGTCTTTGAAGTGGCAACACTGCAACATGGTGACCAGGAACTCGGCAGAGGTGTCTTATGTGGGCTCTCAAATTGTCAGTGGTGATGTATGTTTTGAATTGGATGCTCTCTTGCGATCATAATTGCCCCGTAGGTTGAGGTGCATCGCGGCAGTCCTAAGCACACGCGTAGTGCTTGTCCTTGCAGACTTTCGAGGGTGCGGATGTTCGTCTTGCACGTACTTGCCAATAACGGCAAGCAGTAGCGCAAAAATCCCAGAAACAGTGCCCTGTATAGCTGCATCATTGACCTTATCGATGTTCCCCAAGATTTTCGCAGAGGAACCGCATTATATGGACGATGGAAGTTAGCCTTCTCTTCAGGTAATTGCAGTGGGCACTCCACGAAAGGTCCCTGTCAATAATCACACCCAGGAAGCGATGGTTCTTCTAGTATGGAATATTTTGTGCCCATTGATGGTAACGGGGTAGGTATTGTGTCATGGCTCTGCGAGTAAACGCATCCAATGCACATTTCTCCGTTGAGACGGAAAGATCTTGCTTGCGGAGATATGAGCATGTCAGTGTGCAGCAGCCTGCTGGACTCTTGCACGTACTTGTAGACGAGCTACAGCCGAAGTCCATAGACAAATATCGTCAGCATATATGGTTATAAGGATAGTACTTGGCAAAATTTCACCAAGTCCTACCATCACGAGGTTAAATAAAGTGGGAATTATTACGGCGCCCTGAGGGACGCCACGGGAGATGTAGTAATTGGTGGTAGGTCAATCTGAGATTTGTACAAAAAAGGACCTTCTCGTCAAATATCCTGGATCCATTGGAACATCCTACCACCAATTCCAACAGCCTCCAACGAGTCTAGGGTGGCTTTATGTGTTACGTTATCATAAGCCCCTTTGACTTCGAGGAAGAGTGCCAGTGGTATGCGCTTGAGGCTCTTCTGTTCCTGGATAATGTTGTGAGATCAATCACGTTGTCAAGAGATGGCCTACCTTGCCGAAAACCCGTCATGCAGTTTGGGTATACGTTGTAGCGCTCGAGGTACAATTCTAGGCGTGTAAGTATCATCCTTTCATAACTTTTCCTACGCAACTTGCGAGGGCAACAGGGCGAAATGATGTCAAATCAAATGGTGTCTTTCCTGGTTTGAGTAGTGGCACAAGTCGACTTATCTTCCAATCCTGGGGAACAATGCCCGCCTGCCATGAGTGGTTGTAATAGCTTAACAACTGTCCCCTTGCCTCCTGTTGAAGGTTGGCTAGAGTGGCGTAGGTGATGCCATCGGGTCCTGGTGAAGATGATCGCCGGGAAGCCGCCAAAGATGCGTCAAGTTCTTCTATAGTGAAAAGATTGTCCATTTCGGAGATGCGGGGTTCAGGGATAACATTCCTAATGGTGCCAGCGGACAAGGCGGACACACCAGCGATTCGCGTACAAAACTCATTTGCTACTTCAAGTTGGGTGTGGCCTATATGTAGGGCTAAAGCCATGAAAGGATGTCTTTGTTGGGGAGTCGAGCGCAGGCGACGAACAGTGCTCCAGATGCGTGACAATGGCTTTCGGGGATTCAATGAATCGCAGAATGATTTCCAGCGTTCCTGTTCAAGTTTGTCTAAACGTCGTGGGACTTTTTTTTGTATGCGTCGTGCCAGCCTCAAGTCGCATATTGCTTTCGTCCGCCTGTATCTTCTTTCCGTCCTTCGGCGAAGCGCGCACAGTTTTTCCAGTTCAACGTCGAAATCTGAACGTTTGCCGGTGAATGGGAGGAGACAGGAAGCTTCCCTCATTGCCTCTTTGATGACATCCTCCAAGTTCTGGTCAGGGTCTTCACGGCATGTATTTTCATGAGTCGCTGAAATTTTGACCAATCAATTCTTCGTATTGTGGTCTTAGGAGAGGAGTTAGTAAGACCCCTTATTCGCATATAAGTTGGACTGTGGTCACTCCCATGCGTTTCGATGTCTGAAAACCAGTGCACTTGCGACCGGAAGTTTCTGGATACCAGAGTCAACTCAAGGCAACTGCTGTACGTAAGGCCCCGCAGGTATGTAGGACTGCCATCATTTAAGAAACATAGGTCATGCTTGGAGGTGAATGACACGAGGTTTCTTCCTTTAGCGTTGATAGTCGAACTACCCCAGATTAAGTGATGTGCGTTGAAGTCTCCAGTTATAACCCACGGGCTCGTAGTTGTTGTCAGTATGTCTCGTAGTCGGTCTTGTTCAAATCGTCCGGATGGTGATATGTAGACACCAATGAGTGTGAATGACACTTTTTTCCTTTTTAACACGTAAGCAGACATATTGATTGTCGTCATGCGGTTGAACTGCATGATGCACATATGTGAAATCGGGGCGAATGTAAACAACCACCTTACTGCGTTCCTCGCACGTTGAAGAAACGAAAGATTCATACCCTAATCGTTTAGGAGGTTGTTGCACGTTTGGTTCACATATAACTATTATAGGAATACGATTCTTGAATATACACTGACGTAATGAAATGATGCGGGATCTCAGGCCTCTCGTGTTCCACTGCATTATCGACGCTTGTCGGACTTCGTTGCGGAAGGAGAAAATTGGTCGAGCCATGGTTGCTACTGGAGACTTGCAAATACTGGACTTAGAGCATCCAGTACTTGTAGTGCACTCTGAGCGAGTGGAGACTTCAGGCTGCTGCACAGCTTTCGCATGGCATCCAGCAGTGTTCGGAACATTCTGATGACTTCTGTGTCCTCCTCAGGCAGCTTGTCAGCGGCTGGCTGGAGTGATGGGACTGTCGATGTGCGCTTGGGTTTTGCAGGTGGCTGTGATTTCGGCAATGAAGGCCAAACTGATTCATCTGCAACAGTGCTGCTCGTTGGTTTGTTGACCGCGCTGGCCGCCTTCGGTCTGGGAGGCAAGGGCGGTGGAAGAGAAGGGTGGTGGAGTGGCGCTTTCGATGCAGCGTCTGCGACATTCTTTGATGAACTGCGGCAACGATGACGCCTCTTTCGGACGGTCCTGGCAGCCTCTCAATGCGACGAATTGTTTCTGACTATTTGTTTCAATACCGCTATTTCTCTTTGGATTTTGGGGCATTCTTTTGACGAAGCTGCATGTGACCCATGACGATTCGAGCATTTGAGGGTAGTTGCTTCGCAGTCATCCGCAGATTGGGCATCCACGCAGCGAGGACACACCGTCCTATTTTCGCATACGCTTCTCACGTGGCCCATCTTCATGTACTTATAACACTGTAATGGCTTCGGTACGAAAGGTCGCACAGAATGCCGAAAATGGCCACCTTTACGTGTGAAGGAAGAGAGTCGCCCTTGAACATGATCTTCAAGCAGCGTGAGTTTCCCAAACGGACAAGTTTTGCGATGACGCTGGCTTCATTTGCCGGTTTGACCGGAACATCGAAGTCGCAGCTGGGAATGGCAGTATCCACATCGTAGATGACTCAAGTGACGACGTTAGAGCTCACAGGAATGTAGGAGCGAACTTTCATTCCCCCCAGCTCGTTGACGTTGCGCTGTATATTAAGTGCCGCAGCATGCAAAAACGTCGATGGCCAATATGTCCTTACGCGTGTTCACTCTGATGTCTGTGATCACGTTTGGCACGAGTCCTTCCAGCATCACCGAAACAGATTGCCTGTTGAGGCGCTTCATGTTACCCGGTACCTCAGGGACAAAAAGGATAGTGTTTGTCACGGGTCTCCTTGGCACTTTGTCGTTCAACGTACTCGATGACGAAGATGTTCTGACGTTCCGCCTCTTCGCTTTGCGGCTCAGCACCAGCTTAAAATCGTCGTCATCGGAAGGCTCTTCGCTGCTCATTGGGTAAACAAGAGCGCCCTCGCTGTCGTAGTCGCTGTAGAGTCCCGTACGCTTCCTGGATGGGGCCACCGCCGACGCCGCCGTAACTGGCGGACGTCCGTGGGGGTCCACTTCCATCACCGATGGACACGGATGTGATATTCGCGAAGTTCACTTATAATTAGGTGAAAAAAGAGAGCACCTACTGAACAGCGATCTGCTAAGCAATCAATATGATTATGAGAGACGCCGTAGTGGAGGGCTCCTGAAATTTCGACCACGTGAGGTTCTTTCGCGAGTTTGTTGTTGTTGTTGTGTTGTTGTTGTTGTTGTTGTTGTTGTTGTTGTTGTTGAGTCTTTTACAATTTGCATCTTGACAAGATTAATAAAATTATGGCCAGCTTAAATGAGGTTTCACTCAATTAGTAATCGCAGAAGTAAGTTACCTATTCACGTTATTTTTCTGCCTTAGTTGTAGCTCGAAATTTTTATACTCGCAAATAAGAAAATGAAACATTTTCAACCTGCAGTTACACATCCTGGAATAAAACTATTTCTCTTTCACAGCTACTTTTGCGCGCGACAATTAAACGAGCCTGATCGTTTATTTCATCGGCACTTGTTTGCACAAAGTGCAGTGCTGTCGGTTTCATTAAAAGTATTCAGAGTGCTTTATGTATGCTTTGTCGAAATGCAAGCTATACGTTCTTCCTTTCTGTAGTACGTGGTACGTATTTTACATTTTAATAAATTTGGTCTTAAATGAAAGCGCTGCTCTGTCGGTGCTATTTGAAAGGTCTTTCAGAAATTTTGTTTATATATGTTGTCAAAATTACGTAAGTTCCAAATCAAACAATATTGCAACATAAGTCTGTCAGGAGTCCTGAGATACGTTGCTGACATCTTTTAATCTAAAGTAGCATGCTGCCAGTTAGATTCAGAACTTTCTTCAGCAGCTTTAAGTAGAAAAACAAATCTGGTCATACGCTAAAACTATTCATGTCTCCTGTCATCAAATCGTAATGCTGCACTTACTCTATATAAGCAATAGTGGCCAGCAAGGAGCACTGGGCACCTGCTAACAAAAAAACTTGGAATTTCAGTTTGTTTAACATCTGCTTTCTATTCATTTCGCGTGGCTTAGACAAAGAAACCACCAGGCGCGTGATCTACTGGAAGTTATACGGTGTCTATAGCTGAGAATTCGAGGAAGCGTAGAACACTTGCTCTTGTATCAGCGACAAATTAAAAAGACTGGAAGTGTTTCGCCTAATGTCTTGCTCATTAGCCCATTGTTCATAATTGAATTGCCGTATTATTGCGCCAATGACACAATGCAATCCTTTCGTAACGGGGGCAAGAAGCAGTTTTGTAATTGTGTCAACTGTTCCGTGAAGCTAGCGGAGAGCAACTTACGTGGCAGAGAGATACACTAGTGAGAGTGTATGTTAAAATAATAGTAACAATGAGCCAATTTATTTAGTTAAGGAAAGCGTTGGTGAAGACATGAGACCAGAGAAGCTCTTCCGCCCACCAATTTATTTATTTGATTCAATATTTACAGAATTGTTCTTATTATTATTTGAACAGGTTTTCATAACCTCCTCCTCCTCAATTTGAGTATAGGCTAGAAGAGAATCACTCAGGTTATTTATTATTTATTTATTTATTTATTTATTTATTTATTTATTTATTTATTTAACTCATTTGTGTTGCATAAGTGGCCAGTGGTAGTGTTTGCCCCATTTCTTTGGCACACACACGGTGTAGGGGTTTTCAGGTGAGTGGGTAATCACTGTTGAGCGAATCGTTCGCGGAGTTGCACTATGTTAATATATCTGATTTTCTGGGTAACTGTCACGCCTTCGGTTCATTGAGTTGATCAGTGGCCGTTTGAGCTGAGTCTGAGTCGCATCTTTTTTTTTTTTTTTTTAACGCGAAGCACTTTTTTTTCGTACTGCAGACACTTTAAGTATATATATATATATATATATATATATATATATATATATATATATATATATATATATATATATATATATGTGAGATCTAACAGACAGTAATGCCAAGGAATGCACAGGGAAGTTATTAGAACCAATGAAATGTAAATAAGAAGAAAGAAAAGTGGATGAAAAAATAACCAGCCGTGAGCAGGAATCGAACCTACGACCTTCGAATAACGCGTCCGATTCGAAGGTCGTAGGTTCGATTCCTGCTCACGGCTGGTTATTTTTTCATCCACTTTTCTTTCTTCTTATTTACATTTCATTGGTTCTAATAACTTCCCCTGTACATTCCTTCGCATTACTGTCTGTTAAATCTCATTAATATTGTGTCAAAACACGCAAAAACGAACCCTTAGGTATACACTTCTTTCTCACATATATATATATATATATATATATATACGCCTAATCCGCCTACGTCTGGGTGCTCTCGCGATCAACCCCTTAACTTGGTTAAACCAAGAAAAGTATGGGAGGGTGATATGAGAGTCCGACGAATCTGTGGCACATACCCGCGGGTGGGTATGCGCCACAGATATGCGGGTACGTGCCACAGGCAATCGACACAAGATCTATCTAGGAACGGCGAGAACACACATGCGTAATTTTAACGCGTAAACGTTAAGACAAAACTGCCATCGGCAGCGTTGACCTCGTGAATGCACAGAATAAATTTGAGGGTTCCAGCAGGAACCCCGGCATTCCGCGTGGTAATTAAGCGTTTCGCCACAGAGCCATCACAGAGCCAAGTCAACGAACTAATTTTCAAACAGAGACTAATGTTCATGAAACGTCAATTATGGTTGAAGTGCTGGCTGTACAATTTTACAAACTTTACATGAGTACTCCTATCAGACAGCCATTTCGTCGGGTCAATGCTTCCTGTAGTTAGAAGCCACCCACTGAAGTTGATCTATGTAGCACTGTCTAGGGGTACTATTCTCGCGAGCACCAGCGCTTCATATCAGCTTACCGCTTCCGGTGTTGAGGTTGCCACCCATGTTTATAACATATACGGTTGTTCAAAACATAAACGGTTGTTTAGCGTGTGTCTGTACGTGCATTTGCACACATCTTTAAGGCCAGATCGTAATATTTCACCCAATAAAAAATTACAACACAGTCACCTTCCGCACGCATACTTCGCATAACATCGGTTCCCAAGATACGTGGGATCTGTCGATTTTTTTTTCGGGGTAAAGCTTTTTATGCGATGGGTCGTACGTCCCATGCTATCATAGTCGTCGTAGTAACCAGTTACATTGCATTGCATGTTAATAAAACGGTGTCGCAGCATATCTACGGAGTGAATGATGATGAGTGGGGTGAAGCGTCCGTCAGTCTGTCCGTGCTTCCATTCGTACATCCGTCCTTACATCCGTCCATCCGTGCATCCATTTCGGGCAGTCTGGTCTCGTACTTCTGAACGATGCTGAGCTTCCAGACGTCGGTGGACGAGGCACTGACATTTGCTAATTCCTAGTTGGTCTTACGCAAATGCACTCGTATTACCCCGAGGACTCACTTGCTAGATTTTGTGCTGACCGGCTGTGCCCCCACGATCTCCGACGACAGCGCCGCTCTGGCCGACTGGCTCGCCCTACGCCGTCTCCTGACGCCGACAAGAGCTCTCGCCGAGTGGTGCCCCGTCCTCGGACTCCTGCGACCGTGTCCATCTTTCATATCTTCTCCTTACATACGTCACTGTCCCTGCGCCACGCTCTCTTCTTCCTGCTGTCTCTATCTCTATACCCTTAATCCTATTCTTTCAATCCCACGTTACCCCCATCCCTCGTGAGCTACTCTAGAGGTGTAGCACTGTGATGCAGACAGTTACGGGGCTCACTTTTTTCATCTTTTCTCTTTTAAGAATCACATAAGTATTACCACGAGGACGGGCTACGGAAATCTTCACCCCACTTGTCATCATTGACCTGGTGGATATGCTGCGATTTTTTTTTAATTTAAAGATAAAATTCACTATGGAACGTGTTTTTTCTGTTTAATAGCTAGTTCATGAGCAGTTATCTGTTCGCAGAGTTGCTTATGATTGGTCTAGTTATACAGCACAGCTTCGCTGTGAAATACGGCATGCGACTCTAGCAGAAAAATGCAGTCAATAATGATAACTCGCAAAAGTGAACTTCAACTCAAAGCAAAGCTGAAAGAGTGATAGCATTTCGCATAGCGCTTTTATTTATTATTCACATTCGAAAAACGCGAATTCCTGTATTATTTCTACAAACCCTATATTTTGGTGTATATTCTATATCATCGACATTCTGATAACACTCGTTCAGCAGATAACTGGTGGTGGTAAAAGGCAAGCATAATACGGCATGCTAGAAATTTATTAATTTTTTATGAGCCACATCAAGAACCGAAAATACAAGAAAATGTGAAACAAGGAAACTCGTATTTCTCGTTATTCCTTTTTTTTCTCTCTCTACCTCCCTCTTTATCTCTCTTTCTTTCTCTGCTTCTTATTTTTATTTCATCTCTTAGAACAATAAAGCTCGTGAATATTAACTAATGCTGCATATAAAATTGGAAAATATTCGAGCCAGTTCACCAAATATACATAGCTTATAGTGTTAGATTTATGGAGCATGGTGGGTAGAACTTTGTTTCTCGTAATTATCCTCCTGAGACCCAGACTGATTTTAGTGCAACGGATTTTTGTGAAACTTTCAAAATTAGTTTATGAGGGCCTCTGGATGTAATAATAACAACTTATTATTCACTGCAAACTTTCGTACGTGTGTGCCGCATTGTCCTTTATATTGGGCATTGGGGCTCTAAGCGGTCTTTTCTAATGCAGTAGTATTGTTACACGCAAGATGTTTTTTTGTGATAAATAATTTGATCAGGTAAATGCAGGAACATTTTATTTACAAACTGCTTTGTTCACTTTGTGTGAGCTCCTTCATTCACTTGGTGTGAGCATTTTCGAAGCATCTCCTGTGTTTGGTGACGCAAAAGAACAAATGCACTTTGTGCAGAAGAACTTCGTCTTCTTGTTGCATCCTTCGAGCCTGCAGCGGGCCGCATTCGGAGCATCTGTCAGTCTCGGGAAATGGCCTAGCGTCTTTGCTCTTGCTTCGACTGGAGGCAACGGAGCCCTTTTTGGTGGTGGGCACCACTCTACGTCGGAGTCACTCTCCGCTTCATTTTGACTCTGAGCTTGCGCGATTAGTTTCTCACCAACAGACAGACGAAACTTCAGGAATTTCACGATCTCTTTCTGGCGCTTTTGTTGCGCCCGCATGTCTTGCACGTACTGCATCCATGAGTTGCTTAACGCAATGTCGAGTAAGTCGAAGATGCTTCTGATGGTCCACTTGTTCACTCGAGCTTTGATTCTGTAATAGCTGATCATACGATCTGCGAAATCAACTCCTCCCATGTTGACATTGTACAACCGTACAACATCTGGCCGGGGCACATCAATGTGTTTTTTTTTTTCTTTCCTGGACCACCTACGGCCTGTGTCTTCTGGGTGTTGGCCATAGATAGAGGACATCAGCGTAATGGACTTATTGTCATACCAACGTACAACTGCCTGTTTTTTCTCGTTTCTCGCAAACATCTCTGACGTCCCTCTTCCTTTTTCTTTTAGCTCTTTCTCGCTGCATAGTTTCACCCCTTTTGGAATCCGGTCGTTCATAATTGTTCCCGTGCCAGCCATTCCGTTTTCTGCTAGCTTATCCAGCAGCAGCCCTGTTGTGAAGTATCTGTCGAAGTAGACCTTCGTTCCGGGAGGGAGAGTCTCAGTGAGCCTCGGCACTGCGGATTCTCCTATTCCAGAGCTGCCTGGATACAATGCTGCCTTTTTTCCTTGATAGATCTCCGAATCGAGGATTAATCCACCTGGCGTTGCGAGCACAAAGCTTTTAAGCCCCTCTGGGTTTGGCTTGCGTGGTACGAACTGCTTCAGCTGCGTTCGTCCACTGAACGGGATCATTTGTTCGTCGATGCTGACATTCTATTCCCGATGAAGCTTGTGACACCCTTCCAGTAAAAATGACACCAGTGGTCTTATGTGCCAGAGCCTGTCTTTCTCTTTTTCTTGCTCACTTACATCAAGTTCGTTAATTAGCTTCAGCCGGCACCGAAGTTGAAAGTACCGGTTCTTTGTCATTTTATCCGCAAGAAGAGGCACCCTTGTCCTTTTCATCCAGTACATGCGAATCTGCGGGTAGCACAGGCAGGACATTGTCAGTGAAATCCCAAAAAAACATTTTGAGTTCTTCTACTGAGGTCTCCAGACTTTTTCCAGTCTCCTGGACATGTGTCGTGTTCATGGCAAAAGCCATCATCTCGAAGACTTCATGTGGCACATACTGAACGAACTTGGACTCCACGAAACCCGTTGTTGACTGTCATCAGGGGTGGATGTGAAGTCAGGAATCCAAGACGGAAGTGGCTTGCATGAAGAAAAACAGCGTAAAGGACCAGAGTTGCTTTCGATCCGTTCACATGGCAATGACCGACCGTCACAATGCACACTCCTGCACTACATTAGCCCCCCCCCCCCTTCCTAAAACGCATACTACTACTATTCCTTACCCATCATTGCGTTTCCATGACTGCCCCTTTGTCGTCTTCGAGGTGGACGGGCGTTCATCGTCGCTATTTTCGTCCTCTTCAGAGCTCAGGGTATCAAGTGGAACCGAAAATGTAGTGTCTACCAAAGTGCCGTCGTCACTATCCGAAAGATCAATGTCGGAGGTGGCCGTTCCAGCGATTCGTTCAAGGATTCTTTCGGCCGTCTCATCACTGATGCGTGGCCTTTTTCCTAAATGAAAAAGAATTTCATATCATACCGCAAGCTAGTAGCAATCGGAAGCAAGCACGTTCTGTTCACACTGCAGCGCGCCACGTAATTCACACAAAGCAACTTGGCTCAGTCCCGACGTCCAATCTTTTGGGCATGTCAAAGCTCACACCGCGTAGGCAAAATAAGGGACGTTAAGAGCTGAAATACTTAGCTGCGTGTGCTCTCTGCAACATTATCTTTGACGTTTAACCAATGAAATGACATTCATTCATTCATTCATTATCAGCCTGACTACGTCCACTGCAGGACAAAGGCCTCTCCCATGTTCCGCCAGTTAACCCGGTCCTGTGCTTGCTGCTGCCAATTTATACCCGCAAACTTCTTAATCTCATCTGCCCACCTAACCTTCTGTCTCCCCCTAACCCGCTTCCCTTCTCTGGGAATCATGTCAGTTACCCTTAATGACCAGCGGTTATCCTGTCTACGCGCTACATGCCCTGCCCATGTCCATTTCTTCTTCTTGATTTCAGCTATGATATCCTTAACCCCCGTTTGTTCCCTAATCCACTCTGCTCTCTTCTTGTCTCTTAAGGTTACACCTACCATTTTTCTTTCCATTGCTCGCTGCGTCGTCCTCAATTTAAGCTGAACCCTCTTTGTAAGTCTCCAGGTTTCTGCTCCGTAGCTAAGTACCGGCAAGATACAGCTGTTATATACCTTCCTCTTGAGGGATAGTGGCAATCTACCTGTCATAATTTGAGAGTGCTTGCCGAATGTGCTCCACCCCATTCTTATTCTTCTAGTTACTTCAATCTCGTGGTTCGGCTCTGCGGTTATTACCTGCCCTAAATAGACATAGTCTTTTACAACTTCAAGTGCACTATTACCTATCTCGAAGCGCTGCTCCTTGCCGAGGTTGTTGTACATTACTTTCGTTTTCTGCAGATTAATTTTAAGACCCACCTTTTTGCTCTCCTTGTCTAACTCCGTAATCATGAGTTGCAATTCGTCCCCCGAGTTACTCAGCAATGCAATGTCATCGGCGAAGCGCAGGTTACTAAGGTATTCTCCATTGACTCTTATCCCTAACTGTTCCCAATCTAGGCTTCTGAAAACCTCCTGTAAGCACGCGGTAAATAGCATTGGGGAAATTGTGTCCCCCTGTCTTACACCCTTCTTGATTGGTATTCTGTTGCTTTCTTTATGAAGCACTATGGTAGCAGTTGATCCCCTGTAGATTTCTTCCAGAATGTTTATATATACTTCATCTACGCCCTGATTCCGCAGTGTTTGCATGACGGCTGATATTTCTACTGAATCAAACGCCTTCTCGTAATCTATGAAGGCTATGTATAGTGGTTGGTTATACTCTGAGCATTTCTCTATTACCTGATTGATAGTATGAATGTGGTCAATTGTTGAGTAGCCTGTTCGAAATCCTGCTTGTTCCTTTGGTTGACTGAATTCTAATGTTTTCTTTACTCTGTTAGCAATTACCTTTGTAAATAGCTTGTATACTACAGAGAGCAAGCTGATCGGCCTGTAATTCTTCAAGTCCTTGTCATCTCTTTTCTTATGTATTAAGATGATGTTAGCGTTCTTCCAAGACTCTGGTACTCTTCCAGTCAGGAGACACCTCGTAAACAGGGTGGTTAGTTTTTCTAACACAATCTGTCCTCCATCTTTCAGCAGATCTGATGTTACCTGATCCTCACCAGCAGCTTTGCCCCTTTGCATGCTCTCCAAAGCTTTTCTGACTTCTTCTATCATTACTGGTGGGGTGTAATCTGGGTTACTGCTAGTTCTTATAGTATTAAGGTCGTGGTTGTCTCGGCTACTGTACAGATCTCTGTAAAACTCCTCCGCTATTTTAACTATCCTATCCATATTGGTAGTTATTTTGCCTTCTTTGTCCCTTAGTGCATACATCCGACTTTTGCCTATCCCAAGTTTCCTCTTCAATGCTTTGACGCTTCCTCCGTTTTTCAGAGCGTGTTCAATTCTCTCCATGTTATACCTTCTTACATCGCATACCTTACGTCTATTAATCAACTTCGAAAGCTCTGCCAGTTCTATTTTGTCTGTTGTACTTGACACTTTGATGATTTGACGCTTCTTAATTAGGTTCTTCGTTTCCTGGGAAAGCTTGCCAGTGTCCTGTCTAACTACCCTGCCTCCAACTTCCACTGCACACTCCGTAATGATACTCGTCATTACGAGTATCATTAAATGACATTAAATAAGCTATCATAAAATGACATTAAATAAGCTCAAAGTGCGAAAAAAAGTACTTACGGTTGCGGTTGACACCGTATAGAACGCCGCACCACTGAACGTCGCCATTATGAATACTCCTAGCGGCGCTTCGAGACCTCTAATTGCAAAACCACGGTACAGATGGCAGCTTCAGTTGTCCATGGTATTGGACAACAAGTTTTACGGCGATAGGAGCTTTGAAAAAGCTGTAATCGCTAGGTCTTCGATGTCTACTATTCTGGACAAATTTCTCAGGAGGTTATTACAGCTGTATTGACTGTTATAACAAAGAAATAATTATAGCAGCCTCGCACTAGTGAGGCCAAAACGAAAGGAATAGAGCAGCTGGGTACCTCCCTTCAGAGGACGCTTCCACTAAACAGAAAGGGCTCCAGGCTTGCTGCGCAAGCTATGTAACCATGAATACGGCTCACGAAAGCACACCTTCCTAATGTTGTACAAATGGACATGCGCCCAATACTGGAATTCATATGCATACTATTTTCGAACGGCCCTGTTCATAAAACAAAACCTATTGTCTTGGAGCTAGAAGCGCTGCGAGTGTGTCTGGGACTCCCCAGGTTTGTGGCTATCAATGTCCTGCATCAGGAAGCGTGCCTGCCCACAGTATACTTTATCAATTCCACACTTTAACAGCACAAGCATTTTTAAACTTTTATAGCTAGTGCCCCTCAATACGGGGCCCAAGTCGGCCCACAGAAGAAGACTGGGACTCTACCTTACGAAGTTCAGAGTTGCTACCACAACTACGGGCTGTCCAGAGAGCCCACGACGCGGCGGTGAGGTTAGGCCTCCCCGTTCCTACGTGGGAGTGGTCTGCGACGTTGCTCTAAAGGAGCAGCGTTTCTCAGGACCCAATAAAGTTCTTTGTCTGTCTGTTACCGACAAGAAGATACGAATATGTATGCCTTTATCTCAGACACAGACACTATCTTTGTTGCTCATTGGCCACGGCATCACACACAGACAATGTTTGTTCAGAAGAAACTAGAAAGTATAAATTAGGACATTACAAATGTAATTGGAACTGAATATACGAACAGCGCAACATAAAACAAGTTACATTTTAACTACAGAAGCACAGATACAAAAATAGACAGCGCTCTTTTAAACGCGAAGCATTTCTTAGCGAACTTCGGCGACTTCGAGCGTATCTATCTATCTAGCCGCTTACGACGTGTAGCTCTCCTGGCCGTTTTGATAATGGTATCGATACCAAACTTGGTACGGCATAACATCACTGTATGTAGAACATATTTGACTACTCATAATATGAAAATCATGACATGTTTGTCATGAATGTCATGATTTACATTTCATGGTCCTGCAGCTCTTTCGATGGTTTCGTTCACATGGCATGTTGCAAAACTCGTATGGTATGGCATGATTGCATGGCGAATACAAGCGACAGACCCTAACACGAAAATTATGACATGCGTGTCATGTAGCAACATGACTACATGCCACACTCAAGATGCGCTTGCGGCCGTTTTGCTGGCGTCAAATATACCAAATTTGGTATTACAGTACGTGAATGGATGACGAAGGTACGTGACTGGTGCAAACATGATAATCATGAGATGCGTGTCATGTAACAACATGACTAGATTCCACGCTCATGATGCGCTATCGGCCGTTTTGCAAGGTTCACTTATACCAAATCTGGTGTTACGGGACGCGAACGGACGACATAGGTAAATGACACATCCATGATTGATATGTGGGGTCTAACGTCCCAAAACCAACATATGATTATGAGAGACGCCATAGTGGAGGGCTCCAGAAATTTCGACCACCTGGGGTTCTTTAACGTGTACCCAAATATGAGCACAAAAAATGACACATTCAAACATGATAATCAAGACATTCGTGTCATGTAACAACATGACTACATGCCACACTGATGCACTCGCGGCCGCGTCGCTAGCTTCAAATATGCCTTGGCAAAATTTAATATTAAGTGACGCCAATGGATGACGAAGGTATGTGACTGGGGTAAACATGATAATCACGAGATGCGTGTCATGTGAGAACATGACTACACCACAGTCAAGGCGCCAATACATTTCGACGGGACGGGGTGCGCGTGCTCGCCGGCGTTCATTTCGTCGCGTCAAGCCGGCGTGGCTACGCCAGGTGGCGGTCCTGCCATATACTCGCAGGCGCGCGCCGCGCTGCGTTGCTTTGATGCATGCACGTTTCAGCGCCTCCGGCGTCCCTCCGTCACGAAAAGAGGGAGACGCAGTGTTGTCTGGGTAACACATCGGCGCGAAATGCAGCATGTCGCATTTCGCACTAGTTGCCGTCGGGCTGCGCGGACGGACGCTGGTCGCGCGCGGTGTAAGATTATAGAGTGCTCGCGTTTTACTAAGGTAGCGTCGCTGTGCCCAGTGTGCGCGCGCGTCATATTGTGCCCTTCATAATGCACTCGCGGCCGTTTTGCTAGCTCCACATAGACCGAATTAGGTGTTGCGTGACGTCAATGGGTGATGAAACATATGACTGGTGCAAACATAATAATCTTACCACGCGTGTCATCTAAGAACATGACAACATACCACGTTCATAGCGTGCTCGCGGCCATTTCGCTCGCTCCACATAAAATACATTTGGTACCACGTGACGTGAATAGATGACGAAGGTAAATGATACATCCAAACATGATAACCATGACATGGAAGTCATGCACGGCATCATTTATCTCCACCTCGTAACGTTGTGCTAATTTTAAAGTGACATATCAACATTTTTCATTCGTGCTTCGTATATCATCGATTTCCACGGTACGTGGGATCTGTCAATTCTTTCTATTCCTGTTTCTTTTCTTTTCTATTCTTGTATTTTTGCTTCCGTAGTTACCCTGTAAATACTTATAAGTAGCACTGTTCGTATATTCAGTTATGTCCTCCCAACTTGCCCAAGTTTCCACGCTTCGTAATCGGAACCGGTGGTTTGAATTCTAATATTACAATATAATATGATCAAATTTCCCTACCAGAAGAAATATATGTTCAAGTCTATCAGATTTTTAAATAACAGAATAATAAATTACCTGGTTCACGCAGAAACGAATAATATAATGGTCAAAGGTGCTTCTGTGAACAATGAAAAGGCAGGCGTAAGAACCGCCCTTTATTGGCTCGCTTAAATGTTCCATCAATATGAGGGTGCCTGACTTTACTAGAGTTTTTGAAGCTCTGCTCGGGGTGGTTATTTTAGCACTTCAAAAACTTCCGTCAAGTGAAAGCAGTGAAATCACAATGGCCGATTCCCTTTCAGAGTGTTCCGCTTTTACAGCTTCTGAAAACTCTCGCACTTCTAAAGACATTCCGAGCATTAGTACCGTTGAAACACCTGAAGGTACTGTGGGTCCCAGGTCACTATGAATTGGGTTTGAATGGGCTTCCCGTTTTCTTAGCACGAGCTGTGCTTGATGACCCACTAATATCTGTACATCCAGAAGTGGAATATACAAACGCGATCAGATGTAGAAAATTGGCAATTTGCACCGATTTGGCAAAAAACAATAACTACATGGACCGAGTATAACAACCTCAAGTTGGCATGGTGACCTCAGTGGAGTAAGTACAGAAAGCTCGATGTAATAATTACTAGGTTTCGATGCCGCGTCCCCCCTCTGTATTTACACAGAGCTTGTCAGGTGATATAACCTCACTGTGCCTTGCGAAGAAGTGAGAACGATTGAAGAATGATTGAACTTTTTTTTTTCATGTCGCCAATACTCTTGACTTAGAAAAAGGCTTCTGGTTGTTTCTCTTTTTGAAGATAGGTGTTAGAATGACGGTGGAAACGGATTAGCTTTGGTTCCTCTATTTTCGGACCTGTCACAGGGACGCGTTCACTGTGGTTTCTGATTTTATTGACGCTACAAAACGTATCCCAATCTAAATCTCCACTTTAATGAGTACTTCTTTTGTGTAACATTAATAAGTGTTTTAACACACAGATTCTGAATCGTTCCGTGAAATAAACACAGCTGTTTGGTTATCTCAAAATCTCAGAATTTCACTTTTTGTTTTCCTTTCCTCTCTCTCTCTCTCTTTCTCTGGTTTTTCTCAATTATTCGCATTTTATCTACTATAAATTCACTCATCAGCATTGTTGTAGTGCTAATAAAAAAACCGCTAAGCTTTCTTGGTCATGCCCCCAGAGGGGCTGTGTACCATATTTTCGAGAAATCAAATCAAATCAAGTAGTCAATATCTCTACATAACATATAAACTTCAACAAAACCAGTGTTTCCTGAGAAGGAATGCGACCATTCATCGAAGCATAACGCGTATACATATCTGCAAAGAGGGTATCTCAACCTGCGTGGGTATCTCAAAGACAATATTCCATCGATGAATACATCTTTGTGTTGGGATTTTCTTTCTTCTTTCTATAGTGTGTAGGGGCTTTCTTCGACATCTTTTCCTTGTTCTTCAGATCTACTTAACTTACCATGAAATTTTTGTCAATCTTTCAGCCTCTCAGACGTCAAAAGTTGAGTAACTATTGACGCTATAACAGCATCGGGACATGGTGAACAGCCCACATCTCCAAGTCAGACGCCGCACTCCGTACGTTGGGCGCCCACGTCACGGACCTGCAGTCCGTTGCGCGCAGTCCGGCGTGAAAGGAAGAAGACAGGTGGAGAGGTCTGCACTTGCACTTCCGCCCCGCCGAGTAGGGGAAGGAGAGGAGCCGATCGGAAATCGAGCGTGGGAGAAATTCATCGGTCGACGAGGGGAGCGTGCGATCCGCCCGTCGCCCGCGCTCCATTGAAAACAATGCCGCCGCCGGCTCACACGAGGGTGGCGCAACCGAGTGGGCTCGGGGTCGCCGGCGTTCGAGGGCCACCCGGCGGCCTCGGTCCAGCGACCCAAGGCGCCATCGGCGCGACTGAAGGCGCGCTGCCTGGCGGCGAGAAGGCCCTCGCGGTCGTACATGCCGACGGTCGCCAATTACTCGCTCCCGCTCGTGGTTTCCCGGGTGCCACCGGCCCTCCCCGTCGGCACGCCTCGATGCCCCCGACTGCTGCCGCTGATACACGCGCTCGGTGTTCCTCGCACGTTTTCAGCCTCCTTTGGTGTCTTCTTTTCCTCGACAATCGGACAGCCGTAATGTCTTCCAAGGCAGTCATTCATACGAAGTATTTTTTTTTTCTGGTAAGCTATGAGCGAGTGAGCACTACCTACAGACTGGCAGTAGAAGCACTAATGCCAATTGTGAGTGCTGGTAACCACTTTGCCCTTGGCGAACGGCTCCGTACTGCGAAGACGTGCTACGGGAATTGTCAACTTGAAAATTGCCAACTTGAAAGGTCACTGGCTTGCTCCCTCCCTCCCTCCTTCCCTTCGTCATTCACTCACTCACTAACTCACTCACCCATTTCCCTATAAATCTTTGTACCAAAATAAAGAGCTGGGTTGCGCGAAGCGCCCATGGTGAAGGAGCCTGCCGAGTAACAAGACTACTTAGGACTGTTTCACATTTGGAAATATTTAACAATGTAACATAACCGTAATACACGAGCAAATACTTTTTGCATCCTGTCCCCATTCGAATGTGACTTCTGAGGGCAATACTAGACCACCAATTTAAGCCAGACGACCCACTCAGTTAGGCATGCTGTGATGCCTTTCACGATCTGTGAGCGCTATCCATCGCTCCAACCATATGTGTCGAAAAAAATCGCGAACATAGAACGAGAAGGAGGACGAAGTAGAGAAAAGACGCGAACCTTTATTAAGTAACGTTTCCTGCCTGTGCTATTTCTTGTGAAGAAAACCGCATTTAAGGAATATTCAAAGCGAAAGTGCGAAAAAGAAGTGCGTAAAGCAGGCGCATAGCTTAAGCGAGAAGAGTACAGGTTCTTGCCGTTGCTTAGGCAGGTCAGCTGACCTGCCTAGTTGTAGAAGGAACCTGGTGAAAGCTACACCATTTAGAGGTCGATGCTACAGACGTTCAGACGGTTCAGATACATACTGCAACCACACATTCGCAGGGTATTTTCGCACACAAATTCCTGGAGATTGAATTGAATAGAAGCAAGTCAATTCTGTAGTTCGCTTGATTTCCGCATCACGGCCTATACACACAAACACGTCACAGTGATGACTGAGTTGTCTAGTCAGACGTCTATGGCAGTTGTGACTCACGCCTTACTAAGTCCATGAGCGGTCAACCTGAATGAACCTGGTTGCTTGTCCAAACAAAACCTGCTGCCTTCGCCGCGGGGCGCGAAGAGTTCCCCCGGACAAGGTGAATTAAGTCTGCGACACGGTCCCGCGTAAGAGTATAGCAGGGGAGGACAAGGCCACCGCACCCTGGACAGCTGTGGGCAAGCACCTGCGCAACCGCGGAGCCGCGTTCCGACCTGGCATCCTCGCCCTCCACGTTCACCCCGAGGCACGCCTGGTTCTTTAAGCCGCCTCAAAGCAGTGTCGCCAGGCTGCGGCCTGTTGCCCCGTGTCGATGGTCCCGTTGCCCTAAGCGGCGTGCAGGGGCCGCTCATTACCGCTCGATTACGCCGGTAGCCGGCCGGCCTCCTGTTTTAGAAGATGTGCAGAGGAAGAAGCGCAGTATCGGCCCCAGCCGTGTAGAGCGACCGGCTTCCTGTGTAACATTCTGATCTCGCTAGAGATGTCGTGCGATGTTATGAATGCCTGCTAGGACATGGCGTGACCCATTACGATTTGTTTATCGTCCGCGTGTCTTTATCACACGGGATTATCTGCATTGCTCCTCATCTAAGTTCTCTGTCGCTCTATTATATATATAATAATGTCATAATAATAATATATAATAATATAATGTCACTCTATTATTATATGCTTCCATCATGATGCCGGTACAATTCATTATTAAATATCTTCGTGCTATAAATATGTAAATGTCTACACTGTAACTAATCAATATGTCACCGGGGTCTTTTCAGCTAAGCATAACGAGATCACAAAAGCAATCATGTACGCAAAACAAGGCACACTTAGTTCACCTGAATCGATCTTTTATTCGCTCGATTCACATGAGTGCATGTTCATGTATTCTTGCTTCACCTTACCCTACGTTGACAGAGTTTTCAGTCTCTTATATCATTCTTCATTTTCACTTAAATTGATAGCCTAATTCATTTGGTATTCACACTTAATTTACTTCATTTACTATAACCTGGGCTATTTCACTGCTGATTCCCATATTAGGTTACTTGATTAACAGCTAATCCACAATTGAGTTGTTGACGTCGTAGTCGTCGTCGTCGTCGTCGTCGTTGTTGTTGTTGTTGTTGTTGTTTTCCTCTGCACATGGCTCCGAACCCAAATGAGGGGATCGGATGATTATAAGGTGAATTTGCCCGATACTTTCAGCATTTCTTCGTTCCTAAAAAGCGTTAGTTATTTAATTTTGATTTGAAGTGCCAATCACGAATTGCAAGGTGAAAAAAACGAGGAAAGAAAAGTTGTTAGAACACAACTTAGACAGCAAATGTTTAGTTGCAGTGATGTATTCCTGAACGGCGAATAAAACATCCCTGTGGCTGTAACCCAGTGTAGAGGCTCCAATTGAACGAAGAGCAGGTTCTGATAATTGCAAACCCAGTTTTTGAAAAGGTGGGGCAAGTATACGTTTCCTGAATAAATGGAAACGGCGAAAATATAATAAAAAGACTAATCGTTTCCTCTTGATTACCGTAAATGCACATAGGGGAGTTCGATAAACCGGATCTATGCAAATAAAAATTGTAGGAGGGTACGCAGCAACAAATTGTGTGATGACAACTTCCATCATCCTTGAATCAGACAGTTCACTGTGCCAGAAAAATAACAAGTGGTTGTATTCCGGAGAAGCTGTCAGTGCAGAGTCTGATAAATTTTGCCTGATTTTAAGTGTGCGAAATCGCGCCACCGTAATGTGTACTGTAGGTGGGAAAATAGGAATTATGGGTGTTGAAAGCGATGCCTTCACAAGATAATCAGCCATTTTGTTTAACAACAAACCTTTGTGCCCCGGTGCCCAGAATAAATGAATACTTCGGAGATGACAGGGAACCAATGATTTAAAAAGTTTCAGTATGGGTGAGCGACCGGATGTGGACAGATAAGAGCACACTGATAATGAGTCATTATGATTGCTACGACTGGAATCGAAGTATTGCCTTGCGCAAAGCTGACATTATTGCCATAAATTCTGCCAGAAAGATAGAAAGAAGATTCAGTACGCAAAGTGAAAATGACCAATTAAGTACATGACAATTTATTCCAACGCCTGATTTTTCATGTGATTGCGATGCGTCCGCTGCAATAATGATATTCGTTGGCAGAGTACTTAAGTGTTCCTGCAATAAATCATTTAAGTGCATGTAGGTAATAGTTTAGCGTGAGCTGGAACATAATATAGTAAACAATGTCTGAAAAAATTTGTTGCACAGTTAAACGAAGGAGAACACTAACTTGTACATTTAGAGGCTCAAGTAATGATTGAACAAATACTATTTGTAGTTTTGTGAAATATGCGCCAATGCACGGAGAAACAATGATCAAGATTGGAAATAAAAATAACTTGATCAGGGGTGAAGGGTAGCTTCATATAATCGTAAAAACGTCTGCCTAGTAATAATCTTAAAGCGACATAAAAGGGTTGGTATTGGTGCTTTTAAAGTATAACAGTGCATGTGCAGTATACTTTGGAAGTCCCTAAGCAGAGCCGTAAAACCTCTTTTTCGAACATAACGAACGATCAAAACTTGTAGGCTGACGCACCAGTAAAAGAACGCAGCCAAACTCTAACACAGGTCAGACATACATATTGTTACGACCTCAGTAGGCGTCTGGGGTTTATTGATACACGGTTCGAGGGACGAGCCGTATCGGCGCAGGCAGATGATGATGATCTTCTTCTTCCACCCTCCTTGCTTCTTTTTCCTTCTTCGTCCGGCACATACGTGGCGTAACATTTCCCCCCTCGCAGACAAAGCGCGCCGCGCGTTTCATGCAGTGTCGCGTTGACTGAAAGGCTTCAGGCGAGCGACATGCGTGACCTCTGTCTTTCTGGAGCGTCTCCCGCTAGCTGTAAGACGTGCGATGCGGTAGTCGACTGCGCTCAGGCGGTCAAGGATAACAAAAGGTCCGATGTAGTGCGCGAGCAGTTTTTGGCACAAGCCACGTTTGCGTAAAGGCTTCCACACCAACACGAGATCTCCCGGAATATATGTGGCCTGCCGGTGCTTGCTGTCATAACGAACTTTCGATCTGTCTTGCGAGGCTATTGTACGTAAACGAGCAAGACGACGAGCTTCTTCGGCGAGACAAAGAGTTTCTGCTAGGGAGATTTCTGATTGGTCCCGATCAGAGAAGGAAAATATTGTATCCAGAGTATAACGGGGGGGTCGAACATAGAGGAGGAAGAACGGGCTGTAGCCGGTGGTCTCATGTTGGGAAGTATTAAACGCGTATGTGACGAACGGCAAGACATCGTCCCAGTTCTTGTGGTTCGAAGCAACGTACATAGAAAGCATATTCACCAGTGTTCGAATTGTTCGCTCGACGAGACCATTCGTCTGCGGGTGATAAGGCGTCGAGTGTCTGAGCTCTGAGCCACACATACGGAGAAGTTGTTCGACAACGTCTGCCGTGAATTGACGTCCACGGTCACTTATGATGACGCGAGGGGGCCCATGACGCAGTATGATAGAATGGAGAAGGAAGGACGACACTTGACCAGCAGTCGCGGATGGCAGGGCAGCAGTCTCGCAGTACCGAGTAAGATGGTCAGCACATACCACAATCCATCTGTTGCCTTTCGATGAACGCGGAAAAGGGCCCACCAGGTCAATGCCAATTTGTTCGAACGGAGAACTGGGAGGCGTCACAGGTTGTAGATGTCCGGCCGGAGCTGCTGAGAGAGATTTGTGCGCCTGGCATTGCGCACAACTGGCCACGTACAACTCAACTGACTGGCGCATACGTGGCCAGTAGAAGCGTTCCTGGGTACGATGAAGAGTGCGCGTCGTTCCGAGGTGACCTGAAGTGGCGTCATCATGCATGGCGTACAAAACAGATGACCGTAGTGCCTCTGGAACCACCAGCAGGAAGCGGGAACCGGTGCCGGAGATGGATTTCTTGTACAGTAGACCATCACGGACGCAAAAGCGGCTTTCCGGAGTGGATGCTTGTGCGATCACGAATAACGGATTCAAACTCACGTCCTTCCGCTGCTCAGTTTCAAAGGTGGCCTTATCCGGGAACGCTGGTGCTACGGACGCAATCAGATGATCGAAATCGTCAGCGTCGCAAACTGTAGCATCAACTGGCATCCTTGAAAGGCAGTCTGCGTCCGCGTGTTTCCTGCCGCTCTTGTACGATACCGTGAAGTTGTACTCTTGCAGCCGGAGGGCCCAGCGTGCTAGACGGCCTGACGGATCCCGAAGGTTGATAAGCCAGCACAAAGAATGATGATCCGTAACTACTTGGAAAGGACGACCGTACAGGTATGAGCGGAATCGCTGCACAGCGAAGACGAGTGCAAGGCATTCTTGTTCGGTCACAGTGTAATTGCGTTCCGGCTTACTTAAAGTGCGACTGGCATATGCGATCACGTGTTCCACTTGATTACATCGCTGTATCAGGACTGCACCTATGCCAATGCCGCTTGCGTCGGTGTGAACTTCAGTCGCCGCAGAAGGATCGAAGTGCCGCAGGATAGGCTGCGACGTGAGCAAGAACTTCAGTTGGTTGAAAGAAGTTTCACAATCAGGAGTCCATTCAAAACTAGCACCTTGGCGGAGAAGACAGGTCAGTGGAAAGGCAACTTCCGCAAAGGCGGGAATAAATCGGCGAAAGTAAGAGCAGAGGCCCAAGAAGCTCCGAAGCTCCTTCACTGAGCCAGGTGGTTTAAAAGCTCTAACAGCCGCTGTCTTATTCGGGTCGGGCCTGATGCCATCCTTGTTGACGAGATGTCCCAGCACCAGTGTTTGTCGAGCTCCGAAATGACACTTCTTTGCATTAAGAACCAAGCCAGCATTTCGAATACATTTCAAAACCAGCTCTACCCTTTCGTTATGTTCACTGAATGTACGCCCGAAGATAACAACGTCGTCAAGATAACACATACAGATGTTCCACTTCAGGCCGCGCAGAATGGTGTCCATGAATCTTTCAAATGTAGCGGGCGCGTTACATAGACCAAAAGGCATCACGTTAAATTCATATAGTCCATCCGGAGTAACGAAAGCCGTCTTTTCTTTGTCCATTGAATGCACAGGTATTTGCCAATAGCCTGAGCGTAAGTCTATGGACGAAAAGTAGGATGCTGAATGGAGGCAGTCTAGAGCGTCATCAATGCGTGGGAGAGGGTAGACATCTCTCTTTGTGACGGAGTTTAGACGGCGATAGTCCACACAGAATCTCCAGGTACCATCCTTCTTTTTGACTAGAATCACGGGAGCCGCCCAAGGACTCGATGATTCTCGAATGACACCCTTCTGCAGCATATCACGCACTTGTTCATCAATTATCTTGCGCTCAGACGGCGACACTCGGTAGGGTTTCTGGCGGATGGGCTGTGCTGTTCCCGTGTTTATCCTGTGGAGAATCCGAGACGCGGGAATCGAGGGCGCATGGTCATGGGAAAAATCGAAAATCGCCACGTATTTTGACAAAACGTCCAGAAGCATGCGGCGTTTGTCAGTAGTAAGTGACTTGTCGATCATAGGTAAAAGTTTTGAATCGGCCGTAGAAGTATTGGCTGAGGCCCCACCTGGAGCATCACTGAGGGCAGCCACTGCCATCGGTGAGTATGTTTTGAACTTGGCAAGCTTCAGTCCTCCTGGTAGAACCACCGACTCAGCTGAACAGTTTACCGCCCATAGTCCTGTGCGTCCTTGAACGAGTGACACTATGCAATGCGGCACCAATGTGTTCTTCTTAATGCAACTGAGATGAAAGGGCTCCACCAATGCGTCGAACGCACTGTCATTGTTTTCAATGCGTGAAGAGTATACAGGAACACATACCGCAGAGAATGCCGGCACAATGCTATCTTCACTGACCCGGAGCGCACCGTGCTCCCTGTCTGAATTCTCTAATAGTTCTCCAGGGGCAGCATCACATATGTACACCTCTCCATTTCTACAATCAACAGTGGCGCCACACATTCGAAGGAAGTCAATCCCCAGGATTATGTCGTGTGTGCTCCTTGGAAGAATCGTAAACTCTGTGACAAACACTTGATCACCCAAGCACACTTCTGCGGTACAGACACCAATGGGACACAGCGAGTTACCACCAACGCCACAGAATGTTGTTGCCTTCTCCCACAAAAACATCACCTTTTGTCCTAAACGGTGTTTAAAAGCAGCACTCATAATCGAAACTGTAGCACCAGTGTCCACCAAAGCCATCGTACACACACCATCAACAAAAACTTCTACCTTGTTCTTGAACATCAACACAGACGGGGGTATTTCGTTTTGCAGCAAGTCACCAGCGACCTCACCCCCATCGGCCGCACTGTTTAGTTTTCCTGGTGTGGTGACGATGGGCGGCGCCGTGGCGATGGAGACCGGTGGGATCGAGGCGCAGGAGGTGGCGTCACACTTCGATCAGAGGCAGGGGAGTTGTTGCGCCAGTGTCCGTGCCAGAAGCTGCTGCCGGGTCTTGAGTCGGTAGGCCAGTGTCCTTGAAAAGGTGGGACAGCAGGTTTATCGGTCAAGCTTGTCCACTGATCATAGCGTGGTATGCGCGAACGATCGCAATACCTCGATATGTGACCAGTCAGACCACAGTTGTAGCACACAGGCGCAGGACGAGGTCGTCGCCGTTCTTCGAAGTGTTCACGTCTGCGAGCGTTCGCGTAAGCCCGAGATTCAATGAAATCAGTTGTCGGTGGGTGGTATGAGCGTACGGAACGGAAACGTTGAGGGTACTGTGATCGCTCGTAAAAAGCCGGACTTGACTGCTGAATACGCCGAGGCCCTGCAACCTCCGTTGCGTTGACGGATGGATGTTCATAAACTGTAAGCTGTGGGGCAGTGGTGTCCTGCGGGAAATAGGATGGAGACGTGGCAGCTGCCCGTTCACGTGTCATTTCGCCATGTCTGAGTAACTCTTCCCGAACAATTTGGCGGATGGTTGCCGAAAGGTCAACAGTTGAGGCCGCTTCTATGCTGGCTACTGAGGTGACATTTGCCAGACGACCAAACTTAGGCGCTATTCTGCGCTGCTTCAGGGTTTCAAACGTGCGGCAGTGCCGTACAACGTCAGACACTGAAGTCAGGCTTTCCCTGCTAATAAGGAAGTTGTAAACATCTTCTGCAATTCCCTTCAGCAAATGCCCCACCTTGTCCTCTTCCGACATGCTGGAATCGACTTCCCTACACAGCCTCAAAATCTCTTCAGTATACACGGTGCAGGTCTCACCGGATAGCTGAGCCCTCTGTGCAAGACTCTGCTCGGCAAGCTTCTTTTTTGCAGCTGAGTTGCCGAAACACTTCTTGATTTCTTCAACAAAGCGTTCCCATGTTGTCAGAATATCTTCATGGTTCTCATACCAAACGAGGGCAACATCAGTGAGGTAGAAAACAACGCGTGACAGTTGGGAGGCAGCATCCCATTTGTTGCAGTTGCTTACTCGCTTGAAATGTTTGAGCCATGAGTCCACGTCGTCGTTGGCCCTCCCGGAGAAGGTTCGTGGCTCTCTGTGATACGGCCAAGAACTGCTGGGGACTGGTTCCCGAGCTTCTGTTTCGTCAGGCATGATGGCCAAAGAAGGAGGCAGGCCGGCGAGGCGACGACTCCGGCGAAATCCGAGGGGTAGCGGTCCCGTCGTTGGTTCCTATACCCAGCACCTTCCACCACTCTGTTACGACCTCAGTAGGCGTCTGGGGTTTATTGATACACGGTTCGAGGGACGAGCCGTATCGGCGCAGGCAGATGATGATGATCTTCTTCTTCCACCCTCCTTGCTTCTTTTTCCTTCTTCGTCCGGCACATACGTGGCGTAACAATATTACATATCACCAAACGTGGCTTCCCTATCATCCCTGATCTACAGCTGCTCAACCTCCGCAATACGCCAATTGCACGTACTGCTTTTGTCGCAATTTATTCAATGTGAGGGCGCCAATTGAGATGTTCAATATACATAAGTGCAAGGTATTTTAGTGATGTACTTGGGGGATATCTTGGAGCTTATAAATAATAGATATGTGCACAGGATGCTCAAGGAAAAACAAAAATAGCACAATTATTTGTATTCAGGTTCAACATCAAACCATCCAGCCAATGCTCTAGTTCATTTAGATATGCTTGCAAGATATTGTAAAGACACTGGATATCATTTGCCATTGCTAAGAAAGCAACGTCGTCGGCATAAACGTAGGTTTTCACATCTGACTTTGATGGGGATGGTACTAAGCAATATGTTGAATAATACGGGGCAAATACTGACCCCTGAGGTACACATCTGGTTTACTTGGGCTTACAGGAAGAGAAACCGGCTTGAAAGCAACAGAATTCTCTTCCACTTAAACATTCCGTCACCCATGCTACAATATAAGGCGAGAACCCATGACTCATAACTGATTAATCAAGATAAGATGCTCTGCGCTATCGTATGCTTTACATATGTCTAACGTTAGTAAATCCACATACTGGTTTTTGCGACGGCCAATGTGAATACGACTTTTCAGATCTACATGTGCAACCATATGGGATATCCAGATTTAGAACCAATTTGGGAAGAACTCAACAGCTTTTTCCTCATTAATAAACCTAATTATATGGCCATGAAGTACCCTTTCAATGAGTTTTACTACATTAGATGTAAACGTATGTAGTGTAGATTATAGCCTGCCCCTTGTTTCTTAAGTAATGGTATAATTTTCGCAATCTTCCATTCATAAGGTATCAATGCTCTTCTAAGGGAATAGTTGATAAGACCTAAAATATCATTCGGCTATTCTCTGTGTAGTATTTTTAGCATTGTACTTGTTATTCCATTGGGGCCTGGTGCTGCATTTGGCAATCTTCCCATAGCCTCATTTATTTCGGAAGTGGATATTTTTGTGTAGACATAGATGGCTGCTGTGCAAACCGAATTAGGAAGACGCATTGAGAATTTATTTTCTAATCCTTCAGCCAATTGATTTATTGATTCCTGTAGTTCTTGTGAGGTGTGAACTGCTGAGTCAACGTTTTCTGGTATAGGGGTATTCTTCCTACTACGAAGAAAATTGAATAAGGCACGCTTGTCATTCGATTTAGACAGGTACTCGAAATGTTCTTGATCATATTGCTCTTTCATTCGCGATACAGTGCGTTTAAATGTTGGCGCAATGAACTTATAATTCTTCCAAACTTTCGGACTCTCAATACATATAAGTTTTTTTCATGCAGCTTTTCTTTTTTTATAGTCTCATGTGCACTCAGTATTACACCATCTGCTAGGTTGCGCACTTTTAGTTGACGCCGAAGCAATTACAAATTCAGAAGTGTTCTTGCAGATTTCTAAAAGATTTCTAAAACGGAACAGATATTTCTACCGAGGTCCTTATTTTGACCACTAGACACTGCCCTCATATTAGAACGCAAGCAGACTTTAAATTTTTGTGTAATTGACCAATGTTTTCTGTATCCTTTGAAGAGATTTCACAGGACATGCGATTTTAAAGTACACAGGAAGATGGTCACTATTTGAAGAGAAATCATTTTTTTCTAAAACTTTATCAAAACACTCAAGGTGCAAAACGTAAGATCTAATACTGATCGTGTCTGTCCGCAAATAAATGTAGGCTGTCTTTCATTTAGGTAGGTAAGGTTTCTATAAATCATCCAATCCCACAGATGAGTACCGGAAGGGTCTGTTTGAAATCCCCACAAAACATGATGCGAGTTGAAATCACCAGTAAGAAGGAATTCATTCTTGCAATTAGCTAAGGCAGTATCTAATTGTTGAGTATTATTCACACCCATAGGAAAATATGCGTTCATAAGGGAAAAAGAGCGGTGCGCTGGCAGACTGCGGTCTATTGCCAAAATTTCGCAGTCTGAGGACATAAGCTGAAAATCTGTGCTTGCTGTGTGGCAAAATTTATTCGAGACTAGTATAATTAAGCCACCTCCAGGTGGTGAACGGCCTAGCCAAAATGCTCTAAGATTGTTTACATGATAATTCTTAGCAGGATTAAGACAGGATTTTTTTAATAATATTATATCGAGATAAAATTGATTGATTAAGCAAAGTAAGTCAGTAGAAGCAGGAATCAAAGACCTACAATACCGCTGTACTACTTTGAAGGTATCTATGTTGACGAACGAATCACCTTGGTAACGGCGGCGTCTAAAATACTCTCTTTGATAAGAGCACTGGCATTAGCGTTGACCTTTTCAGTTTTTAAGCTTGGGCAGGGAGATTTCACAGGACATTCAGTGCGCTTCTGATGCATGAAATCTCGGCATATGTCCATTTCATTCTGATCCTCCGCGTTGGTTGAGGTAGAAGGTTCAGACAGAGTCGTGGTTTCCTCGTCTCGGGATTGCCGCTGTGTGGCTAAATTCGGCATCTCTTCTACTGCACAAGGTGTAGACTTGGCTATCGGTACTGCTACTGTGGAAACCAGCTGTGTCATTTGTGAGCAAAACACTTGAGAAATGCACTCACTCACGCTCGTAACTACGTGTTCCAACGCTTTCGCCATTGCATTTTCTACTGCTGTTTCAATTAAATTCAAAAGCTTCGTCTCACTTAGGGACTCGTGCCTCGAAGTGACTCCGGCATATCCAAAGGCATATCCTTCACCGGCATATCCTTCACATCTGTTATCGCTTCTCACCTAGAGCACCGATGTCTGTCCATGCATTATTTATAGCAGTTGTGTTTCATTGGATCTTGCGGTGCAGTTCAAGTAATCGACTGTATGATTTCCTGCACAGAAGCAGCACTTTTCGGCTTCGGCAGTGCACTCATTCGCCAACAGTTATTACACTGAAGAGGGTGAGAAGTGAGGCGTTCGACTCTGAAAATAAGTGGCCATATTTTCAACTCTGATGGACAAGTGCCGGCAAGGGTAGCAATAACCGACTTAGTGGGGACTTTATCACCGTTAACTAAGCGGTTCCACCGGTACACAGCTATGACCCCAGCATCAGACAGCTTTTCCAGAGTCTAGAGTCAATCGACGCCTCAAACAATTCCCTTAGTGCAGGCTAAATTAGGCGGAATAAACGTACTCATCGAAACCGAAGGAAATGCCTTGCACTTAAGGATGTCAGAAACGCGTGAAATATCTGACAATCTGCATACTAAATCACCTCTTCTGACCTGATGAACATCACTTATCAATTGGAAGTGCGGCATCATGGCCTGCAGCACCGCCTGGATCGCCTTTGGGTTGTTGGGCCAAATAAATCCACCATTCGAGGGCACCAGCGCAATAGAGATACTGTCAACACCACCACGGGAAAAAATATTCCAATGACAAGTCATCATCGGGCAATGAGGCTGACGAAAGGCTGTGCCTTTGGCCAGGAGACAAATTAGAAACTACCACTGATTTGATTGCCTAAACAAAATGTGCAACGTCAGTTAGTTTCAAGAGCTCCAATTCACCCAAGACTCAGCCAAACCACTGTCCGAAATAGTCCGAAGCAGGCGTTCGCCAGTCAGTCGAACCAGGCCGTGAGCAGCGAGCGCGTGTGGATCGCCCCTGGTTCCAGCTTGAATCACTTCATTTCCTTTTTTGTTCACACCAAAGTCAGTTGATTAACACTTGATGCTTTTGAAAGCACGCCAATTCATCATCATCATTCTCATTTATATACACTACTCAATAAATATGTTTACGCCAATTTACTGTCGATTTATGTTATTGTATGTTTATTCAATAATAGCGTTACGGAAGAGAGACTCCGTATCGATGAGGCTGTGGATGAAATATTTTAAACCACCAGCAGCAGCAGTGGCGTGACCGGTAGACCAGACACCAAGCGGAAACCGCTCTTTGTCCTTTTCATCAGGCACACACGCGCATCGTCCCAGAAAATGTCACATGCATGTAGCAATAGTTTACATTTATGTTCCTAAATGCACCCTTGATTCACTTCAAAGCCTGAGTGATTCGACGTAAATAAATGCCAATTTGTTGAGCCAAGAACAAATGAAGAAAATGAGGTGTGAATAAAAACGCATAAAGTGACTTCAGTGCAAATCAATGTTAACTAAAGTAAATCAATAAATATTATTTACACAGCAATACTAAGTTAAAGAAGCAGTCAACAGAGCATGCCTCAACAATCTATGATTTACTCATGTCGTAGTACTCTTCAGTAACAATAGCAACAAAGTAAAAAGAAATAATAAAGGAATTAAACTGAGAAATTGCTAAATTAAGCTTGAAAATGAATAAATTGAAGGCAAACATCGTGTTGAACAGCCTGAAGAAAAAAACAAAAAGAAACGTCTGGCCTGCGCGTAAGGCACAGAACAGTTCCAGCAAAAGCTTGAAGAGTGGCCTTTCAGAGCCTTTTCTAAACACTCTTTGGGTAAATACTAGAAGCACGCTTGCTGGGTACCCACTATGCCATAAATATTTATGATTTCTGCATAGTAGGCCGGCATTCACTATGCTATCTTTCGTCATTTTCTGGATAAGCGTGGTATCCGCTGAACACTTGTTACGAATTCTGTGTTGCATTCAGTGGCTGATGACGGTGAAGAATTACACATGAAGTGGGTATGTGCCACAGGTAACAAGTAATGAAAACAAGCTTTCGCAACCATAGAGTTTGTTTGCAATGTGTGGGAGCATTGGATGGCCCACTCGTTACGCGAATCACATTGCGTGACGCCTGGTTGTGGGCCTTTGCTGTTCCAAAACGCTTTATTACCCATATAAACGTGATTCCTTTCCCGACATCAAGCCTGCCTAAGGCAAGTTTGCGAACGAGTCCCAAGCACCGGCGTGGCTCAGCGGTAAAGTACTGGGCCAGTACACAGTGAAGCCGGGTTCGAATCTCACTGTGTAACCAAACGCCGCGTTTGCGCAGAAATGGCAGCGCAGTCACAACGAGAGCTGGAAAAGCGACCTGATGTAATCTCTCGCGTATACTTATACAAGTACACTTGTGGGGTACCCACTACGCCATTATCCGTCATTCTGCGGAGAAGACAGGTATCCTATACAACTGTAAAGCATTACGTGTACTTTGCTGATGCGGTTGCGGATGGCGATGAAGTATTATTTCGGTGCCCTTTGTAATGTGTTGGGAGCATTTACCCACTATTTGAGTAATTCATACCATGCTACGTGCGGTCGTTATTTTACTATGTACCATGCTAATTGCGTACGTTGACGTCAGATAGAGAGAGAGAGAGAGAGACAAAACTTTAATGATGTGCTGAGGAAGCAGATTATGGGGGCCTTCTGGGCTTCCTTGCAACTATAAATACAAGTGCGTTTGCGTGGTGCCCGCCGCGCTACAAATCATTATAATACTTGTGAGGTAGGGAAGCATGTAATATTTCAGTGTTCGTCATTCGTCGGAGAAGTGTGGTACCTACGACACACCTGTAAGGTATTATGTGCACCTTGTAGATGGATGGAAGGAATGAAGGAAGAGCCTGTCACACACCCACGCTGGGAAATTGGCCAAGAACCGGGCAGTTCTAACAAAATACTGTTGATTTGTCAGCTTACGTCTTTTAAACTATTGATAGGGATAGATTCTCTGGACGATGACGATAAAGAATTATGGCTGAGGCTTTTGTAATGGGTTGGAATCATTCAATGGCCCACTCGTTGCACAATTCCCGTTGTGTGACGCCTGCTTAATATTTTAGTCACCTATAATGCTATATTAAGTATGTCCACGCCGTTCCTTCCCGACATGAAGTCTGTGTAAAAGGTCTTTTTAAGCAGGCTTCTACACTGCTGCACTACGCCATAAATATTCATAAATTTTGTGTAGCAGGCCAGCACTCACTCTGTGATTCTTCGCCATTCTTTGGATGAGCGTGAATATCCACAACAGACTTGTTAATAATTCTGTGCATTTTTTAGTCAGTGGCTGACGACGATGAAGAATTATGCCAGCAGTGGGTATGCGCCACTGTTAATAGGTGATCAAGAACAAGTATTCTAATGTTGAAGATTTTGACGACCCACTCAATACGTGATTCGCATTATGTGACCACTGACTGATCCTTAAATGTTCAAAAACGCTTTATTACTCATATTAACGCGATTCCTTTCCCGCCATCAAACCTGCCTAAGGTCAGTTTAGAATGGAGCTGCAAGTGCTGGCGTGGCTTAGTGGTAGAATACTGGGCTGGCTCGTAGCAGACCCGGGTTTGTGTACTACTGTGTTAATACTGTTTCTTTTATTTTAATAAGCTTTTTCTTGTTCAATACTAGTTACGGACAACGGCAACGGCGGTGGCGGACAACTGAGGCACCGCGCGCGACCCGTGTTCTAATCTCATAACAGCTTTCGCTATAAAAAAGAGGGAACTACTTTGCGCCTAAAACACACGCGCACTTGAAAATACATGCAGGTTTTCACAAACTCACAAGCAGAGACTGGAGGAGAACGTTAGGGCAACATTTCAGCACTGGCCACTCAGTTTCCCCTCCCAGCGAAATGACATACTCAATCTGATTCAGTCTAGCGATAAGCCTCCTTCGTCGGTATTAAAGCGCGCCACACATTGCAGTCAGCCATCACGCGGAAAGCCAAGCGGATGATGTATCTGCAGCGTGTGTAGCTATTCTGCATGACTCCCGAGCTCCGCGAAGTGCGCCAGCGAAACGTAATTAATTTCCAGAGGAACCTGGGTATTCAGTACACACGAGGAGCAGCTGTATAACCGAAGGTGGCCGCGAGGCATTCACGCAACGGTTGAAGCGACATGGAAGCGTTAGGCGAACGGCGCAATACGCACACACAACATCGGCCGGCCATCCGAGTGGCAAGGATCGATCGTCGCTCGGTCAAAGAGTTGAAGGAGACGCCGTATGCAGCTGCTCGCGAGCACGGAACGCCTTGGGACATGCAGTCACCCTCACGCTCTTCTTCCTCCGTATCCTCCTCCGTATCCTCCTCCTCCGGATCGTCTCGATCCTCATCCCGACGACCGATTAGCCGCTAATGACCAGCATGCAGCTAATGCGTTACGAGCTGGCCTAACCGTGCGCGCCGGACGTCTCAATGGCCCCCAGGCGATGGTCTCCCGGAGGTGGCTGCGATACGCGGAATTTAATGCGTTTAAAGACAAGAGTGCAGAGAACAACCTTCATAGCGGGTGCTTCTACAGGGCGGAGCAGATGCTTTTTCGGGTTTTACGCCGCAGTCCTGAAAATAAAGATTGGCCATGAGCGCCACTTTTGTTTTCTGCCATGAAGGGCCCTCGCTGCGACGGATCGAAGAGGCAGGTGAAAATGCGACCTCCGTCGATGAGGTCGGTACGAGGAGATGAGGTCACCCGATACGGCGCTGGACGGCTTATCGAAACTAGAGGCCTGAATGTAGAAAAATTCGAAATAAGAAGACAATTTGGCAATTTTGTTAGTTTGTAATGATCAAATGAACTCGAAAAGAAGTTGCGCAAATAATTACGTATTGGTTGGGAGCTTGCAGGTGTTTTAGCGCAATTGTGCCATGTAATCTTACTTGAAAAGATATAGAGAAAAAACAAATAAATAAATAAATAGTTGTGTCGGTGGCACAAGGAAGGAAGAGCAGAGCATAAAGGAAAAGCAGAGACCCAACACTGGACCAATCTCGTCCGACCAATTATATTCTTTCGCCAATTGCGATAGTAATTATCTTGATACTCTCCTTTTATATTCTGCCAGCGTAGGGTAGCCAACTGGGCATGTGCCTGGATAACCTCCCTGCCTTCTCTCGTGTTCTTCCTCTGCAATTATCCTACATGGTGACATATACTGCTTCTTGGTCATCGAGTTGCGGCAGCGGTGAGTTTCCCGGTAAAGCTATACGAGTGATATCACCATTCTGTCAGAATGTGGCTTCCTTGCGAGGTATCGTTTTCATCTCAGGTGACTCCGGCATCACAATCGCCATCGGTGAGTCGGCGCTTGAGTTTGGAAATTGTAGAGTTCACGTTATGGAACAAAAATAGCGTCTCAAAAGCAGGAGCGCGGTCATCTGTAATCGATAACGTTAGCAATTAGGTTTCGCAAGTTATGAGCGCCTGAAGCTTTGCAAATTCAAGTTGGTATCAATCTTAGATGTGAAGCAGCTCCTTGACTAGCCTGTGTAATGGTGTCCCTCCGTGAGTTCGTACGAACGCCACGAAACGCGCTCCCCTCACCACTGGTGTTGGAGCGGTGCCAAGTAGGTTGCGCTGCAACCGTGTGATGGCGTCACGCTCCCCTCCAAGCGTGCGCTGCCGTTACACTCTCTCCGTCGCCTGCCGCGCGCTCACCGCAGCACCCGCAGCACCCGCAGCTTCCGCCTCGTCCGAACGCCCACAACAGCTGCCGTTACCACCGCTAGCTCCGCTACCGCGACCACCACTCGCGAATCTTCCAGCGCTCACCGCAGCAACCACGTTATCACCATTCGATCCGTGACGTCATTCGTGCGCAGCGCTGCTGCTTTGCATACCATCAGGATTCTTTTTGGGAAGATGGTGTGAATTTTATACAAAATGGTAAAAATAACTCGGATCTATGAGAAGCCATAAGTCCCGTCTTTTCTTTAAGTAAAACGTTTTCACTTTCGTATCTGGCAACTCTAAAAACCCTGTTCATGTCGTCTTTTTTCTAGCGTTGACAGCTTTGGTTACAGTTATTCCTGATGCAACTTGGTTGCTTTACTAAATTGTCCTTTAAATACCGAAACATTTTTTCATAATGTACACGAACAATGCACTATTGTCTATTTATTCTAAAAGCCATCAGAAGACCAGATGACGCCTCCATTATTAAGCCGAAAAAAAGATTGATCGTCCATGTCATCACAAATGATGCAGTAAATTATCTGATGATGTCATTGGAACGTCACAGATAATCAAAATGTGTGATGTTATGATAACAACACACGATGACCCCTGGCATCGTCACTTGGCCAAAGGTGGGCCGATCACGAAGAACATGCGGAATCAGATGAGGTGAAATCAGATGCGGAAAAAGCTTGCAATGCCTCCCATCTTGGAGGCAGTGCAGATCCACAATAGGTGCAGAAAACTTTCGGAGACGAAGAAGATGGCTTGCACAATCTTCGTTTGAGACGTCTTACGAGTCGTCTTCGGTGAATGCACAGGAGACCCTGTTAATTTTTTCTTTGTTTCTAGCTGATAATTCTTGAAATTAGAGCTGTATCAGATTTAGCCTGTCGAAAACAACTGTACATTCTGCAGACGTGATATTCCCCCCACCAACGGCCCTTTTTATGGAAACTGTCGAATTATTTTAGGTGAGACCCTGCAGCCTGTGAACCAATGTGAATAGAGTGCCAATAAACTGAGGCCTAAGATCTCAAAGCTGACGATGATGATGATATTTGGTGTTTTTGGCGCAAAGGCCATTTAATGACCCAAGAGCGCCAGATCATAAATAAAATTTAAAAGCTATGATTTATATTACCATATGTCCAAAGGTTCACTCATATATTTATTAAATCGATGCCATATTTTGCACGCATCTAAAAAAGGGCTTTAGAATGTTCCTGCCGCTAGATGAACTTTTGATTGATTGATTGATTGATTGATTGATTGATTGATTGATTGATTGATTGATTGATTTATTGATTGATTGTAATATCATTCAGCTGCATCATTTAACCCATTTCAAACCATTTTGACTCTGTTAGTGGGTACGTGGTGCTCTTATAGTCAAAGTTGGACTTTCATAAAAAAATGTGTATGGTTAATGTTGACAGAAGAGACAGCTTAGTTGATCAACAAACTTATGAACTATGCACTTCTGAATACTGTTCACCTGTATTCGTGTGTTCTTATAAATTGTAGGGTGAAAATGTCAAGAAAAAAATTCCGAAGACTAACGATCAATTTTTAGTATAGCAAAACGGTACTGCGTTGTTTATTACGCATCTATAGATAAAGGTTCGAAAGTTGTCTCGCGCGTTTGAGAAAGAAGTGAATTCGATTCCGCCTAAATAAAATGAGCGCATATAAACTAGAATTCCTGCAACAAGTCGCTTTGCTGAAATGGGTGTTCTGGCGGCCGAAAGCGGCGCCTCCACGGGTTTGACGCCAGTAGGTTGCTGCTCCGGAACGTGCGAGCACGCTAGAGTCTTGCTTTAATTTATACTTCTTCCCCCTTTATGCCGGATCGCCAATAAGGCTGTTTCACTTACTTACTGAAGTGTAGCACGCCCACTGATAAACGCTCATGCGTCGACACTCCCACGTATGTCGATGCACTTATCCATGCTTGTATGCACACATTGCATTATACTTGACACCACGCTCGCCGGCGTAGAATTTTCACTGCGCAGGCTTGCCAAGTGACTGGCTTGCTATAAAAAGAAGCATCAACTACAACGTGTGTATTTATACAAGTGCTCCCGAGCATATAAAAGTGCGTTCAGGTATTGATATGAGGCCGAAATATGTCGTTGTCAGCTGCAGAAGTCAAAACCACTGAAATAGCTCGGTTACCTGCGTCTTACTCCCAGACGCAACATTGCTGTTTTCTCTCTCTCTCTCTTCCTGTGAGTACAGAAAACAACGGCATCGCCGTGAAACGTGACCGTTGTACGCGTGCAGACGCCCATCCACGTGCCGCCTGCCACGAGACCAATGTTTCAGCTCATGAAAGAAAGAGCGAAAGAGGGAAAGATTGGGCTTGCAAGAGGACAACAGCGACGACACCACCGGCAGCACGCCCGGTCGGCGCAGTGTAACAAAGTGGTCGCAATCAATCGCAAACTGCAGGAAACGATCGCTCCAGGGGGAGCAGGCGGTGCTGCCCAGGAGCAGCAAGAAAGCGTACTTTACCCAGTTAGTGGATCCGCTCGGCACGAGCCCGCCTCGCCGAAGGGGACTACGGGGCGTCTGCCGCAGGACACCTGCGCTCGGCTTCCAGTACAGGCTATCCAGTGTGGGCGCTACGCCCCAGCCTTAGCTGCCTCCCCATCGCCTCACTCCGCGCCTTGTTGTAATCGCGCGCCTATAGTAAAGACACGTTGGCAGGGCGCACGCCACCGTTGCGGTCAAGGACGCCCATGCACATCCCCGTTACTCGAATTGCGCTCACAGAGCACGTTCCGTGTGCCGAGTCTTAAGATCAATTATCGAAGCGAGAGTTGGACTCCCTGAGGCCAGGTCAGTGGCTCAAAGGCTCGTGGCCCTATACAAATTTAGAGGCTGCTGCCAAGAATATTTGTCGCGCGTGCGTTTGACTGTCATGTGTACGTCCATGCATGTACACATACATATGAAAAACTCAGAAACTTCTAGAGGAGGTGGAAAGGCCTAACTACTCAAATAGATGGGAGGCATAACTTTGAATCCTTCGCGCAAAAATACAGAGACCAAAGTGAGAGACGCAGGCACCATTGTGCTTATGGTGTCGACGTCTCTTCCTTTTTTCTGCAGATTTTTGCGAAAGAATTCGAAGTTATGCATCTTTACCAACCTGCCCAACCTGCCGCAGTCATTAGCAGAGAGGCGTAAATCTGTTTCTTAAAATTTAACTAATTATTAAACAATCTGACATATAGAAAATATAGAAAGCCCCCGCAGACTGCATGGTTCAAATGGCATATTTTAATTTTTTTTTAATTTAGAAGTTCTGCAAGTCTATACTTAGGCCCTAGCATGAGGCGCAACAAAAACATAAAAATGGAAAGTTGTACATGTCATGTCACATAACCAGATGACTTATAGAGGTGTGGCAGCTTGGGCTAGTTGGTATGGCATGACGATAGTTATAGCGCGAGAACAAAACGACGACACAGAGACAAGAAGGACAAAACGACGACACAGTGGCAAGAAGGACACGTGTGTTTCGTGTCCTTCTTGTCTCTGTGTCGTCGTCTTGTTCTCGCGCTATAACTATCGTTATCGACTTACAAAGCTCTTAACCAGCAGTGTAAGGCAGATAAACAATGAACATACGCAGCAAAGGTCTACAAATATTTCACTCGGCCACTGCCAACACGCCATATTCATAGATAATTTGAAACTAAACTGGACAAAAAAAAAGCTTCAAGTTGTTTTTCAATATATCCGGATTGAAAAGCACTTATTGGTAAGGAGTTCCAGTCGACGATAGTCCATGGGGAAAAAAACTATTTATGAAAGCAGTAGTACGAGCCAAAATTCAATTCTGACAAGGTGTATATACGATCCATCGGCGTTAAAAAAAACATTTCAGTGTTTAGAGATGAAGATTCGGGTGACCAGAAGTGTGGCCAGAAATCTCTTTCTGTGCGAAGGGTTCAACCATCTTTTATTCACGGGTGTATGTACATGTGCCTGTGTGTATATACAGCTGTAGATATCCCTATATAGGCAGAGTTTAAAAAAAAAGATGTGCCGACAAAAGCTATAATGACGCTACCGAATGTGTACTGTCTATCGCATAGAATACGTCGCAATATTTTTGTGTTCCCTTTAACTGCTTGATTACGCATGGTTATTTCACTAACTTTTCAAGCCACAATGCCTGGCAAAAGATTCTAGTTATAAAAATGTAAATCAGTTTGGACAGTTTCTAACCTTCTATCTCTTGCGCAGTACTGTTTTTCCGATTACTTAAGAGGCCCATGAAAGTATAAAATATATAAAAATGCCGCGTGGCATGTCCACTTGCGTATCTGTGCGCGCCATGATTGCCGTGTTCTTTAACGATCCGCCTGCAAATGACCAGTATATAACATTTGGCAGGGCAGTGATCATGCCCCATAGCGGGCATGATCACTGCCACTTTGCTGCCACTTCATGATAACCGCTGCGTCTGCTTACCTGATACTGTCATGATATTGATATGGTAGTGGATATGGATTCTAATTTTGAGGATATGGTGGTGATATTTTTTTCGGGCATGTCCGAAAAATACTGATAATCCATAGATATATGTTAGAAACTGTCTCATCTGACATCTTGCAAACCGAGCTACAACGTTCTCATTAGATGTGTTTGCCAAACATTGTCACTTCGAAAGTTAATTAAATGTACCCAGCGAGGCAATTCAGAAGAAACCAAGATATTGTTAATTATGCAATGCAATAGTGAGCAACATGCATTCGGTCGTCGGCATATATTTAAATCCTAGCTAAAGTTACCCGAGGCAACCTGTATAAATGCACTAGCAATATTATTATTATTATTTATTATTATTTGATTTTCATACACACATACACAAAAACACAGAGGAAAGAGAAAGAAAGCAAGCTGGCAACTGTCACTTGGAGGGGTACAGCGCCTGCTCACTCTTTCGGGAGGAGGGAAGAAGCAGAGGAAACAAAGATTAGAGGGAAGAAAGAGAAAAGAAGATGAGGAAGTAAAAAAAAGGTGAAGACTTCGATGAGTAATACAACATAAATAAAAAATTATAAAAAGAAAAAAGACCATCTATAAACGGGTGGCCAAGTCTATTTGGTTCATAAATGTAAGGAGAGCTCGGTGGCCCTGGTCGTGTCGGGAACCAATACCACTCGGAAAGGGGTAGTCGTCTGGGGTCGTGCCGTTAAGTCCTAGGAATTTATATTCCTTAACTGAAGAGACCATCGAACACGTCCTGTGCAGCTGCGCTTGCTACGACACACAGCGATGCCAGCTCCGGATGGTTTTGAATCAACTTGACCCCGGACCATTTTGTGTGCAGAAGATACTAGGACCTTGGGCATCTGCCTCAGTTGCGCAGAAAGGAACTAAAGCACTGCTAATTTACCTAAAGTCAACAAACCTGAGCGACCGCCTGTAGACTATGTGTGCTCCCCGAGTGTGCTCGTGATTGTGTGTACCTTCTCATCTCTCTGCAACCTCTTTTCTCCCCTTTATCCCTTCTCCAGTGCAGGGTAGCAAATCGGATGTGCGTCTGGTTAACCTCCCTGCCTTTCTTTGCATCTTTATCTCTCTCTCTCTCTCTCTAATCAGCAAATACCGCTGCGTAGAAAATGTTGAACAGTGCAGTACGAGATGCTCAAGTGTTTCGCAGGAGCCACAAGCTGTGCACAACGGGCTGTCCACACGCCCTTGACGGTGTAATCTTCCACGCACCAGCACAGAGCCCACTTTTAGTTTGTACAACAGTGCTCGGGAACTACAAGGCAAGCCACGGCCGCGAACACGGGGAGGGAACGATATATTTGCCACACGCTGGTCCGGGTGCTGCTTTAAGAGGTGTCGGCGTATTAGCAGACGAGCGTTGTCCATCATACGTAGAATTCCCGGGCAGTCACAGCCATCATGGTTGCATGACGAAACAAGGTGATCCGCTTCTTCATTACCCGCAATACCCACGTGCGAAGGTACCCACTGTGCAGCTAGGCATACCACACGTGACAGAATATGTTTAGTGGATTCCATGATGCTGCTCAGAATAGGACTATCGGCCTTCTTGCTGGTGAGTCTGCTAAGGGCACCACGAGAGTCGGTGAGGATGGCAACCTTCGATGCTGGTAACCCTTCTTGTACGTACTTAAGGGCGACATCAATCACTGCTAGCTCGGCCGTCGCCGACAATGAGGGGTGCGGTATTTTAAACAACCGCCTGATATCGGTTGAAGGGCAGAAAAAAGCTGCGGAAGCACTCAGGCCATCGCTGCGTACAGAAGCGTCCGTAAATACTTTTGCATAGTATTCGAAGTTTTCAAATAAGTGTGAATAGGCTAGTTGGTATAATTCACGTAAAAAACAGCGCCAATGACGAAGACACGAAAACAAGGAGACAGACAGTGCCGCTGTCTGTCTCCTTCTTTTCTTGTCCCTCGTTATTGGCGCTGCTTTTTATGTTTATCATGTCTTACCAACTCGCCCAAGCAACCACGTTAGCTAGTTGGTATAGCTCCGAAACAGGTTGGACACACTTTTTGCGTATATTCTGGAATTGACAGATGGGTAGTGAAGGCACATGGTCTGTGCTCTGTCGATGTTGGCAACGCGATAGTTTCGCCGGAATCACCAGTAATTTCATTGAACAAAGCCGCCATTTTACCCATCCAAGAAAGCGGGTGCTGTAACAGCCTGTTAAAGAGTGTCTTGCCATGTGGGGCTCGGTTCAGACGCTCAATATGATATAGTGCTCTCTGGTCGGCTTGCATCCGTAGCGGCAACTGGTGTGCTTCAGTCAGTAGTGGGATGAATTGTGCTTCACGAGGTAAGCCAAACAGTACTCGGAGATCCCGTTCCTGAGACATTAAAGAAGGCGGAGATCCAGCTGAGACATTAAAGCAGGCGGTACATTCAAGACTGGCAAGGCATACATCCCGCAAGAGAGTACAGCTGATTGGTAAACCTGTAGTGCGGTCTTCTGATCTATGCCCTCACCCCTAGCAGTCAAGGCGGCTACATACTTGAACAGGGACAGCAATTTTGGCCTCACAGTTTTAACAGCAGGGCGCCAAGAAAGGCGATCATCGATTATTACACCCAGGTAGTGATGTTGGTGTACCCACTGTATCGGTGTGTCTCCGAGGTAAAGCCTGCTAAGGCTTTGACGAGCGCGTTGCCTTGGATGATGCGCGATCGCAGCTGACTTCGCAGGTGAAACCTGCAGGCCAACTTCTGCCAAGTATTCTGGAGTTGCATTCAGAGCTCGTTGCAATATACTACGAAGACGTGGACCATGGTGTGACGGACCACTGGCCAGCATAAATGCTGTGATCAGCATAAATCACTATGCCTATAGGAAAGTCACATTCTTCTGGTAATCGGCCGGAAGTCCAGCAAGTACGCTGGTAAAGAGAAACGGTGGCAAGACGCTGCCTTGCAGGACGCCACATTTAACAGTGCGAGGTTCACTGTGTACTTTTCCAATGCACGCTTTCATTCTGCGCTCAGATAGAAAATCACGGAGAAAATGTAACAGACGACCTGAAATTCCTCCATTCATCAGTGCACAAATAATCGCCTTATGTGGCACCGAGTCAAACGCTTGCTGTATGCCAAGAAATACGACATACGCTGAATGTCTCTTTGCTCGAGCAGATTCAAGTGATGATACAAGATCTGCTATGCTGTCGAGGGATGAACGGTGGCGACGAAATCTGCTCGTGACATCAGAGAAGAAAGTGAGCTCCTGTATTCTGGCGTCCAGACGAAACAGCACCATACGTTCCATCAGCTTCATAACATTAGAAGTTAGTGATATTGGCCGGTATGGCTTCTGGAGTTGTACAGGGCGACCAGGCTTTAAAATTGGCTTCACCACAGACGATTTCCATTCAGCAGGAATCAGACTCGTTTGCCACACTTTGCTGCATTCGTCCAGGATACATTCATGAAAGACCTCATCAATGTTTTGCAAGGCTTGGTACGTAACGTATATCTTCGCCTGGGGCATTGCGACGATAACAGAGGCTATGTGCATGACGCAGCTCAGCCAGGGAAAATTCTGTCTTATCCATCTCGTATGGACGTCCATATAAAATTGTTACTAAATGATTGGCCTTGTCTTTTGACATAGGACAGGTGAAAATATTGGGAAAATATTCCGCAAGAATTTTCGGAGACCATCCAGTCGTGATGCACAATGCTGTGCTGTAGTTGGGTTCTTGCAGACCTCAGGTGTTGGAGAGCCTTCAATATGCGCCATACACTCCCAAAACCGCTCGCCATATGCAACGAGCTACACAATGCGGCCCAGCTTCTTCGACGAAGTTGCTTTGTATGCCGCCCGATGGCTGCATCTAAGCGGTTATAAAGTGTTCAATCAGAGCTTCTTTTGGAACGCTGTAACTCCTGTAAGCACGTCGTCGACAAGCACGTAGTCTCAAGAGCTTTATGTCAGGGTTCGGCTTGCCTATGCTTTGCAGTCGTTGTACTGTAGCTTACTGCAGACATTCACTCACTAGTTTGAACAGGTTATCGTGTGATGGCGCCCCCGCAATAATCTGACGGAACGTGTCCCGATTTCTCACTGTGTAGCAAAATTAAAATGATGAGAATCACTCAATCAAAATGAAAGAATGAGTGGTCGCCTGCAGTGGTGACCGTTGGAATCCCAGTTATTACCTCTAGTGTCTTGCTGAGCCGTGCACAATAATATTACATGAGCGACACTGGGCCAACTTAAGCACGTTTCCGTTCTACTTTATAATACCTGTAGGCGGGCAAGTGACTCTTCGTCTACTCGGAGGCCTTCACCTACAAAACACCGTATATGCTTAGTCGTGTGCTGTGCTAAAATATGCTCAGAGTTTCTGATGTCACGTTCTAAGATGCAGTAAGACAATTCCGCTACAGCGTCAGCTGCTCCTTTGCCGTGTCGTTCCCTTTGGCACAAGTCAGTTCTCTTTGCGTTAAAAAGAACAGGGCCTGTATGTAGGCACTGGCTTGGATTGCGAGTTATCACCAGTGACCGCACACTCCGAGGCGGGAAAGAAAGGGAGGATGATGAGAGGGGATGTGAGAGTGAGTAGGATGAAATAAAATAAGTAAGGAAGAAGGTAAAGTATAATATAGCCAGCCTAGTAAAAAATAACTGTATACAGGGTGTCCTGTCCCACATAATTTGAGCCAGGAATTTGAAAAAGAAAGACACTTTAGTAGCGAATTGAACCATACTCGTTCTACTCGGACTAGCCTGTAGATACTCAGGCTATTTTTTATTTCTGCCCATACTTATTAGTTTTAACTTTTAATTACATATTTTCTAACTATGAGCTGGAAACCCAAAGTATGAACACTGATATGTAGAGCACTTTCAGAAACAACCGACTGAATTGTTTCCTGTACGATACGTCTCGCGCTGTTATTTTTTCCACGCGAGGCGTATCGTACAAGAAACAATTTAGTCTGTGGTTTTTGAAAGGGCTCTACATCTCAGTGTCCATATTCTGGGTTTTCAGCCTATATTCAAAAATTGGGTAAATAAGAAATATCAATTAATTAGTATGGGTAGAAATAAAAATAGCCTGAGTACCTGCAGGCTAGTGCGAGTAGTTTGCGTTTGGTTCCATTTGCCTCTTAAGTGCCTTTCACTTTCAAATTTTTGGCTCAAGTTATGTGAGACATCCTGTATGTGCAGTGTAGCAAAGGAAGAGAAACAAAAGAGAGAGTGAGGGGAAGCAAAGATTGAGGGGAGGGTATAGCATAGCCTAGCCGTGTATATAACAATTTGGCAATGGTTGGAAAGGATAGTGAGACTGATGAAGAGTGATTTGAGAGAGAAAAGCAGGCGCATGGTACGCCATATAATATCGGTATAGTGTGGTGTAGCAAAGGCTCGTGAAGATAGGAAGGATGAGAGAAATAGCGGGAGGGCACAGCATAGCACACGAGTAGGGTACAGCACAGCAATGGATGGGAGAGGGAAGTGAGATATCAAATATGTGAGGTTGAGGAAGATGAAAACAAAGAGCGGGAGGAACGGGGGCTCGAAGCTTCGAAAGTAGATCCACTTTTTCTTGAGCCCTCATGTTCCGCAACAACCAAAACTTACGGACGAAGTAAAGTTTGATTTAAATATATTGAAAGCCTAGAGTTGCATTGTATAGTATAGCATAGCAAGGGGAATGAAGAGAGAAACAGGAGAAGGAGGAGAAATAAGAGGTTGAGGAGGAAGGACCGGAGGCGTTGACAGAGTGCCACGGCCTTACCCCTAGTTCACACTGAAGGACCCGCTTTCTACAGCGACCGAAATGCTCCATGCCGCGGAAACGCGGCGTCGTTCGCAATGGACGTGCCCCGCGCCGGTCTACCATGGGGCAAATGCGGAATAAGTGCGCTGTCACCCGGTTCTTTTCGCGGCTTGCAAATGGCACTAGGCTATCAGGTGGTCTGTACTGCGATGATTCGCCTACGCTGGGAGCAAGAAGACGCATTACTGCTTACTTTGTGGGCAAGTATCCGTCTTGTAATGCATGAAAAGCAGAAAAAAACCGCCGACGCCAGCGGCGTTCGTGGGTTTGTCTTGCTCTGCAAGACTGCAACAAGCTCGCTCACACTAACGACAAGCGCGGTTACCTCTTCTACGAAATAGGGGCAAGAAGTACGTGCAGGGTGGGTTAAAATCCCGTTTGTTACAACATTTAGTTACTTGCACTGCGGCATGACAAGTGAGTAGGGATTGGCCGCCATTTTTCAAAATTTCTTGACTAGCGCTCCTATTGGTTCGAGGTTACCAATCCGACGGCAGACGCTGCAAAAATCTGTCCGAGAGCGATCGGCGCGGTGAGAGCCGTTTCGGCGGATCTGGCCGCCGCCGAATCAGAATCAGTGCACTTTCGGCGGCCGGAGTGCTCAGTGTGAACGTGCCTTTACAAAGGAAGGTCTCCTTTCACGCCATGGACACCGAGCAGGCCACATGTTTGGAAGGCCAGCGTGCGATTGTCTGTGAACACGAGCCTCGTTACAGGGCAGGCGAATCATTTCGCTGCACTTCCTACAGCTCAATGGAGGCAACTGCATACACTCTCTTTATAATTACTTGGTTCCATCATGATTTTTTCGTTTATGTACGACGCTGCTGGGGTTGGCCCTACATTTTCTGTGACACGGAACTTCTTTCCGTTATTGGGTCGAGTATGCCTAAGTCTAGGTTGATCATATATATTGTCAATCAGATATTACCCATGACCGCATACCCCAGCCGTGGTATGCGTGGTCACGCCGCAAGTGACTGGTAAGAAGTGTTTTCTGACCTGTGGGCCTGTAAATTCTGGACGGACGGACGGACGGACGGACGGACGGACGGACGGACGGACGGACGGACGGACGGACGGACGGACGGACGGACAGACAGACAGACAGACAGACAGACAGACAGACAGACAGACAGACAGACAGACAGACAGACAGACAGACAGACAGACAGACAGACAGACAGACAGACAGACAGACAGACAGACAGACAGACAGACAGACAGACAGACAGACAGACAGACAGACAGACAGACAGACAGACAGACAGACAGACAGACAGACAGACAGACAGACAGACAGACGACAGACAGACAGACAGACAGACAGACAGACAGACAGACAGACAGACAGACAGACAGACAGACAGACAGACAGACAGACAGACAGACAGACAGACAGACAGACAGACAGACAGACAGACAGACAGACAGACAGACAGACAGACAGACAGACAGATAGCTAGAAGATAGATAGATAGATAGATAGATAGATAGATAGATAGATAGATAGATAGATAGATAGATAGATAGATAGATAGATAGATAGATAGATAGATAGATAGATAGATAGATAGATAGATAGATAGATAGATAGATAGATAGATAGATAGATAGATAGATAGATAGATAGATAGATAGATAGATAGATAGATAGATAGATAGATAGACAGACAGACAGACAGACAGACAGACAGACAGACAGACAGACAGACAGACAGACAGACAGACAGACAGACAGACAGACAGACAGACAGACAGACAGACAGACAGACAGACAGACAGACAGACAGACAGACAGACAGACAGACAGACAGACAGATAGATAGATAGATAGATAGATAGATAGATAGATAGATAGATAGATAGATAGATAGATAGATAGATAGATAGATAGATAGATAGATAGATAGATAGATAGATAGATAGATAGATAGATAGATAGATAGATAGATAGATAGATAGATAGATAGATAGATAGATAGATAGAAGACAGACAGACAGACAGACAGACAGACAGACAGACAGACAGACAGACAGACAGACAGACAGACAGACAGACAGACAGACAGATAGATAGATAGATAGATAGATAGATAGATAGATAGATAGATAGATAGATAGATAGATAGATAGATAGATAGATAGATAGATAGATAGATAGATAGATAGATAGATAGATAGATAGATAGCAAATAAATCCTTTGCACAAAAAAGATGACCTCGTGGAATAGAAGGCTGCGGTAGCTCTTAAAAGTTTTCAATTTACAGAGCTTTCTTGCATGTTTCACTTATAAAACTTTAGGACAGCGCCTCAGCCTTACAGCGTTCCGGACCAATGAAGTATTCTTTACCAAACCCTCAAAGCGGACCATCAGTGTGCCTTCGCCTTTTCGAGAAAGAGAAGTCAAGCGTCACCGCACCCACGATGTTTCACTCGGACAATCGCAATTTCAGCCTGCCTCTAATTATCAAGCGCCGGTTGGGCGACCAACCGTGCATGATTAGCACGGTTCATTCGAGATCCCGCACTGCCATCTGCACGCTTGACGGCAGGGCCACATCTAAGCAGGAAACAGTGGACCATAAAATAATTTTTTTCCTCGTTTGTTTCCCATGCAAACGAAGGCTGTTATGCATATTACTAGGTCAAACTGCGCCCTCTGAGGTCCTACTTGCTATACAATCAGCCGCGGGAAAAACGCGGGCGTCTCGTAAACGTATATACCGCTGAGGAGGCACCTGTTACCGACACAGAAATATCGAGCCGCGGTGCTGAATGATGGATTTGGAAGGAAACAAGGCCTCGTACATTCCTATAATGCGTTCGAAACTTGGAGGACACTTGAGCTTCGCCTTGAAGAGCAGAATGCGATAGCCTAATCAGACCCGATGTGCATTGGCTTCAAACATGCCACATGAAAAGGAATGTTTGTGCGCGTGCTGACATTGGCCGTTTCATTCAAGGAGGAGGAGGAGGCAACAAAAGGGAGAAGGCAGGGAGGTTAACCAAAAAGACATCCGGTTGGCTACCCTACACTGGGAGATTAGGGAAGGGGACAAGAAAGACGAGAAAGAGGGGAGAAGGAAAAGAAAAAAAGGGTGGAGGAGAGACTGACAGTCATTTCACTGCAGCGTGTAGAACTCTACCGCATTTCAGAGGCGTTCACACAAGTCTGTCTTTCTCAGGAAACACAGCAGGGCTTTCACTGCCTTGTGGGCTGTCGAGGCATGTGGACGCTGCTGTAATAGCACCTGCACAGAAAGAGGCCGATCATCCAGTCGCCGCATTGCGTTGGCAAGTACTTGTCCATCTGAGGCAAATCGAGGACAATGGCACAGCAGGTGTTCGATACTTTCGTCGGTGCCGCAAACATCGCACGCAGCACTGTCAGTAATTCCGATTAACGTGGCATAAGCTTTCGTGAAAGCAACTTCCAGCCAAAGGTGATAGAGAAGCGAAGCTGCACGTCGATGTAGGCCGGGTGGAGGCCGGAGTTGTAGTGAAGGGTTGAGCTCGTGCAGTCTTGTACGTCGTATGCTAGGTGTGTTCCATTCAGTCAGTGTGAGACTGTGGGCCAGTTGACGAATCTGCCTCGCCGCATCCGCTCTTGAAAGCGGAATCGGAACGCTGTTTGCTTCTTTATGTGACGTGCGAGCAGCATGATCTGCAGAATCGTTGCCGCCTATACCACAATGCCCAGGTAACCACTGAAAGACGGTGTCATGGCCTCTTTGTATTAAAAGGTGGTGAGTTTCACGGTTTCGTAGGTCAACTGGTCGTGGCATCCGCGTCGGAGAACTGATATCAGGCACTGTAACGCTGGTTTTGAGTCAGAAAACACAGCCCATTTACCTGGTCTTTCTTCTGGATTGATGAGTTCCAGTTTCAAGCTCTCTGAAAATGTCTACTGGGTGTAGCTGCGAAGGGTCACTACGCCATGAATATTCCTTTTGCTAATTGGTGGAATACACTCTACTCATTCATAAGGTGCACTTGCGCAGCTGCACACGTTATATTAGACAGACAGCTTTAAAGCCCCCTTCGTACAATTTACACGTTTTGACACCAGGTTCGAATGTAGGATTCTGCCACGCAGAATTACACGCGTTAAGAGGACTCGTTGCACTACATGGTATTCATGTTGTACTGTATCATACGGACCAAGTGACTTGCGCGTAAAGGGGAGTCCAGGAACAGAGAATGAAAAGGATAGAACTGTGCCGAATTGCGTTCACCTTAGTTTCTCTTCGTTACACCTGGGGCCCAGAGGCGTCTTTCTTTTTTAAACTGTTTCAAGCTAAAACGTGGATCTGTATAGAACAACGCCTTGCCACAGAGACGGCCTGGGTGCGATTCTTACTTCCTATCAAAATTTTTTATTGCCTAATTTATTAGAATCTCTCAATTTTTCGTTCACAGAGGAGATGTTGGTTTTTTGCTCGCAACCAACGACGCCGATAGTGACGCCGGTATTTCTGCAAAACGAATGCCGTCACGTTTAAAGTTCACTTAGCCACAAAGTAGCAAAGAAACAATACGACTGATGAAACTATGATTAATGTTTCAGGAACTGCTTTGCGAACCTATTATTATGAAAACGGTTAGCTGGACTGTATCTTTAGATTGCTCAATAATATAGAACGTCATCTCTTGCAGAAACTAGGTGCCACGTTATTGTACGTGTTTCGTTTTATAGCTATTTTTATATTTGCAGAAACTAAGTTCATGAAGAAAATAGAAGCGCAAGTTGTCGCAGTTTCACACGTATAAATACTTCGTGAAAGAGAGGCATACGTAATATCGGCATAACACTGACGAAAATCGTTTGCAGGTACAAAAACGTATCGTTGCTTTCGATCATTTGACAAAGTTAGACAGAAATACTGTATGTTAGAATGATCATTAAATTCTAGGCATATCAAACATTGATCAACTGGGAAAAAGGAGGAGTTGTACTTGCCAAAACAATGAGATGATTGAATGCAGGAACAGCGCAACCTAGAAGTAGTTACTTCGTAACTACGGAAGCGAAAAAAACAAGGACAGAAAAGAGTGCTGTTATGGCATTCAGTTATGTCCTACCAGCTTGCCCAAGTTTCCACGCTTCATTACTTCATTTCTAGTACAACGGGCTCTTTTTCTGGCTCCTTTGTTCCTCCCAGTATTTTAATAGGTCGTATTGCCCTGGCTGTTTGCAAAGCTAAGTCCTTCGCCTACTGCATACGCGTCACGGTCTTGCCTGCAGAGGTGGCGTTCCTTTGTGCTGGCTTCACTCCTTCGCTTGGACATGGTGCTCGCATTTGCAAGATTTTGCGTTCAGAATGGTTGCGCCAGGCTCGACTTTGCCGCGAGAGCCTCTATCTGCAGCTACAACGTTCAGAAAGGCCCTCTACTGCCAAGAAGAAATGGCGTGAGCTATCTGCCTTGGCTGACAGCACGACGGAATTTATGTGGCAACACACACTCCTTAGCCTACGAGCTGTCCCTTCAAAGAAGCCAGTATTGCCGAAGAACCGGGTACACATCGTTGGTGATGTTGAGCATTCAGTTATGTCCTACCAACTTGCCCAAGTTTCCACGCTTCAATGAGATGATCACTAGGCCGACCGCCAGTAATAATTATTATGTTTAATTTTTTTATTTATAACACTGCAGATCACAGTTCAGTTATTCCAGGAAGAGAACTCATTATACATGCCAAGCAGGAAGCCCAATATCAAACTGTCAGTACAGCTGGTCAATAATGATTGTTAGGATTTTACGCGCCGAAATCGCGATATTATTACCAAGCACGTAGCAGTGTAGGGCTCTGGTTCGAATTTGACCACCTGCAGTTCCTTAACGCACATTTATATATAGGTATAGGTGCACGGGCGATTCTTCCCTTCGTTCGTATCGAAATGGCGACGCAGTAGTTGGGAACAGAAATTGAGTTCTCAATCATAGCAACGCAACACGTAACGAAACTACCGCGGCTGCATGGTATGGGAGTGAAACATGAGACGACACAAAACGTACATATACAGACTGAAATACGAAAATGCATATTCTATTTATGTTCAGCCTAGTCAGAGAGCAAATGTTTCGGCAAGGAAACCTGCATTCATCGAGGCACAGCAGGCTTGGGGACGACAAGCATTCCTTGTCTATAAGCGCTGACTTGAGTGATTTAATTGCCTTGTTCGACAGTTTCTCATCCCCTCAAACCACCAGCTTTTCTTCCAATTCGGAACTCGCTTCATTATCCCAATTACAGCTGCCATCAAAGACTTCGCGACGGGATGCTACAATGCTGTATCGGTTGTGGGTCGGCGTAGCATTCACCAATTCATTGAGTCATCTCATTGGCATGGCTGACTCCCCTAACTGTGATAACTTCGATTGTGTAGAAACTCTCGACCATGTCCTGTTCCATTGTCCAACTTTGAAGAAGATCGCCGGACTCTCCAGTGGGCCATAAGGAGGCTGGATGATCGACCCTTTACTCTGGAGAAGATCTTGGGAGTGTGGCCTTCACGTACTTCAGCCCAGAAAGCCACACGAGCCCTTCTACAATGCTTGAGGACAACGTCCCTGTGCGACCACCTGTGAAACCAGAACTGTGTGTGTGGTGTGTGTGTTATGTGCAATGTCCATCTCCTCTCTATTTTCTCCCTCATTCTCTCTCCCCCGTGTAGGGTAGCAAACTGGACTTAATCTAATGGACGTCCCTACCTTTATGATATTTTTCTTCTCTCTCTTATTGCTGCATAACAGAATAATCTTGAATTTGCGGGAAAATAGCTATTTCTACGTTTCCTGATTTTTTTTAAAAATAGAAATGCCTTTCTGTCTGTATTTTCAGAGACTGCATGTGTTGAACCTGCAGCGTCGAGTTACCCCCATTGGGTGGTTCAATAGAAAAGGATTGTATATAGGAAAAGCTGCGTCACTCACGCAAACTGCGTAATGAAAGCCGATGATTTAGTGAACACCATGCATGGTCCTCGTTGTTTGCCATCACACATAATTTATTACATCCTGCGAACTGAGGCGATTGAACTTCACGTATATATATAGTATACTTATGCTCCACGGTTCTGTCCCCAGAGTAAAGTGCTTCAGCGGGCTCATACTGATATCCTTGCCTCCTAAAAGGCACTAAATTTGAGCTTGTGTACAGGGCATTTGTTTATTCTCCTGATTTGGCTTCATTCGTCCGCCCATTGTATATAGAGATATAGCGAGGCGCAATCTTAATACAAAGATGTGATGTGGCATAGGAACTCGTACCACAATGGTTACGTTTTTCAGAAGCAGTATTCTAATAGTATTTGTGGTTTCACACCTCAAAACCACGATTTATTAAAATTATAAGAAACAACGTAGTTGGTCTTAAGTCAGTGGGCTGAATTTGGTCTCATTTTTGGTTTTGAATAAGGTTCTGGCCTGAATGACCCAAGATGGCTGAAAAAAGCGTTAAACACCTATACACATTGATTCTACAAAGCACATGACCTATTCATATAAGAAGGCTCATCGTTTGAAAAAAAAACAAGAGTCAATTAAATAATAAAACATCAAAGTTGTTTTGTGCATAAAAAAGCAGTTCACGTAGATATCATCATCCCCGTCAGTGTGTGTTATGTCTTTTGTAGAACGGTGCGAGTTCATTGAATGCTATATGCTTGATTTTTTTATTTTAATTTCTTCGCTTCACCTAATCGTTTGACGTAATATGTGGTGATCCCATCTCTTAGTATAGATTCTGAAGTTCTGTAAGCTAAGCTAAAGATACAAAATCTCCACTCTGATCAGAATAAAAGCGGAATGGGTCTGGTATTATTGCACTTGTTCAGTATCGGCAACTTTGTGAGCACTGTACAATAACAGAATAATATTAACGCGTTTTAGTGCCAAATTTCACATATAAAAATGAGCGAAGACGTCATGAAGGGACGACATGGTGGTCTATTGGCTAACGTACTTGGCTGGTGACCCGCAGGTTGCGGGATCAAATCCCGGCGTCAGCGGCTTCATTTCCGACGGAGGGAGAAATGCTGTAGGCCCGTGTGCTCAGATTTGGGAGCGCTTTAAAGAACTCCAGGTGGTCGAAATTTCCGGAGCCCTCCGCTACGGCGTCTCTCATAATCATATGGCGGTTTTGGGACGTAAAACCCCACCCACATATCAATCAAATCATCAAGAAGGGCCCCGGAAGTTTCGACGTGTTCTCCCTGATATAGCACAGCACACGAACCTATTACGTTTCGGCTCCATATAGAAATTCGTCAGCTGGGGTCAAAATCTAACCCATGACATAGAGTTTGTTATTCGATCGCCGTAAAACCACCGCACCACTTCGGCAGTCTTTGTGAGCACTGGAAACAATCACACAAACGAAACAAGGAGGAAAATGGCCTATGGGAACAGAGGCGTGAATCAACAATTACAACGTGCTCCCTTTGTTTGGAGAAGCGCCAGGGGAGCAAACTTACTCGCCTTGAACAGCGCTTACTCACAGCGGATGTACCCATACCTACCTCATCAGCGCACATAGTCAGCGCGTTTTCTTAGAAGTCAGGAACAAAGGGAGCTCAGCTTGCGAACTTATATCCACGAAAGTGAGAGCGTTTAAATGTGTGTCTCCGTGTCCTTGTCGCCCGAGGGTAAACAGATTTGCTCTGACCTCGCCTATAAGGAATACCCGCTTTACACCTCCCGCTGAGGTTGCCATACACACACACTGTAGAGTAACGCGGGGCGAAATGAGACACGGGGCAAAACGCTACTTGTTGACTTTCCTACCATCTTGATCCGATCTAAAAACAAACGTTTGTCCAACGGGAGAGGTTTTAAGCCTTTAGTTACGCCACGTAGCGTGTCCTGAACACTATCATTATAATGAACTGGCACGCGCTCTCTCCATGCGCTTATTCGTCTCCTGATTCACTCCCAGAACACGCGCGCCGATTTGTCCGGTGGGGGATGTAATGAATCTGATGGGCGAGAGAATGATTATGCAGCGAGACATAAAGACAGGAAGAGAGAGAAATAAAAAGAAGAGAAAAAGATGGAATGCGAGAGAACGAGCCCGGAAAGAGAGAAAGAAAAAAATGGAAGTAGAGAGAAGATATGAAAGAAAGGAAGAAACCAGAGAGAAACAGACAAAAAAAAGATAGAATAGTGAGAGCAACCATAACCATGTAGATTATGATATACAGTACAGTATAGTATAGTATAGTATAGTGAGGAAGAGGAAAACAAAGAAGAGTGAAGGGTAAGCACGCCTTCCATAGTAAGGCATCGGATAGGAAGAGGAGGAGAGCAACGCCACACCCTCCACCACGTTTTCAGTCTTCACACCTTTAGTGCGTACATGCCCCAATTCTCGCTTCTTCTTTTTATCGAAAAGAAAAAAAACGGAGCTGTTGTTCAATTCTTTTGAAAAAGAACTTCGCAACTGTTCGAAAAGGTCGTGCGCGAAAAAAAAAAAAGGTGCAGTTGTTATTAGTAATCAATAAACCGCTGAAAATGACTGAAACTCCGCTCACTGAAATTTTCGAAGCCTTGCATTCCAGTATGCTGTATCGGTGCACAACCACAAGGATTTATACTTCAGTTCTGCACTGCTTCCTACATTCTGTCAAAAGCTTAGTTTTGTAAGTGGCTGAAGAGAAACAAGGTTTTTTAGCTGAGGTGTTTGAAAAAGACAAAACGCGACAAAAATATCTTCAGTAGGCGTATAATGTTCCTTATTGGGCGAATAATTAGTTTTCTCGCATTATATTTTGTTCAAGATTGTGCAGGTGCAACAAAAATATTATCTAGAGGTTTCACATAATATCGCATTGTTGGTTTTAAATAAAGTAATATGCATATTAAGTTGAGAATTTTTAAATAGGTTAATGTGACCGAGGGATGCTACTTGATTCGACACTGAAACAGCGCCCATCCTGTCAACTTCCACTTGTGTTGCATCATCCACGCCCTTTTATTCCAGTTTGAAATGAACAATAAGGCTAAATTTCACATACGCACATCTAGAAATAGCCACTGCACCCTATGATATACTGACCCGAATTCTAAATAAGTATACTGACCCGAATTCGGAATACCTTCGCATTTTCGCTATAAATGAAAACACGCGTGTCTATAAAACACTAAGAAAAGTGCTTGGGGATTCATTGAATATATTTTCAGCATTCCTATCTTAAAGAGGCAATTTGGCGTTCGGAATCGAGAGAGTATATATATCTTCGCAGTGACGTGTCAACACAAGAATGGCGTCACGGGAATACTGCATTACTAGCAACAACTGTCAGTTTTCTGTCAGTCGCACGTATAGCTCACGTAAACAAGCACGAAAGAAGTATCACGCAGCCCAGCCTGACAATGGTTTCTGTGATTTAGGCTGCACGCGGGAGGCAGATTTCACAGACCCAGTGAGCTATGTTGACTGCTTACGACTATATGTCCACAGCGGTGGGTCTGGATGCAGTTGCAGATGCTGTGCGACGAAAACTCTAAAATGGAAGTTTTAAAAGGGCCCGGCCTGCGTGAAACGCGCAGAACCGTCACAGCGAAAACTAGAAGAGCGGCCTTTCGGAGCCTTTTCAAAACAGTTATTGGGATGCTGCAGGCACACTGCAGGCACACCCGATACGTCATAATCATAAATTTTGTGTAGGAGGCCAGCATTCACTATGTCCTCCTTCGTCTTTTCTTGGAAAAAGGTAGTATCCGCTACACACGTATAAGGAATTTTGTGCATTTTTTTATGCAGTGGCTGACGAAAATGAAGAAATAAGCGTGAAGTAGTATGCGCCATAATAGATGATCAAGAAGGGCTTCTTCACTTGGTTTTAGCCACAGGGATGTTTTATTCATCGTTCAGGAATAAATCACTGTGACTAAACGATTTTCTTGCTAAATTGTGGTCTCACTATTTTTCTCTTTATCTTTTTCTTCAAATTCGCAAATGGCATTTAAAATTATAATTAAATAACTAAAGTTTTTTTATTAATGAAGCAACGCAGAACATATTGGGCAAATTCACTTTATAATCAGCCAATCCACTCCTTTGGGTAAGAGCCATGTGCAGAGGAAAACAACAACAACCCCATGATGGGTGACATCCACAAGCTGTAACCAAAACTAGCCGAGATAGGAGTATATCCAGCATATGAGCCCCCAAAACTGTCCTGACCAAATTATTTACTCCCTGGTACTGAGTTAACTCGACACATGTTGTCGTAAAACGCCCCCTTCTTAATGACGGAGTTTATGAACGCTATGACCTCTTAAACTCCCCATGGTGTTTCAGGTAACGTGGTTAAAACCTCCCTACGGGAGTTTAAAAACCCTTTTTGGTCGTGATGCGCGTGCGTGTGTATGTTTGTGTGTATGTACGGGCATCTATTTGCGCGTTGGTTTGAAACACTATGTAGGGCTTTGTGTGGCTGACCATGTGAGAACCGGCCAGCAGGAAACGAAATAATCAGTGCAGCGAAGATTTGTAACGAAGGATTGGTGTTTAGTGTGAAAGTTTCAAGGTATTTGCACCGTTGGACCACGCTGGACGTCGGTCCAATTCTTCGACGAAACGCCGCGAATGCCTCGCTTCAAAGGGCCGAGTTACAAAAAAAAATTCGAAGAATATTTTAACGGTAAGAAAAGTAAGCTGTTACGATCGTCAGCGATTGCTCCTGGAGTTTCACCGTCTAAAACTTCGAAGTGGTCCGAGTAGGCTTCGCTTGACTACGGCAGGCTGGCCGGTAACCGGTGTGAAATTTGCGCAGACACCGCCGACGGTGGCTTCTCAGATCGTCACCGGTAATTCACCGGCTGCAACATCTAAGCGGTATAAGAAAGCCTCGCTATGCCGTCGGTATCAAGCCGGCATCGTATCGAGCTCGTACTGCACGCCGGCCGCCATGGCGAGCTCTACAAGCTAAGCACCGCACACCGGTGAGGCAAGGAATGTGTTTCACAAAAAATAAAGGCGGCTCGAATGAATAACAGTCTTCTGCGCTTTGCGACCACAGCTGTGCAATGACTAACGCGAAGGCGAGCGCCGAACGAGGTGGAGACACACAGAACCGTCGTACGGCGTGCATGCAATGCATGCGAGCAACAGGAATCACGACTGCGAACCGTCTCGTTCGTTTCGATCAAGTCCATCGCTCCATAGCTTAAACTGTGTGGATAGCAGACACCTATTGCTGTGCATGGAAAAATAACGAGACGAAAACTGCAGATCAGCAAGCATTTTGTGATCGCCAGCTGTCATTGATCGTATAACCATGCCGTACTCCTGAGGGAGGCCTAGACGTCGAACGCGGTATAGCGGCGGTGTATCTCGGTTCATCGCTGGAGCTGCTGAATGTGCATCGTTGAAGTGTTCATGCCAAGGAGGATTAAAGAAAAATTCCTCCTTGGTTCATTTCCGTACAACATGATTGGCTGTCGACCGGCATGATTGACCCAAGATGCCATGAAGTTGATTAAACACCAGATTATCGACGTTCAAACGAGATATGTCAGGGCAATCTTGGGACTAGATTTAGAGAAAGCTTTTGACAATCTCTCCCATACTCGTATTCTCAACTCCATCTGTAGGTTTGGCTTGAAGCATAGATTCCACGCATTCACCAGCTCTTTCCTCAAAAGCAGAAAGGTCAGGATTAGGATAGGAGATCTGAAATCATAACCCCTCGTTCCTGGCTCCAAAGGTACGCCACAGGGTTCGGTGGTCTCACAACTTCTGTTCAATATCCCTGTCTGTGAGCTTTCCAAGAGGCTCTTGCAAATACAAGGCATATGTCATACCCTTTACGCCAATGACATCACTGTCTGGTGCACGGGTGGCAGTGTGGGCAGAGTAGAAGATGCATTCCAACAGGCTGTGGAATACACCACAGCTTTTCTTTGTGGCACTCGACTACGACTCTCTCCAACCAAATCAAAACTTTTGCTTTACAGGCCTAATAGAAGGTGTGTAAAGCCTCGAGGCTGGGCACTCCTTCCGGATATCAATATAGTGCTTCGCACCAGCTCAGGTCATATTATCCCTATACTGTAGAAGTAATCAGAGTAATTGGAATGATTGTAGAGGCGAATGGCACAAATGGACAGACCATAAACAAGCTCACATCTAAAACGGCAAGCATGATTCGGCTTATCCTTAGGGTCTCCATCTCTAGAGGTGGCTTGAGAGAGGACAATTTACTAAGGCTATTCCGCGCTGTCTTGATAAGCCACATTACTTACGTTGCTGGCATGGACTGTTGGTAAAGTCATGAAAAAATTAATTCAGATTAATTAAGTCATGAAAAGATTAAGATTAATCTCCTGATCCGAATGAGTATGAAAAGAGTGCTCAGGGTCCTTTCGGGTACCAGTACGGAACGCCTCATGCAGTTGGATATACACAACACGCTGAAAGAGATCATCGAGGTACAGCATGCGGCTCAGATGGCCAGGCTCTCCTCCTCGGCTGCAGGAAGGAGCGTCCTGACAATCCTCGGGTATAGTGCCGTAGAAGAGGAACGTAGTCAGTCTCTCACTAAGAAGCAAAGGGCCAACATTATGGTCGCTCCGTTCCCCCGCAACGTATATCCGCAGCACAACGCGAACAGGCGGAAGGCCAGGGGTGAAGCGCTGCTCAAGAGCGTTCGTGCAAACCCGTAGTCTGCACACTTCGTATATAGATGCGGTGCAATACGGTCGGACAGCCAACTTATCGGTCGTTGCAGTTGGTCATGGAGGTTGTGTTCCCTCCACGTCTATCAGAAACACGACTCCCGCTAAAGCTGAACAGGTAGCCATAGCTCTCGTTCTCCTTGACGACTCCCGGCAACACATCTATACAGACTCACGAGCGGCGGTGAGAACCTTTGCATCTGGATCGGTATCGGCTGAAGTAGTTCGCATCTTAGGTCATAGAGATATTTCTGAACACGTCGTAATTTGGTTTCCGCCTCACCTCTGATCACACCTGGCCTCCATGGCAAACCTAAACGACATCTCCCACGCCCGAGCACGCGAACTTACTTACCGTTTTAGGCAGCCTCGGGACCTTCAGACTCCAACCTAATGGTCTTTAGGGATTTTCTCCTCACTTTCAACGAGATGACCAAACATTATCAGCTGGACAGAAGGATCTTCCCCCTTCCTCATATGCAACTTTGTAGGGCCCAGGCATCTACCCTCCGCATGCTTCAAATCAGGTCGTACCCAAGTCTTCATTCCCACAGCCAGTTTATTGAAAGCATTGATCCAACATGCCCAGATTGTGGCGCCGTATCTACGTTAGACCATATGCTCTGGCAGTGCCCCTCATCACGCGATTCTTGGCAAATCACCGAAAAGGATTGGAGCTCTGCGGTCAGGAGCTCAGAACTTGCACATCAACTCTGGGCTGCCCAGAGGGCCCACGACGCAGCGGTGAGGCTCGGCGTATACCCGTTCCGACGTTGGAGTTGCCCGCTGCTCTACCTCCTTGAGGTAGTGTTCCTCAGGACATCAATAAAGTTCCCTCCCTCCCTCCCTCCCTCCCTCCCTGCCTGCCTGCCTGCCTGCCTGCCTGCCTGTCTGCCTGTCTGTCTGTCTGTCTGTCTGTCTGTCTGTCTGTCTGTCTGTCTGTCTGTCTGTCTGTCTTTGGTTCATGCACGGACAATTGAGCTTTGTGTACGATGCAGCACCCTTGTCCGGGAAGGGCCGTTCACCCAAAACAAAAAAGGACCCGTCCTCTAACCAGGGGCGGGGCCCCCTACCAGGGTGAACGTAACTGGATGATGATGGGTTGATGAGTGATCTGTACTCTGGGACGCAGCACTTTCGGGTGCCAACTCCCCTTCCTTTCTGACAACGGTAGTGTGAGAGTTGTAATATTGCGTGAACGTTGTGTGTATGTTTGTGTACTGTGATGAATATTATGCGCTTCGAAGGTAATTACATAAACGTTACGCTTGCGCATGGTATGGCTGCGGACGTGAGATCTTTTTTATCTCAGTGGATGTAAACATTTGCTCCCATACTGACCGGAAAAAGTTCCGCGATGGATGTAAATGAAAACTCCCCTAAATCCATTCAAGAACCCCCTCTTGTTGGGGAGTAAATTTTTTTACTCCCTCCAAATGGTGTTTATAAAACCACCATCGGGACATGCGCTAGAGGACAAGTCATTCATTTTCTCCCATCTCGGCTTATTTTTGTTTACAGTGTACGTCTACTGGGTTGGAGCATTGGATGACCCACTATTACGCAATTTGCATTGTGTGACGCCAGGCTGTTCTTTTGATGTTGTAAAATGCTTTATTACTCATATTAACGCAATTCTCTTGTGGACATTAAGCCTGCAAGGCCAGTTTAGAAATGAGTTCTAAGCACTGGCATAACTGTGTTATTTTCGTGACTGTTCTCATCCACTGCTTCGAAAATTCTTGCAAGTAAATTTTGTGGATGTTTTACCAAATTTAGTGGTATCTACTAATTTGAATCGCCTGCCTATCGGCAAGAGTTCATGCGTGAAGTATACGAATCAGTGCGTTTTCTGATAGCCATATTCCCCAATGAATGCTTGTTTTCAAGCGCAAGAAAAGACCTATATTATGCTGTATTGGATATGCTATTTCCGGCCCCACTTTACCGTTCACTATATATTGTATTGTCTGATTCCGTAATATTACATGTAACGAAAATGCCTATTTCACCAATAACCTAGACATTTTTTACAAGGTGCATACAGAATCAATACTGGTAAAATACCTAGTTAAATGCCAAAAGTATATTTGTGTCCTCCATTAACTTCGGCCTCTGTGAAGTTCCAGAAACAATGCAAGATTGCTTTATTTGTAAGAAAGGCATAGGACATCCAGCAGAGGGCGTTTAAAAAACGATTGTATTTAAATTATCATGGTATCCGTTATTTTGCACCGCCGAAATGCAATGATATCCCAGTTGACATGCTGTTGTTAGTGGGCATGCACAGTTTATGGAAAACTCGCATGTTGGACAGGCATGTGGAACCAATGGTGTCTTCACGATGCCACTTTGTACAAATGTCTGTGCAGCTAAAAGACTTACGACCAATTGCAATATCAGCCGGACTTGTATACTTACTTCATGAAGTGGGCGCTGCTCAAATGCCCCTTTAGACATTGTGTTGTATGGGATTTGCTTTGTATAACGTCCACTGCACATTTGTCGAATTGACCTTACACGTTGTACGCTATGTATATACGTAAGCTTACGTATTAAATACTACGTAAGAAAGAAAAAGAAAGCACTGGCGTGGCTCAGTGGTCAAATGCTGGGCTGGTATACGCAGCAGACCTGGGTTCAAATCCCATTGTGTCAATTGTGTTTTTTTTATTTACTAAGTCTTTTTTTTTTCGTTCGATACTTGTTACGGACACCGGTGGCGGCGGCGGTGGATAACTATGGCATTGCGGGTGACCCGTGTTCTGATCTCATAACAGATTTCACTGTAATACTTTTTTGTGCTAGTCTTGACTGTCTTGGTGCGTGCACGCTTTGATAGTGCACACCATGTAAATGAAAAATGTGCCTTTTAATTTTCCTCAGGATGGTGTCCATTCACCCGTAACGCAACTCGATAAAGACCCTAGGTGGAAGCACGTCTTATAGCAACGTGAGCACCAAAAGCACATTTTAATTACTAAATTAGTAAGTGTGCAATCGCCACAAAAGCTCCTTCACATGTGTATACATTACAACATACATAATTTGGGATTACAGCGTAACCCGTGGCTGAGGGGAAAAAAATATGACACAGAGAGAGACAAAAATGTAGTCTATAGAATAACGAGTCTAAAATAACTGTTTTAGACTGGGAAAATGAATGATCTAGTTTGAAAAATATATGTAGAAAGATAGGAACAGATCACGTCGAAGCCCAGTTATTAAAGTCGCGACATTACTAATCGTTAATAGCAACGGGTCCAAATTTGTTGTCTTCAAGAATTTTAACAGTGCTTTCGTCACCCTCCTTCGAGATGACTTCTCAAGAGAACATTTCGAAATGGTTATTGGCGATAGTGAACTTTCGTCAAGGCTATTCAAAGTGACTGTGACTGTATACATTGCAGCGATCGCAGTCTCCGAAGTGCTCTGATGTCTCCTTGCTATCAGAGATTGTCCAGATGAGAGTAGTTAATTATTCCGATGCAATAGGAAGATGCCTTCGCGAAAACAACCCTTAGCCACAACTGACAAAGCAAAGTGGCCTGTTCTCGGTGGAGTCTATGGAGTTGTATCCACGTATTCCATGCACTTTACCATAGGTCGGTGAACTCCCTCGTGAGTCCACTCACTCCGACTCACTCAGACTCAGGTGAAGCTGTGAGTCCGAGTCTGAGTGAGTCCGGCTGAGTAAGATGATGGCGAGTTTGAGTCCAGTCGAGAAAAAGTACAGTGAGTCTGACTCGGGGTCGGAGTCCGGTTGAGGAAACCTTTGGTGAGTTCGAGTCATATAGCTCTTAGAGCCAACTGTACTTATTGAGTGAATCTGAGTGCGCATCGATTTTTATGCCAACCCATGCACTTCACTCAGTGCATTTTCGTGGAAGTGAAAGCAGGCGAGAAACTATATATTCGCACTGTATATTTAAAGGGACACTAAAAAGGAACTTGGTATAGATTCGAAAATTGCACTCTGAGAACTCTGAAGCCATATGAATCACCATCATAAGTTCAATAATAAGGCAGGAAATCAAGGTTTTGGTTGCGTATATAAATGTCGCGGGAAATCAGCATGCATGCATGGCATAGCAAATTTTGATTTTCTCCTGTTATTTTAGAGGCATTGATTGGATGAAATTTTCTGAAACATCGTTTAAGTCTATATGGCATGCATCCACAGATTGCAATGTACTTCATTTTTATCTATTGGAAGCTACGAAGGACCCAGTAGACGCCTTGTGAATTTCTCTCGTCATGGTGTTCGGCACGGTAATCTCAAGGTGACGTCATCACCCACATTTTCTTTTGCGCGTTTTCTCGCTTAGTAAGTGTCGTGTCGCGGTAAGAGTGGTGTTTTAGACGTTGTGAAATTGTATATTTTACTATTACGCGAAAAATTGTTTTACCTTTTAGTGTCTTTTTAAGCGTATATACAATTAGTCCCAGTCAGAACTAAAGAAATCCCACTCAAATAAAAGATACATTGTGCCTTCATTTCATCAGAACAGCACTGTATTAATGCCAGAATAAGCCGAGTTCTACGTAATGTGACGTGTTCTATACAAGCCATTCGGGCGATACGAGCGCGTAATTATGTCTATACATGAAGATAGGAAGCATCGGGTATGCTGGAAACGTGTGACGCTTTAAATAATAAAAAAAGCTTATTAAAAATTCTTCGGGTTTAACATTATAAAACTACCATATGATTATGAGAGACGGCGTAATGAAAGGATCTGAAAATTTCGACCACCTGGGATCATTCAACGTGCACCTATGGCATCAAGCATTGGCGCGTGGCTGCGTTAGTCGTAAGTAAGGATTAGTAAAGCCACCTATATGTATACCCGCACTGAGTGTGTTTTAAACTGTCAATACCTGGCAAACAAGTAACAAAGAAATCTATACAGTGATGCACGTACAACGTCAACGACAATGAGCAATCGTTTCTCAAAGCCACGTCGCCCAAGCGATTGAGGCCTGTGCAATCAGGCCTGCACGTAGGCACATACACGGAACGCGTAATTGCCACAGCCTCCGAGGAAAGGCACCGTACGTGTACATCTACGGGAGTCACAGATATATACGAGACAACATCGCATCGGGAGCAGTCGTCTGAGAAGCATTCTTGGATTGCCAATTTACTCGAGCGCCTCTCGTGACAGGTTCCGCAACCATGGCGTATATGTATACATACACATAAGCATCCCACGACACATGCGTGCTTCGAGCTCGTCCCGCGGTGAGCGCGCGGGGGTGGCTATACGCGCGCGCGCCCGTTTAATCAGCCGCGTCGCTCGATGATAACTCCGGCAATGACAACGCGCAGAACGAAAAGAGAGTCAGAAAAATATCCATCTGCTTTGGACAGGCGTTTCCCGGTGCAATCGCGCTCGCGCAGAGAAGGTCTCTCAAAGGCTCACTTCGCTATGTACGCGGAAGCCTACGTCGATGATTAAAAAGGAAAGAGCAAGAACTCCGCGCGAGTAGAACAAGAGGAGAGACAGGCGAGCGAGCGAGTGAGAGAAGGAACGCGATAGTAATAACGGCGCGCGGTTTGAAGAGAGAGAGAGAGGCTGAGCTGCGCCGCGTCGCGGCCCGAGCGTGATGGATGAGCTCATCCATCGCCGCGAATCCATCGCTCGCCTCGCGCGCTCGGGAGTGTGTGTGTGCGTGAGCGCTCCACGCGGGCGGCGATCGAACCGAGCGCGGTTATATCGCGCCGTGCCCTTGGCTTCGTCCCCGTGGCTAGATCGGCACGCTTGACACATGCGCTGGAGACAATATGCGAGGGATATATGCCGTCCCGAAGAGATCGGCGGGTGCACACCCAATCGTTCGCGCAATCCGACTCGATCGGCGAAGTGCACGCGATGAGACTATACGCGCCCGCTTCGCCATCGAGTAGACCATGCGGACACGATTCGATCTGGCGAATTGCTCGCTCGACGGTGCATAGGGCGCCATGCTGTCTCCTCGATGGATGGATCGTGAGCTTATGCGTGCGACGGCGCTATATTGGAGATTGCTTGGACTCGTACAAGCTTATTACGCTCCACACGACTTGGCATCCGAGGACCCTGAATTTGGGCGTGGACAACGCGTGCTGGGATTAGTCAATGTGAAGTGTGCCGAGCCGTATGTGTATACACGCGTGTATACAATCTCGGGATTGCGAGGAGGTTCGAGTGCGGCACGCGTTTTGTTCCTGGAGGATAACGTGTCAACTTCTCGACCCCTCAAGTCAACGGTTGTTGTTTTGTTTTTCTTGAACTTGCAATCGATCGCCGTTGGGAGACACAGATCTATGCCAAACTCGAGATGTTTTCGATTGTCAAATACAGTGGTCCACACACAACGAATACAATTTCATGGGAATTGACTTGCAAGTTGACTTCGTAATGAAGTTAATTGAGGTCACTAGCTGAGCAAGACTAAACTGCTAATAAAATTGAGATTTCATCAATGTGTTTGTTCCCAAACACGGAAATTCCTGGAACCTTCTCAGCATCAGCAACGTCTTGAAGACCCCTGGAGCAACGCAAAGCATGGAGTAAGCTATAGCTAATTTGTTTTGTACTTGCTTCTCTTCTATGAGTTTCTACAAGATATGTCCTAACTGTAAGGCTAGCCTTGGTGCTGAAGATATGTGGCTTCGCGTGGAGAAGCCTTCTCTTACAGCTGGTATATAGGTTATTGAGTGAATCGAAACAAAACACTCACTTAACTTTAACTCGGCATATAGATTGGGTAGATGAACATAACTCATCAAATCTCAGTAATTCTGTCATACCTTCGATTACAACTACGACGATGTCGATTATTCCAGACATATTTGTTTGCAAACTGCTGAAACAGCACATCAAAAAGTGCGCTTCGTTATTGAAATAATCAGATTGGACAAGACGCGCTGCTTTCGCTTTGTTTTTTTCTGACGGAAGGAACAAGATTTTCTAACGATCCGCAGTGTTCTATTCCCGCGCAGGTAAAATGCCAAACGTCGTGCAGTAAGGCTGGCCCGGCACGAACTACATAAAAGAGAATTGACAAAGCGTAACGTAGCAGCGAAGTCGAGTTTGAGTGACAAGCTTATTGGCATACTTTCTAGTTAACGTTGAATAAAGCGCCCATCAATCGCTTTACTGACGACCTCAATCGTTCTCCAATAGTCGGTCGGGGCAGTGGACAGGTCCGTTAGACGGTAGCTTCAGCCAGTAATGGGAAAAGTGAAAGAAACAGCGCATAAACGGAACGAACTGTGGACGCAAACAAACATCCTTGACAGCCGCAGGGGTGACCCGAGGATCGATATCCTGGGAAAATGCTCCAAGAAGGTATTTCTCGCCACTCTGTCAGCATCACGAGACTCAGGGAACGCGTGGCAGTACCTTTTTACTGTTCGTTGAGCGAAAAAAGTAAAATATGCGTGTAATAAGGGGAGCCCAGATGGACACCAGCGTGGAAGAGGCAGGAAGACGTATTTACGGAGGGTGAGAAGGAAGATGAGAAGGGAAAGGGACGCACCCTTGCGCGCTCCGGAGCGCTCCAACTCGCGCGCCCGCTCATGGCGCGATGAGCGCGAGCGGCGAGCGAGAGAGGAGGGCGTAGCGAAGTTGCGCGCGATGGCGCGGGTGAGGAGGAGGCGCGCGGACCGACGCCGGCGAGCGCGCAACACGCGCGCGCATTCTCACCGCGCGTCGGCGCAGTCCGGAGCGCGAGTTTTTTTGCACGGCCGAAAGGCGCGCGGGAAAGCGCAAAGGAGAAAAACAGCGCGGCGCGAGCGAGCGCGTGCGCTCCCGGTCGGTCACGCTCCTCCCTCGGGTCAAGCCCCGCCCACGACTAGCGTCGATACGCGCGCGCACATTGGCGCAAGGGGGGCCAATGGGCGCGACTGCCGCAAGCGTGATCAGGCGCGCTCCCGCGCTGCGCACCTTTTGGCGCGGCCAGTCGCTAGCGTGCTCGCCTTTTTGACCAGACGCGCGCGCACTCGCCCGCGCTTTTTCGGCGTCAGCTAAGAAGGCAGGCACGTCGACGCCGGCTGCTAGCCCGTCGGCGGTTTTTGGCATCTGCGTCACGACGCGTCACCCGACTCGACGCCGGCGGCTTGAACGAAGCGCGGGTGAGTCAACGCCTTTCACTCACCCTTTCTCACGAGCTGCCTCCCCCGCCCTCCCGTTTTTCCTGCATCTGTCCTGCGCTGATGTGCGATTACTATTTATGTCACTGGCAAAAGCGAGGCGTTTGCTTTCTGTGACAGCAGTAATTGATTTCAATTTTTTTAAGACAGTCATGGTGCCTCCCAGGGACATACAAGAGTTTCAGTATTGGGATTGCAATTTAGCGGCGATTTACGTTCGCGAGTGACAATTTCATGAAATGACGCGTGATCGAAATTAACAAGTTGAATGGTCATTCACGAGGACGACACATAAACCCTTCTTATGCACGTGTCACACCCCATCGTTTAATGTTCCTGATTAATTGGCAATACGAGCCCATATTTTTTCATGTACACACATCATGCTTATGTGTGATGACTCAATTTCGCCTGCACAGGGAATAAGAAATTACAGTACAGACAGGTTAATTGAAGACAAATGTATGAATGCCACACCAGATTCGTCTCCGTTCCTATGGGGTGTTTATTTAGGGTTATAGGTGGCACCGACCAACTGGTATTGTTTCATATCTGCTAATCCCTCCTATTATAATGTGGTAGCGAATTCCTTGTCTTTATTTTTTTTCTTGCTTTGTTATTCGAGTATTGGTAGCCATACTCAAAGTACTAACGGAAATGTCTATCTACAACAGTGTGGAGGACGTTCTGCTGTGACGAACGGTCATCTACGGTGATATCGCCAAAAAGTACACGCACAGCAGTACATGCCTGTTGCTATGGTAGTTGTACATTATCGCACGTGCGCATTATGACATCGGTGCTGAAGACCTACCATGTTGGAAAGGTGTTAAGGCTCAGCTTGCAATGTTCGAAACATGACAGCAGCACACTGCCGAAGAAGAGGCGATTCTTTAGCACACGTAGCACATCTTAATGCATGCGGCTGAAACAAAGGTAGGTAAAAATATGTTATGTTTTTCGTATTGGTGCTCTTTCCTAAAAGAAACAGCTGATTGTCATGAAAACGCGATTTTTCTTGTCACACACGTCGAAATTTAATAAGAGGTGCTTCCGCTCTTTCAATCCGTGCGTAGTGTGGCAAAACAAAAATATTAATAACGTAAAATGAAGGCAACCGGCACTTCGTATCAACATATCGCATTGGCTGACTAAGGTGCCCAGAAGCAACGAAGGCCAACTTGGAACCAGTCCTCCTCCCCCTCAAAAAACCCTCGCCTCGATTGACCACCTTATCCAAGTTGAAGACGCACTGAGACGCACTCCCACGCGCGCTCTCGCGGGCCATCTTAACGGTGCCTCCGAAGAGCGTCTCGGCCAATCGGGAGTGAGCTCGATCAGTGGGCGGAGCCGCGCTTTAATTGTAACCCCGCCTGTGCCTTTGTTCTGGGCACGAGGAATGAGGAGGGGCACACGGAGGAAAGTTTCTCCCTCGACTTGACTTGGGAGAACGCCCGCGAGGCCAGAACGGGTTTTGTTTTCCCGGGCGCGTCTGCAAAAGTTAAGCGCTTCTTGGTGCCCTCTATGTTGCCCGCAGGTCTTCAGGGCTGTATATTCGATGAGGAATTAAGTGACCAAACGAGAATGACCGCTTGCAGGTCGCCTTTCACATTGCTGCTTACTAAAGCCGCAGCACGTCTGTCCCACTTGCGCTACCAGACGTAAAAATAAATAATAAATTGATTTGCGAAGAGTGCGAATACCTATCCACACTTTCTGTTTCTTTTTCTGGCAGTGTAGTTAATTCCAAATGAATTATATGTCCTGCAACTATAAGCGAGGACTACGAATCAACAGAACCAGAACAGGCCACAGCCTTTATTGTGTCATGCTTGGGAAACTTGACTAGTATAGTTATAAACAGAGCCGACACTGGGCGTCTCTTGTACGTACAATGTGTTCCCTTATCTGAAGACTGGCTTTTAGTTTTAAGGAGCCTGATTTATTATACGCTACGTGTTACGCTATATTTTCTTTACATAACTCATATTATGCAGTGAGCGAACGTTAACAAATCGCAGATACGCGGTAATGTGTGTGTGCGTGCGTGCGTGTGTGTGTGTGTGTGTGTGTGTGTGTGTGTGTGTGTGTGTGTGTGTGTGTGTGTGTGTGTGTGTGTGTGTGTGTGTGTGTGTGTTTAGAAGGGAGCGGTATATACCTGATAGTACTTTACTCTACGAATAACAAAAAGAAGGGTGCCAGGCGACATCGAGGCCGTCGGCATTATAGCCTGGGTGACGCCAGGTGAGGGGTAAGCACGCACTTGGCTCACCCCCTCCCCCCCCAGCGATGTGACGTGGGCTTGAACCTTACAAGGCAAAATGCAGCCCACGCCCATGCCTGGTCAAGTCACATCCGCTATACGTCACCCTAACCACCTTTTGTATACGTTTACAAAAGCTTTTTTTTTTTATTCCGAAAATGCTTGCTGACTGGACTTATGCACCTCTCTAAAGCGTTACAAGATTAACGGTGTTACTTGGACGGCTAATTCAGGTAAGAGGCTTCTCGTATCGCAAGAACAAAGCAAGACACTTGAATAGGGTAAATTTATGGTGTTCTATAGTAATTCTACCTTGATTTCAGTTCACTAAACCATTCGTGATAAGCCGAAGCTGTTGTAACGTTCCATGCACATAAACAGCACTCGAACAATGCAATTAGAAAATGTCAAAGCACTTACTCATATAGGACTGTGTACTTGTATCATCTCCTTTTCTATAGAAAGGGAGATAAGCGAGTGCATTGAACAGTCCTGATTGCATTCCGTTCTGGCAATGGAATAAAGGTAAATAAAGAATTATAGGAAAAAATGCACAACATATAAAAAAATTTCATGGCTTAAGGTGCACGACATTCCTCAAAGCCTTTCTTCAAGTGAAGTTGCGAGTGCAAAAAATGCATTCAACGCCTTCTGTAATGTCTGACTGGACCGGTACGTCGAGAATCGTCGTCTCTTCCGAGCCAGGGAGATTGCATGCGGCATGCCACGTGGCATGGCATTTAAATTAAAGCATTTCTTTGCATGCTGTAAGCACTTTTGGCATCTATATATATATATATATATATATATATATATATATATATATATATATATATATATATATATATATATATATATATACCCTCTAACTTGGGTCACACCAAAATTTGTGCGAAAGGGTAAGATTGTTTGACGAATACTGGTCATGCTCGACAGCCCCGCTGCGGTGGTCTAGTGGCTAAGGTACTCGTCTACTGACCCGCAGGTCGCGGGATCGGATCCCGGCTGCGGTGGCTGCATTTTCGATGGAGGCGAAAACGCTGAGGCCCGTGTGCTCACATTTGGGCGCACGTTAAAGACCCCCAGGTGGTCGAAATTTCCGGAGCCCTCCACTACGGCGTCTCTCAAAATCATATGGTGGTTTGGGGACGTTAAACCACACATATCAATCAATCAATCAATCAATCAATCAATCAATCAATCGCGGGTCACGACATGAATGATGTCACAGCCTTGTCGCGTACGTCGTCAAATCCTTTCCAGAAAACAGCGACACATACCCGTGGGCGTGTATATATATGTGCCACATGCAGGTGATATACATGCATACCCAGGAACGGCGAGAAAGAACACACATCCGTAACTTTAACGCTCGAGCGTTATGAAAAAGCAGCCAAAGGCAGCATTGACCGGTGAAGTAAACAATAATATCAGTGCTCCAGCAGGAATCGAACCCTAGCCTTCTGGATGGCAATGAAGTATTCCGCAGAGGCACGCCAGGGATATACTTTTCAAATAGACCGGTGGTTGCAGTTCTTGCTATCCAGTTTTATGAATATTAGATATGTATACTCATATTATACAGCCGTCATATCGGGTTATCGTATATATAGTTAGGTGGCATCCGCTGAAGTGTATTCATGTAGCAGTGTTCAAGGCTCCCATGCTCGCGCACAGTGCTAACATGAGCGCTCCATATCAGCTTACCGCTTCTGGTGTACTAATATTCATATTGCTGCTATAGCGTCGTTACTTAACTGTGAAAAACGGCTAATATACAAAACATACGTGGTTGTTAACGTATGTGTGTGCGTGGATTTCTACATATTTTAACGCCACTTCCTAACGCCTTGCCCAATCTAAAAAATAAATAAAGAAAACACATTCACCTTCCATTCACATGCTTCGCATAAAATCGATTCCCAAGAGATATGTGCGATCTGCCGAATTTTTTCCTGTATGTCGCGGGCATATTCAGGAAGCAGAAAAACGCGGATACTTCATAGACATATAGAAAGTTAGAAACGGTGTTTTGCTAAGTGATCTCAATCTTTCTGATTGTAATTTCTCGACAGTGTGTATAAGAATCGGCTTGTTGGTCGAGATACATCGTGAAGCTTGCGGCACACGAAGAAAGACACGAACGAAAAAGAAAATGAAGTGACGACAAGATACGCTTCGTCCTGTCGCGTCTTACGCACACCGTCATGCCGTCTTGCACTTCCTTCGTCCGCGTATTTCTTCGAGCGCTACAAGTTTCACGATATGGCAGGTAAAGGCTGCGTTGCAATGTTGAGGATGAACAACAGGACTGACACGGTCCTGTTTCCCTGTGTCAGTCCCATTTTTTGTCCTCAACATTGCAGCACAGCCTTTACCTGCAGTATGTTCCAACCAGTCCCCTCACAAGCATTTCGTGATACAACTCCTTGCCACCATCATCGATGCTTTAGAAGTTAGTGATCTTGCCTAATTCTGCGAAACACAATATTAGTGAGACTGCGATAGTCAGTTGCGATAGTCAGTTGGGTGCATTTGTTTGCATCGTAACGTGAATCGAATGTATGTTTTTTTTAATTCTGCACACTACTATTATTAAGTGTGTTATGGCGTTTATTAGCCGGCACACAGCAAGTATACACAATGGCGACAGTAACGGCCAAGCACGGACTCTCCGCGCGAGCAGCGTTCTTTTTGGGTAGACCCACTAGAAAGCACTTGAGATTTCGACCCATTTCAGTGTTCGGCGGCTTCTCTACAAGTGAGACATACTCGGACCGAATCCAGATGTGTATGAATGGGTTGGTCTCTTCCAGCAGCTCATCGGGGGCAGCTGCTGTTCCAGTTGCAGAAACGACAATAAAATCTATTAGTTGGTACAATGAAGTCTACAAAAACCGCGCTGAAGATGCTATGAGAGCCGCGCTTTACAATATATCGTTCAAGAGCGTCCATGCAAGTATAGTCATATTCTGCGATCCGAAGGCAGCACTTCAGTGTTAGAAATTTGCCATGCTTAAGAGGACTCGTGAGTCATTAGGACATAAAAAAAAGAGAAACTGTCACCATCAAGCTCGAGCAAGAGGGCATCATATTATAGTATATCAATGGATACCCGGACATATCGGTATGTGCTCGCTATGCAGGGTGGCCACGCACAGATCCGATGAAACGCGACCATGAAAAGCAAATGATCTATAGCTGGGCTTATATAGTTGGTAAAAAGGGCTCATGAATATTGATTGATTGATTTGTGGGGTTTAACCAAAAACAACCATATGATTATGAGAGACGCCGTTGTGGAGGGCTCCGGAAATTTCGACCACCTGGGGTTCTTTAACGTGCACCCAAATCTGAGCACACGGGCCTACAACGTTTCCGCCTCCATCGGAAATACAGCCGCCACAGCATGGATTCGAACCCGCGACCTGCGGGTCAGCAGCCGAGTACCTTAGCCACTATATAGACCACCGCGGCGGGGCGGCTCATGAATATGAACACAGAGATGTGGTGCCACTGCAGGTGTGCCCCTTGTTTTTTTTTTCCTTTATAGGAGTAAAAAATAAACGAATGAGTTGTCCTTTGCTGTTCGAGTGTTCGTGCTGCATTTGAGCTGTGTTAAGAGTTGTTCAAAAGCAACCATTATAGATTGTTGGCCTGAAATAACAAAACAAAGACACAAAAAATGGCAGCATATCCACGGAGTGAATGATGGAGAGTGGGGCGAAGCATTCGTCCGCCCATGCGTCCGTCTATGTGACCGTCCATGCGTCTGTTCGTTCATGCATCCACCCCTGCGTCCGTTCATGCGTCCATCCATGCATCTGTCTGTGTGTCCGTTCGTCCATCTATTCAACACTCCAAGTCCCACCATCTCGCATCTTTTTATCATATATTCCCCATATAGAAGCACCGCCATTCAGTGGACATTCCAAGGACTAAACGAAAGGTGGCACACGCACACTTTCTTACGGCTTGCGCTTCGGGTCTACTTGCCACCTTCAACCACCTTGAGTTCATGGTATATACTAGTTCACTGTATTCATGGCACCGCGGCCCAATGCTCGCTAAACCTTTCTAAAACCAAGGAGGTTACGCCCAGCGAGTATAACGTAGCAACCTTTTCCTGTCAGATATAGTGCTCAATGTACATGCCAGTGGCTGCTAATGTGAAATGAGAGACAGGAGGATTCAACTTTTAATTTCTTACGGCTTGCGCTTCGTATCTGCTTCCCCCCTTTAACCACCTCGAATTCATTCATGGTATATACTAGTTCACTTGTATTCATGGCCCTGCGGCTCAACGCTCGCTAAACCTTTCTAAAACTAAGGAGGTTACACCCAGCGAGTATAATGTAGCATCCCTTTCTTGTCCGATAGTGCTCAATAAACATGCCAATGGCTGCTAATGGGGATCGCAGCGTGCGCGTTGACTAAAAGCCGAATGCTCCTGTCTCTCATTCCCCATTAGCAGCCATTGGCATGTACATTGAGCACTATTTTTTATTGTTAAACAACGCACAGAAGAAATCTCTCACCGGCACCACCTTGGAGATTAAATGTTATACCTATTTCGGGTATGTGCCACTGGTGGTTACGTACTACGAGGGACGCACAAGCCGCGCCATAAGGAGCTTCGCCCCTAAAAAGAGAAATCATTGCTTGAGAGTGGTCTGCGTTAGCTGTTAATCATGTCATTGTTAAATGTGGGCTATATCCAAAAACCAAGTGAGAAACCTTCGGTTTCCTGCAGGCTATATCCAGCCCGTTAAACAAGACTTGATTAAGAGTGTAAATTTTTCAAGCCAGTGTACCTAATATATTCAGCACCTCGTTAAACAAGCTATCAGGTCGAAGTTTTCGAACCCTTTCACTATATATGGTGTGCCTCTTAGCATCGTGTACGTCTAGCACGAACAAATTCAGAAAATCCAAATAAAATTTAATTTATAATCCACGATCAGTATAACATGAAACAGAGATATCCTGGGCCATTAAATTAAATCAAAGAAACGCGGTTTGACTAAGCTTGAGCAGCTTATTGGTCTCAGAGAAAGAAAATGCAGAAACTGCAGGGATCTTACTATACCATGTTCACTTTTCGGTATACACTACACGTGAGAACGGGAAAAGATAGTCGTCGTTATCATCGTAATCCTAATCATCATTGCAGCATGAAGGTTGTCGTACATGAAAGACCATGGTAAATATCTTCTTTGCATAGAATGATCCCCGAAACATTATTGAGCGGGTAATCTGGAATCCATTGTCCAAACGCATGACAAAAGACTTCGTCCCCACTTTCCCTTGGTCTCGGCAGTCCATTAATAGTAATAAAAACGCACACACCCGAAAATGCTCGTGCTCCACTCAGGAGGAGTGCTGTGCGCGGTTATGTATTATTTCTCGCAGTTCATACGCGAATTCTACTGTATCGGTCCAGGGAGTCTGTTTTAAAGGGGCACGATAAAGAGCAAAACGATTTTTTCGCATGTTCGTAAATTACAATTTCACTATCCCGAAAACACCGCTCTTACCGCGACACGCCGCGCGATAAGGAAATACGGGTGGAGACACCAGCTTGAGATCCCCACACGAAACCCCGCGACTTCATAGATTTTGAAGGCATTTACGGGGTCCCAAGTAGCTTCTAATTGATAAACATGACACACATTGTTTTCTGTGGGTGTCAGAGACCTAGCATACCAAGCTTCAGATAAGCTTCATCGAGGCATTCTCGCGAAGACATGACAAAAAAATTGTGAAATTTTCGACGTTACGTGCGGAGATTTTGGAAAAAAATTCAAAACAGGAAACTTGGACCTCGATTTTTTCCGTTAATAATGAACTTACGATAGTGAAACGTATAGCATGGAAGTTCTCAGAGTGCAGTTCGCCTATCTAAATCCAGTCACTGTTTCGCTTTAGTTCCCCTTAAGACTATAACTGGGAATGCATATATGCTCCCTATATGCGTTGTATACACATCGGCAACGCTGTTTTTTTTTTAATCAAAGAATGCACATTGACGGACTCCGCATGGATGCAGGTGTACGTGCTATACGTGTCCTAATATGAAAGCAAATGTAGTTTGTACGCTTATATTAATCTGAAAAAAAAATAAATAAATGCATGCTTTAACGTCCGTAGTATCATTTCGTTTAAGCGAAATGGTTAACAGCTTTAATGTAACTACAACAGGCCCTTGAAATAGAATTCCATGGCCGTATACCGCATGATATAAATGACAGGGTACAAAGCGACTGGCGTGACAGGTCAGTTTACGCCGTTTGTTCACCCTCCTATGCTTTCTTTTCAATACTTAACAACCAGCAATAGCTGCGCGGTAGATATATTCCCACCGACACAACCAATCAAACAAGGAGAAGGAGTTTACAGAGAGCAGAGAGAACAAAAATTAAATCAATATCAAGGCATTTTGTTTTCATTTTAAGTTAATCACGTGATAGGACGCAAGTGAACCCAGGAGAAGATCAGGCACTAAATTCTAAATGTACGCATGAGAAGAATAATTAGTTTGAAACAGGTTTTTCATTCCCTCACGTCACGATACCGAAAAAAGAAGGGCCCTTCTGCTCGTGTCTCTTTCTTTGATTATTAGAGTTTAAGGTGTGCGCTTGTTTACACTGTGTGCGACTGTAATAATTTTTCCGCTGCCGGCATATTTTCACGCGACAATGCTTAAAAATGTTGGGCTTGTAAGTAGATCTCAAAGGATATTGTGGGGTGAAACAAGATCCTAATTGCCTAAGCTGTCTTCATTCATAAGTCATTAGCGGACGGCCTTTGCTAATAACATGTATAAGCGGACAAAAAACAGCGCCAAAAGACGGACCCAGAAAAAAGAACACACAACAGCGCTAATTTATGTTGCCTTGTCGGGCAATGAAATTGGCTATCTTTCAGGTGTTTGTATACGCACAATGTGAACGGTTTGTCGTGATGACGCTTGATGGTTGTTTATATAATGTGTATTTGTTATTTCTATGTTCCTTTTATGCTTCCTTTTTGGACACCGCAAGTATATGTTGCGCGCTGTTAACGAACAAACCTTTGTTGTATAAGTCAGCGCATGCGCTGACCTATACAACAACTGTATAGTTGTTTCTGTCTTCCTTTTTAAAGTGTTCAGTCGTTTTGCGCTGTCTTCTTTCCATATCTCGTGGCAACACATCCAAGCATCCTCACTTGAGCTACACCGAGCTAAGCCAAAGCAGTTTTCGGGGTTTTGTCCGAATTTTCACAATTCATCGTCATATATGAAATACGCACAAGTTCGTTAAATACTCTGCGTCCACCGCGGCATAGCCCTGGTGGTGCTCGGCTGCTGACCGCCGAAGGTTGCAGGTTCGATGCCAGCCGCCTAGGACACATTTCGATGAAGGCGAAATGCCAGAAGCCAGTGTATCAAGTCGGCGCATGATGTCGATGTCGATGCACGGTAAAAAACACGACATGGTCGAAGTTTTCGAAGCGGGCACCCCTACGGTGTCTCTGAATCACACCGTTGTTTTTCAACGTAAAACCCCGCATATTGTTAATGTCGCTATTTTTAGCCGTTTCCTCGACATTCAGCTGACATCGCGTTTACCGAAGCTGAAGGGATTTTGATGCGTTTTGACGATGGCGTGGCACGTGCACGGGAAGGTAACAAAAATCGGTGAAGATCGAGTCAAAGGATATTAGTAGATACATGGAACCCTTACTATTAGCATAAAAAATGAAATCATGCAGCCCACGCCGGTTAGGGAAAATCAAAGATCATCGAGAGAGGCTTGTGTCCTGCAGCCGACGTATAAGATAGGCCGACGATGATTATAACATTGATTACATACATAATTGTGACAGAAATATTTATCTATTCAGACAAAAAAAGTCCGCTGTATCACGTCGCCTGCGTCTTTTATGCGAATGCTTTATTCGACGCACAACACACGTCCGAACTTATCCGGGAGCGACTTCATATATTCGGACGTGAAACGTGGCACCATGCATGTGAACGTGAAGTTGATGGTTCTTTTTCTGCAAAAAGCACGCGCATAGCAACAGCGTTGATGGCCCACTCTGGCTGTACGCGTCTTGATGTACGCTCCTCATTTTGCTATAGTTTTTGTTTCGTTTCGTTATATAACCCCCCCCTCCCGCTTGTATGTGCATGAAACTGAAAGGCGGTGCGCCGCCTTTCAGTTTCATGCACATGCACCACATGGCCAGTGAAATAAGGGTTCATGCGATGTGACTCGCTTCCGTAAAGTCGCATACACATCGGTATTCAAAACTAGGGGCGTGCGCCCGGGGCCCGAGACAATGCAATCGGCGGAGCTGGCGTTATTGATGGCCGCTACGAGCACTTGCATGTGATTGCGCGCTGGAGCTGCAGAAAGGCCGTTGCGGGGACAATGGCTCGAGAAAGAAGAACCGATGCATCACCATACACGCCTCATTTTTCGAGAGCTTTCGTGTATTTCGTGATATATGCGCGACAGAAAAATGCCAGTTTTATATAGACATATGAACGGGAGACAAAAATAAGTGACGCGTGAGGCGGCGCTCCGAATACGATAATATTATGAAGGTTCATGCTTTCTTTTTTTTTTCTCTGCATCTTTGTGCAAGAGTGCCTGCTTTTTATGCGCCTTCGCGCGTGCAGCTGACATACCATATATTTGTGTCGAGGTCGTATTGCAAGTCGCTGTGCCTGCCTGATGTATGGACAGGTATACGCACTTCAAGTACAAATAGCAAATGTCTATAACACACAACTTGTCTCAGATAGTTAACGACAGTTCACAATCAGCCGCCGTGCCTTTAGAATCCGCAGTTTGCGACAGTATTAGTTTGGGTTAATTACTGACAGCGCATCTTATGAAAACGAAGTTCACCGAACAACAAGGACGGGTTGCAGCGCATACTTCAAAGCATTTATGAATGGCTTGAAGTAATTTCTATAGAAATTGTGACAGACAATATGTACTGCTGATTCTAAAGCTAAAAGAGCACAATCAGTTCACATAGCTTGCTCTAACTTAGGGCTAAAATTTTAAGTATAACAAAAAAAACGCAACAGTATATGAATAGCTTAAATGTAGGGTATGGCATGTGGTGGAATAGAAAGTAATACGTGTGACATTAATAGATTAGAAGGTGGTAGAATGGGTTCGACAATAACAAGGTGCATTCGATAGTTGATATTAAAGTGAGAAGGGAGAATAGCACCGGCCACGCCACCTATGTGAAACACATATAGAACCAATGGTCAATATTTGTAGTAACGAAATACATATACCGAGAAATGAAAAATGCAGCCTAAGCCGACCGGGGGTCAGATTCGCGTAACTAAATCCCATACTTGCAACGAGAGCGTAAACAGCGGCCTTGCATTTCATTAGAACTAACAGACAATTGTCTGTTAGTTCTAAATATTATTGTGCCTAACTATGAAATATAGCCCTTAAATTAGCACTTGCCTAGCATTCAAACATATACACACACTGTACACATTAGTCGATTTTGATTTTAAAAAATCGGCAGATCACACGTACCTGGAAATCGACGTTACGCGGTACATGCGGAGGGAAGGTGACCGTGTTGCAATTTTTTTTTATTGAGTGACACGTCTTGAAGTGACACTAAATATATGTACAAATGTTGCATGCACAGACATATGTTGAAGAGTTGCAGATGTTTATATAACCAGTTGTTTGCATTTGCGCAACGATGTTAACCGGAACATGCGTATTAGCATTGCAACACCAGAAGCTGATATGAAGCGCTGATGGTCGCGAAGATGTTGGTCCTGAACACTGCTACATAAATCAACTTCAGCGCATGGCAACTAACCGAAATTGACGTTAAGTGAACGTCACAGCTGTATCAAAGGGGTACATGTGTATTGTTTATTACATTAGGGTAGGCAGCACTGCAACCGTTATTGACGTTTCACGAAGATTAGCGTCTATTTGAAAATTAGTTCCGAGACCTGGCGTAGCTCTGTGGTAAAATGCTTCAATGCCACGCAGAATGCTTGGGTTCGATTCCAGCTGGGACCCTGACATTTATTATTTAATTTGCATTCGTCGGGTCGACGTTACCGATGTCGGGTATCTCTTAACGCTCGCGCATTAAAATTGTCCATGTGTGTTCTCGTCGTTCCTGGGTAGATATGTCAATCACCTGTGGCACATGCCCGCATACTAGTGGCACATACCCGCCCGTCGGTATGTGCCACTGTCTGCCGGGAAGTGTTTAACGACGTACGCGACGAAATTGTGACATTATTCATGTCTTGACCAGTGCGTCATATTCGTCAAACCATCTTACCCTCCCATGCTATTCTGGTTCCCGCCAAGTTAAAGGGATGACCACGAGAGCGCCCAAACGTAAGGGGCTAGATAGATAGATAGATAGATAGATAGATAGATAGATAGATAGATAGATAGATAGATAGATAGATAGATAGATAGATAGATAGATACGCTCAAAGTTACCGAAGTTCGCAAAGAAATGCTGCACATTAAAAAAAACATCGAATGTCGAGCGCAGACTAATTTGTGTGAATCAAGAGATGGAGATGGTGTTCTTCATAGAGCAACCGCCGGCAGCCCTTGCACACATCCTGGATTTAGAATATTTGCCACGTATCTGCATGCTTCTCTGCAAGTGTATTCAATACGATAGTCTGGAGGCACTGCGTCAGATATGGACGCCGTCTGGCAGTAATGTCGGCAAACAGGCACTTGTGCAGAAACCAGAGCATGCACTGGCAGGTGGCATCACCGAATTGTCGGCAGAGCGCTTTTTGGTGTATAGCGTCGAATTTTCGGTGAAGCGTAGGAAACGCCCACCTTTTCCTGCATAGCGTCGGATTCTCAGCGAAACGTATAAGAAAAATTATGGCCTTCGAAATTGCGCTTCTGTATAATAAAGCAACACACCACCTGATACTCACGTATTGATGTTTGTTGTCACATATGTGTAATATTTGCTTTCTGATCGACAATGTTCACAAACCAGTTCAAGTTGGCTTGGCCTTGAGAAACTGCGTAAAATTTTGTCGAGTGGCTCAATCGAGTGACAGGCGAACATTTCTGAGTTGAAGTATCCGGAGAAAGATTATCGCTTTCGGAAAAAGTACAGCGAGCCCAATGCCTCAAGAATGTTGAATCAAGTGCGTACCTGCTTCAGGGCCCCAAAGGCTTGGGCCCTGATCAAGACCGACATCCCCACACATGTTACATTCAACTATAAGTTCCACATTGGGGTTCATGTACTTTAATATGGCTAGCCGTGTTACGTTGAGCACTCAGTCGCTCTTACCTGCGCAATTCCTTCTATTTATTTTCTTTCTGATCACATTAGATTAATTTACAAACATCTTAACCACTCCATATAAAGCACGGTAAACACAGATCTTCCTTATGCGTTTGAGATGTCGTTATATAAGTTTAACATGCCCGTAACTTCATCGTTTGCTGAATTTAAATTTATTAGATGCGAAGCAGCTCTTTGACTATAGCCTGTGGAACGCTGCTCCGCCGCTACTGCGCGTCGACGTCATGCTCCCCTAGCAGTGTGCGCTGATGTCACTCTCTTTCTTTCTTGCCTCGCACTCGCCACGGCCATGGGTCGTTCCATCCTCCGTATGTATGTATTCCCCTCGAGTTCATGACTTGGTCAATAGATGACATAGTGTGTATATGACCCATAGTTCAGGATGATGGCGCAGAATTTTTCAAAGCATTTGGGCTTAGGGACAGGGAGGGCAAAATAGATTTTAAGCGGGTAGAAATAACTAGAAGTAGATTACCTGATCAATACCTACAATCAAGGCACGAGTGAAAATTAAATCTTTCACTGCAAAGTGTCAGTACTTAACTTCCCAATTAAATGAAATAAAAAAAGATAAATCTAATTTTTGCTCACTAAGTATTATGGCTAGGTGGCGTTAGCCACTGTCCGATCTAAAGGGTACAGCCATATCAATCCACCAATTCATTCATCTTGGGAATAATATAATTAGATGGCGTTAGTGGTTCTCACAGCTCATCCACGGAAGGAATGATGATGGGTGGGGCGAATCATCCGTGCTTCCGTCCATCCGTCTGTGCGTCCGTCAGTCTGTCCGTGCATGCTTACGCCCGTCCGCCTGTCCCTCCATCCATATGCGTCCATCCGTCCGTGCTTCCGTCTACCTGTCCGTGCGTTTCTCCGTTCGTTTGTCAGTCCGTCCATGCTTCCATACGTCCGTCTGTCCGTCCATCCGTCCGTGCTTCTGTTCATCCGTCTCTGAGTCTGTCTGTTTGTTCGTGCTTCCAGCCCTCCATCCGTGCTTCTATGTGTCCATCCATCCGTCCGTGAGTCCATCCGTGAGCCCTTAAGCTCTTAAGCACGCAGCGGTTGACGTTGAAGTTTATTTCAGGCAAAAGCAAAAAAAAAAGAAGAAAGGTACAATTTGCCTAGGGGACCGGCGAAAAGGCATAAAAGCCTGACAAAGCGCCTGCCCCCTGTAAACCCAAAACCCACCAAAATAACACAGTGCTCAGTGTAAAGTAAAGAGTCAATAAGAAATTAAGCATAAATAAGTTTCTACATCCAAAACATGTACAGGAAAACATAAATAAGCGAAAAATTTGCGCAGGCAATGAAATCAATAAAGCATATGCGTGTCCGACAAATGAAGCAAACTGTAGAGGACATAAACAAACACTAATGTAAGACACGTAAAATACCTGAAGAAACTTTAAATTTGAATACAAGGTTTCAACAATCAAAAGACAACAACATCAATAAGGAATATGTTTGACCGATAAATGAAACACAGTTTGGATAACATAGCCAAACGTTAATGTGATTTACACAAGAAAATACTTCAGGGAATATGAAACAAAGATGGTGACGGTGATTACGTTTGTGTAAATAGGAAGGCCTGGCCCCACGTTGTATATTGTAAATAGGAAGGCCAGGTTAAGGCCTGGCCCCACGTACCCGTTGAAGCGTGTCTTTACGACGCTGCGCCGCGAGCTCTCTCACATGGAGAGAGAGGGTGCGCATTTCGTGCAGCCACGCACCCTCTTTCTCCCTAGGAAGAGGGCACGGCGCCGCGTCAAAAGGCCTCGCGCTGAAGCGCTGCAACGGGTGCGTCCATGGGGTCAGGCCTTTGAGCGCCCGTTCCCGATTCGAGCGGCGTAGTCGTAAGCGGCAGAGTGAACGAGGACGAAAGAGAGTGAACGTGGAGAGCAGGGGAGAATGAAAGACGGTGATAGCGAGGAGAGCGCGAGGAGGAGGGAAATATAGTGGTGAAGGTGACAGGTACCACGGCGGCCATTCGCGGCGCCAACGTTTAGTGCGCACCGTCGGGCGGCGCCGATGATTGTCATTACTAAGGTACGTATCGCAAAATCAGAAACTCATACAGGTCGGCAGTTTAAGGGGCGAAGCTCCTTAAGACCTCACGATGTCCACCGTCTTTCGTCTGTCCTTAACACCATCTAACCTTCAACTTATAAGCAACAGAGGGCGCTGTGGTTAATTGTAGATGTGATGGCGCTGCTGTCAACGCTATATATATATATATATATATATATATATATATATATATATATATAACCACTTTCCGTACCACACATTCTCTTCTCTCATATGGACGAAGACGAACGCAGGAAAGCGTGACGTGCTGAGTATCAGCGTCGCCGTCGACGGGAAGCTACCGCGGAGACAAAAGAGAAGGAAGCGGATGCAAAGCGGCGACGGCGACAACAAAGTTCCACACCACAGACTAGGGCTAAGGAAGCAAAGGCTAAGCGGGAAAAACGCCAAGCTGACGCGCAGTTGAGACAACTTGAAGCGGACGCAAGGCGGCAATACCGACAAGAAAATTCTACACCAGAGGCGATAGCTAATGAAGCTGTGATTATGAAGTCAAAACGTCACCCGGAACTAAGAACCTCATATCAGCTATAAAGAAGAATCACCGCTATATCACAATCGGTCTGAGCACTATCTCTTTGAATAAAAAAATATATAAGTATCTCAACCACAATCAGTCTCAGTAATATCTCAACTTTAATCACAATAATCACCTCCGAAAGCTTCGCCCCATAATTATCTTCAAGCAGCTTGAAATGCAGCGATTTTTTTTATTACTGAGTCTCTACTTCGAACATCAATTAAAACCGGCATTTTTGGTTTTTTGAACAATCAAATTTTCTTTCTCTTTCTGATTCGCACTGCAGCGGACAGGTGACGAACGAATGAATACAATTCTAGGTATCTTATGTGCATAAGTACGAAGGATTTTCAGCACAACAGAGAAGCAAGAACAGTTCAATAGGAGCAACTCAGTGCACGTCATCATTGTCTGTTGATGTTGTGTTTGCATGAAACGCATGTGCGGACTAAACAAATAGTCTCACACATCAAAACTTGGGCTGCGCGCATGTTTGGCAAACCTACGTGCAAATCACCGAGTGATCTACATTTCAAGTAACCAAAAACACTGTGCGGAACAGCTATATCGTACACGAAGGTCTACCTAAAGAACTCGTATAAAATAACAAAGCGACATAGCGAGCACAGAGTCAATTACATGCGGCACACGACGTCAGAGAAAACTCGAAGCATGCTGTTTATTGGTCGTAAAGTATTATCTTACTTTGCTTTAAATTGCAATAATCTTAAGTAATGTCATAGCACAATTGTTAGTGTTTCTCAAACGTGTTAAACATAATAACACGTGTGATAATATTCAACCCATAGATGCACGATCAGAATCAAAATTCTGGCAGAACTGAAGTATAAAATGACGACGTTCATGTTACAATGTCATAAAAGCGATGCCCACTTAAATGCGAACAAATGGATTTGAAGTAGTGTAGTGACACAACACTTCGATGATTCCTTCATTTCTGTTGTGGCAAACTCGTTCCTTTTTCAGTACTCTATCTCATCTATATCTCCCAAATTAGAACTGGTTAAAGCAAACTATACCATTTGGCTAACACTCCTAATGCGCTCTCAATTTTTTGTTGTTGTCGTTAGTTGTGCAGATACATAAACCGAAATGACGAATTCTCTTTTCTCTGGCTTTCTGCGAGACGTTACTGTCTAGACATCGCAGGTTCGCGACAGTGACAGAATACATTCTTTATACAAAAATGCATACCACCTGAACCAAACCCGCAGGCCGCGGGATCGAATCTCGGCTGCGGCGGCTGCATTTTTGATGGAGGCGAAAATGCTGTAGGCCCGTGTGCTCATATTTGGGTGCACGTTAACTAACCCCAGGTGGTCGAAATTACCGGAGCCCTCTACTACACGTCGTCTCTCGATCATAATCATATGGTGGTTTTGAGATGTTACACCCCACATATCAATCAAACTCGTACCAAACACCTTTGCTATTTCTCTGCTTGCATGTTATTATATTCACGGTGAGAAAATTAGTTCTAATATTTACGCCACAGGGATGATATACAACTGCTACCAAGATAACGATGCGCTCTTCCAGATAGCAGATCGAAGTGCTAAGTCTGACTTTTGGGCACACTCATTACTAGCTCATATCTCTACCTTTTTTTTCTATAACACATTCTCCAGAGAAACAGTGGGTTTTAAAACTTCTTGAAACTTCAGGGTAGGTTTCTATGCGGGACGCAATATTGAATTTTTTTTTGGTTAACATTGTCTCTGGTGCTCTATGATGTGCAGCCGCAGAAAGCGATATGCTGCAGCCTTTACGACCTGCGTGGCGCGCCGAAATGCGGTTGCAAATGCTTAGAATTGAACGTGCGAATTTACGCATATAGAAACCCCTGCATGTGGCATACAGGTATATGAGAGGGCCGCTCTATCGACGACCCCGTTACCTTAGAGTAAAAAAAAAAGGCTATGCATACTTGAAAGCGTCGGGCATGTCGCGTTGCAGTCAGATATATTTCACGGCTAACCGTTCTTTCGGTCGGACGTGTTGTCTGCATTGTCAAAAGTTTTAAAGAGGTTCACGTAGAAAGTCAGTTAGTTCGCGTGTTCAGGTTATTGCCCGCTGTGCACAAGGGCGTCTCAACTATACACGCTACACCACAATTTCGTACGGCGACGTTGCTGTGGTGTATACACGCACGCGCTGCCGCTCACACTGCATATATGGCGCATCGCATTGAAGTGGCGCGTCGTTTCGTGTCGCGCCATCGATGGGCTGTCGTCTTGTGCACTGCTGCAGCACGGGCGAACCGGTTTCGATCTCGAAGAGCGCGCCGCTTTCGGCTCTTTCTCTCAATATCCACGTATAAGAGAGGGAAAAAAACAAAGTTCAGGCACGAACGAACGAACACACACGGAGGGGCGGCAGGCAGGCAGGCAGGCACCTCGAATCGGGTGGTTGAACCGGCGCGCGGCTCTTAATTCGCTGATAAAAACGGGGGGGGGGGGGGGGGGGGGCACTTCGGCTTCAAGCACGCGCAACCGCGGTTTCCGCCGTAATAAATGCGTCCCGGCGTTGCGGCAGCCAGTCTCGTATCGGCCGGCATTCATCACCGCTGCTGCTGTGTCCGAACTTGTTAAACTATATCGCGCGGCCCAGGACGCGCTGCTGCGTTGACGGCCACTGCGTGCTGTCAGGTATACACACCACGTGTATGTGTTCGTGTGTACGTGCGCACACTGGCATACCTGAACGTATGAGAGCGTGCGTGCGTTCGAAGGGCACGATCGCAGGAGTCTATAGGGCATGCGCGCGTTTGTTCGTAAGTGTCTTCCTTCGCGATGCGGAATATAAAGCTCGCACTGAGGTATAGAGAGTGGAGTGCATGAGAAGAAAAGCTTCCGAAGCGAGAGAGTGTGCACAGGTCGGGTCTTGGAAGCAGTTCGTCTCTAAGCAGCGGGCGGGCGCGCGCAATCTAAAAAGGATCTCTTCCAAAAGCTTTATGGCCGAACATGTTTGTTCCAGAATGCGCTGGGAAGCCTCGGCAAAAAAAAAAGAGCGCCGGTGATGCGGCGATTAATATACTTCGAGATGCCTCCCGTGGGAACGTATTCGCGCTGGCACGAACGCCGCCGCTGCGATAATTGGCGAAATAAAGAGGGAATCGAAAAAAAAAATAAAAGGAAGCGACGACGTTGTGAGTAGAGCCAAGTTTCGGAGTCGGTTCGTGAGGACATGCCGGTTCATATCGCGCGGATGAGAGAGTGAAATGAAACGCCGCAATCGCGCATATCTATACAGTGAGTGACGACTAGAGACGTAACTGTGTACACTTATAGACACCTATAACGCACCCCGCATATCAGGAGAAAGAGAGAGAGAGAGAGAGAGAGAGAGAGAGAAGGGGGGGGGGGGCTGCGGTACAGGCGAAAAAATATATAAGCACGTATACATACGCAGTCTCAGAAAGAAAAGCGGCGTGACGGACTTTCCGCGAAGGCTTTGGGCAATCGAGGAGCACAGGACGAAGGGTTGACTTCGGAGTTAAGTGGTCGTTGCACCTAAGGTATCAGATTAAGGCGGGTGGAAGATGGTGATAAAAAAGAAGAGCAACGAAGGAAGTATATATGATCTTACAATTGCTCCTGGCGCCATCTTGAGTGCATAAAATCGAACGTTGACTATAGCTTTACTGCAAGGCATATTGTCATGTTGCCGTGTCTTTATAAGGCACAGAGCTGTTACGTAAGTACAGTACGAGTCGCGTTGTTGTGCGGCGTAAACACTCTTGAACGGGTCCTGCGTAATGTTCTACTTAGAGTCAAGACCCAGCGTTTTTTTTTTATTATTCAGTTGCGGGGTTATATATAGCGCATTAAGTGTATACCCTGAGTAAGAGTGTAGAGAAATACAATTGTTGTGTATTTATTTGTCTAGCGTTTTAATGATTATATTGCCGCGTGCATAGCTACGTCTAGCTGCGAGATAGCGACTACATTGAAGATCGTGGATTTGCTCGAGAGGCGCAGTGCAGGTGAGTGAAATTAAAAAGACGACAATCTTAGCGGCCCTCTTTTGAGAGCGTCTCTGTGCAGTTCTATACTCTCCCTGTTCCTAAATAAACCCCCTGTATTTTATAACCCGCAACAATATACTGCGATGGCACATCGAGCGCGTTAAGTAGGACTTGGAGCATGGTGCAGCGGATGTTGGTGGATTACAGAGATTTTTACCAGAACCATTCTCCTTTTTTGGGCGCACCTGATAATTGCTTACTCAAGTTTGTACGTAAGACACATAGTTTTATTCATATTCATATTTTATATTTCATATTCACATTACTCATATTTTAATTTTGTCGGAACTGAGTAACCCAGCTTGGGATTTTCCTTGAGAATGTTGGCAGGCACGTACTCGCAGAACACAATCGCATAGATGTATACAGTCGACTAATGCACGCAAAGACAGACACTCTTTAAAAAAAACTTATATCGGATGCACGTGAACATAAACGTTAACGCACACAAGCAAAAAAAAAACTTGAGTGCTTACTCTGACACACATTAGTATACACAAGCAGATAAACATAGCACATGACGAATACTAACGCGAACTTGTTCGGTAATTCCCGCGGACAGATATTCCCACAAAAACCACAGTCAATTAACGCAAGATAATTATAGTTCCGGGAACTCAACATTCTTGGTCAACTAACTATTTGGGGAAGTGTCATTACTACAAAGCAAGCCGTTTTGAGACAGCCAACCATCTTGTAAGATTGGAGGTTGGGCTTCAAAACCATCTCCTCTGCTTCACACGTTTACAAACACAACCACCAACCACACACACAGACACACACACACACACACACACACGCACACACACACACACACACACACGCACACACACACACACACACACACACACACACACACACACACACACGCGCGTGCGCGCGCGCACACACACACACATACACTCACACAATCACGAAGCTTCAAATAGCCACGCTTACAGACACCTCACAGAGGCACCATGCACTTGTGGCAGCAGACCGACCTCGTATATACTCCCCTACTAGAAAGCCAAACCATATACAGTCCCGTTCCTGACTGCGCAAGTCGCTCACGAGCGCCACTCATTCCGCTCGCGTGCTCTCAAGGCACGACCTGCGTGGTCTTTGATCGTTTGCGCTGCGTTATTTTATTCTTAATAATCTGTCACTCTACCGGTGAGTGGAGCGCGGGCGCCAGCAACAGTTACGCGCGCAGCTGTGCGCGCTCATGTGTGCTCGAACGCGTGCACCGAGTCAGAGCCGCGCATATGTATAGACAAGTGGCGCTTCGATTCCTGTCCATAGCATCGCAGCAACCGAGCGACGCCTGTTGACAAGCTGCTGTTACATCAGCAGGCAGGCATTAAAACGTGCTTTCAATTTGTTCCTTACTAATCACCAAGGCTGCGAAACCGTCGGCAGACGACTACACCGTTCGCTATTGACTGAAGAGCAGCTCAAATTGTGGCATATACACGCGTGCTTATCGCTACCGTAAAGTTATTTGCCATTTTTTATGGAAGCCCTTTGGAGGCGTAATAAGGTAATAAGAAGGTTTGCTTGCCTCTGTGACGGAGACTCGGTGCTGATAACTTCATGATTTGTTTCACAAACTATAAGAAAGGTTTAAGGAGCAAGGTAAGGAGCGAGTGAAACTCCTAGGCTGGATTAAAAATGCCGAGAATTTTCGTAATAAATGCGCTAAAACTGACGAATTAGACAAGCGAGGTTCACATTGTATGCAGCAGCCGCCCACTTAAAATTGTGCATCCATATATAGTGGAGTAATAAAACTGACTTGGTAGACTTATTTATTTGTTTATTTATTCATTTATTCGCATGCTAACGGCAGAGCCAACTTTAGCTGAAGTTATTAACATGTTGCATATTTTCGGATAATCGATTGATTGATATGTGGGGCTTAACGTCCCAAAACCACCATATGATTATGAGAAACGCCGTGGCATGCATATATATATATATATATATATATATATATATATATATATATATATATATATATATATATATATATATATATATATATGAGATCTAACAGACAATAATGCCAAGGAATGTATAAGGGAAGTTATTAGAACAAATGGAATGTAAATAAGAAGAAAGAAAAGAGAATAACGCACGCGTTATTCGAAGGTCGTAGGTTCGATTCCTGCTCACGGCTGGTTATTTTTTCACCCTCTTTTCTTTCTTCTTATTTACATTCCGTTTGTTCTAATAACTTCCCCTATACATTCCTTGGCATTATTGTCTGTTAGATCTCATTAATATTGTGTCAAAACACGGAAAAACGAGCCCTTATGTACACACTTCTTTGCCTTATATATATATATATATATTGTAAGATTTCATTGGACACTTCATCTTCCTCATCTGTCAATAACCATCATCAGTCTTCGTTTCGTTCCTCTTCATCATTGGCGAAAGTACGATGCGAGTCCAAGGAAACTGCGTAGTTCTTTGGAACGAAAGGGTCGCGAAAAGTTTGAGGACTGCGGAAATTTTGCCCGGATCGGGCTGGATGCCATCTTCACTAACGAGATGTCCCAGAACTTTTACAGCTTTGTAGCCGAAATGGCATTTATTTGTGTTTAATTGAAGTCCAGCATTGGAGAGACATGTGAGCACTTGATCTAGGCGTTGCAGATGATCAGCAAAAGTGGAAGAAAACACGACGATATCATCGAGGTAGCATAGACAAGTTTTCCGCTTGAGGCCACGAAGAACAGTGTCGATCATCCTTTCAAATATGGCGGGAGCATTACATAGGCCGAATGGAATTACGTTAAACTCGTAAAGACCGTCCGGCGTAGAAAAGACGGTCTTTTCTTTGTCTGCTTCGTCCATTGGTATTTGGCATTATCCGGACCGAAGGTCAAGGCTGGAGAAGTATTGGGCGCCTTGCAATGAGTCAAGTGCATCATCTATACGGGGCATCGGATATACATCCTTTCGGTTAATATTGTTGAGCACGCGGTAGTCAACACAAAATCGTACCGATCCATCCTTCTTTTGTACCAACACAACGGGTGATGACCAAGAACTGGTAGAGGGTCGTATGATGTTTCTTTTTAGCATGTCGGTCTCGTTCTCCTCGATGATTTTGCGCTCGGCCAAGGAGACTCGGTAGGGACGACGGCGTACAACAGTCTGAGCGTCAGTGTCGATGCGATGATGCGCAACTGTGGTCTGTCCTATTGCCGAAGCATTGGTGTCGAAGGAGGCCTGGTGTTTCGTTAGCAAATTTAGCAACGCCTCACGTTGAGAAGCAGAAAGGTCAGGATTTATCCCGGGAACAAAGGAGAGGGAAGTAACAGACTGGCCCTGTTGTGGCTGAGCTGTCAAGGCGTCAAGAGAATATATATATATATATATATATATATATATATATATATATATATATATATAGGAAGAAATATATATATATATATATATATATATATATATATATATATATATATAGGAAGAAATCTAGAAACTTCGCACTATCATTGCCATGAGCTCGCCTTTTGCTCAACCTGCTGCTCCTCATTCGCGCAAGCTCATCATCGAGATGCCAGAGCCGCCGCTCTTCACGGCTGCGCCACTTTTTATTGTTTGTTTATTTTTGTAAGAAATATACATATACTATTGTCTCGATCGTCGGACGTCCAAGCACCACCAAGTTCCGGAAAACCGAGATATCATTTTGCAAAAAGTTTTTTTTTTTTTTTTGTGGAAACGACTCCAAAGTGCCCCCAGGAGCACCACAGCAACGGGGTTTCTTCGTACTCACGCAAACTTCGCGGCGGGCGTCCAATTTAGCGTCTACGCACCATCAAGCGCTGCGTCGCTCTGCCACGCCCCTCTCCCCCACTTCGACGACGTCTCTCCTCTCCAGTTTCCGCGGCCCTTAATTCGATCATCAGAAGAGGTTCGTGCGTTCGATATCCGCACGCGCGCGAGTGTGAGTGCTCTGGCGCGCGCGTCTCCGTCGGTCGATAGAATATATCTCGTCGGGGACGGCGCAGACCGAATAGCACGCGCCAAGTGGCACACAACATGAACGACGGCGTGCACGCTTGCCCGAGGCAGCAGCAACAGCCGATCACGCACGTCCAAGCACCACGCACGCACAGTCGGAGAACAAGCGCGGTGCACATTCGGGCTCTGCGCGGAGTCTCGGCCCACTGCAGTACCACGGAGAGTGGCGCTAATGGAGGGGCAGAGGCCGGGTCCCGACCTGCCCACCGCGGTGGCGCGCCAAGCGTGCGTGTACCGCTCGATCGAAGGACCCTGTCGTATAGGGGGCGACAGATGCCTATCGCGCGGCTCTGCTTGCCGACCGCTGATACGGCGCGCGCTAGTCGTCATTAGCGAGAGTCCGCGAGCTATGGGCGCGCCGGGGGCGAACTCCCGCAAACACCGGGTCGATTGGGGAAACCGCGCGTCTCTTACACTGCCCGTGTCAGAGGGTAAAGTGAAGGGCGGTGCTTGGCCAACGTTTCGGCCTGCCTCTTGTACGTATGCGCCTGTAACTCTGCGATGCCTAACAAGGCTGGCCGTCGTACAGCTGCCGAGAGAATCGCTCATATAAGGCAGCGACACGCGCGCTGCTTTCGATCTGGGGTTCATTAATTTGCCGGGAAAGCTGTTCGGGAAGCGCTTCCTGGCAGAAAAGCGAAAAAAAAAAAAAGCCCGCCTTCTCGTTTGCTTCATCCATGAAACGAGCGGTCACGTTAGCGTATACCTTCCTTTCATGCAGTGGTTATAAAGGTTGTCACATATCGCAAGAAGCACTGGCGCGGCTCTTTCTCCTATCGCGTACTGCAATATATATATAAGGTAAGCCGGTGCGTGCAGCCGGCAGAATGGATGGTAGAAGCGATAGGACGGGATGCATGCGGACGAGACACGCTAAAATAAATCTCCGTTCGCTACTTAGTGCAAGTGCATGCACATGACCTCGGAGCAATCGCAAATCGCCTAAACTGGACTTCTTGACCAGGTACACGCATGAAGCCATGCCGTATCGTTTTAAGAGCAGAGAGGCTTATAACGTGTAAGCTGATAAACTGTTCGTATCTTGCATGTGCCGGGCACGTCTAGTTCGTTTTATAATCTTGGTAAAATTATGTTCGTGGGGAAAGTAGCAAACAGCTCGTTTATCGATACCACATGACGTTCGATATCAGCGTATACGCAGTGCAATACGAGGAAAGTATTGCTCATACATCTATCTCCAAGAGCATGAACGAGTTCTCGCCATAAACCGCATGCTCCACGAGACTACACACGTATAAACAATTTAATTTCACTTTATTTATACATATTGAACAATAGACATTATACTGTATGCCTGTAAAAAAAATAAAGTACAAAGTTTTTCTCACACACTCCGCTTCTCTATGGCTCGTATTCAGGCAGCAGTTCATTTCATATTTCAATGCAAAATCTTGAAAGGACTCCTAAGCACCAATCATGTCGCGCTCATGTACTTCTTTTATATCTGCTGCCAAAGTGTCGAGTGTATACTGGGTGATTCAAATTAATATATACTCTTTTCTTAAAGCTGGGCACTGGAAGGCTACAAGCCCCCCCCCCCCCCCACCTCCTTATAGTAAGTAATGTGTCCACGGTGACACAAAGAATTATGGCAAATATAGAGTCCAGTTGCCTAATTAACTAAGATTAAGTAGTGAACTTTTCACTGACTGCAGTATGTTGACGTGTTTGCATTTAAAATTAGGATGCAGACATGTGCCCCGCCGCGGTGGTCTAGTGGCTAAGGTACTCGGCTGCTGACCCGCAGTTCACGGGTTCGAATCCCGGCTGCGGCGGCTGCATTTCCGATGGAGGCGGAAATGTTGTAGGCCCGTGTGCTCAGATTTGGGTGCACGTTAAAGAACCCCAGGTGGTCGAAATTTCCGGAGCCCTCCACTACGGCGTCTCTCATAATCATATAGCGGTTTTTGGGACGTTAAACCTCACATATCAATCAATCAATCAATCAATCAAATCAGGATGCAGACATGTTACACTGTACTACTTGGGCAACTGCGCTAGTTATATAGCGTATACGCGTTCTCCGAAACACCCAGCTACGAAGTTTGATCGCCCTCCGAGCGATCATGCATGGAATACAGTGAGGACCGGTGCAATGCTCCTCCCTGATTTGACCCGTACTCATTCCTTGATATCACGAGCCGGTAGTAGAAGGCGTAACCGATATAATCTCTTTGAATGCCTTGAAGCAGTTGTCATATTAAACGCCACACGCAACTGGCGAGGTGCATCAGGCAGGAGCTGTGCTCCGACACTCACTGTCTCGCATGCGTGATCCCGCGAACTGCAAGCAAACTATGCAGCCGGATATCTCGGGTCACGCGCATTTTAGAAGAATTCAGTCGATTGGAACTGTGTAGAAACATGCATACCCGTAACACTTCAATATATATGTGTCTGCTCGCTTGCTGAAGCCAATAAAAAAACTCATAATTAACTTTTAGCGGTTAATGGTCACTAGATAAAATAGGTTTGATTAGTCACTTCTCCCCCTCGTTCATTTCTTGATTAGAGTATCGAATCCGGCAGGTTTAATGCCTTCCCATACACAGATTTTCGAGACTTTATTGGTCTGCTTCAAACGTCTACGTGGTATACTTGGCGCCAACGAAAAAGAAAAAACAAGGTCTTCCACATTTGCCGTCATAGCCACGGGTGGCGCTGGCTAACGCATTTAGGATCAAACCTCGCATTCCCACGCTCAGAAATAAATATACACCAGAATGTGGTCGGGAAAGCAGCCAGGACTGGTATTGCATGACACGCGCATTGTGGAGGAAGAATGTTCGGCATTTATTTATTTTACATGTTTACACCCTGTCGAGTTACAAACTGTATACCGAGAGAGACTTGAGACGACGTGAAGGCAAATGACGTGACCATGCCATGGCGGTCTCGCTATTTTATTTGGAACTGTCAAAGCAGAGCGGTGGTGGCTGCAGTGTCCGAACCGCCAATGCAGCGTGCGACTGGCTCAGAAGGGGGGAAAAGAGGGGGGGGGGGTCTTTTTGATTTCGGGGAGGGCAGTCCCTAATATGGTAATTTTCCACAGTGAAAACAATTGGGGAGGGGGTAGAAGGGGGCACGGGCTTTGTGTGCTACCTCCTGGCGCGGCGCGATGGCTGGAAAATGACGATGATGACGGCGCTGTAACAGTACAAATGAAAATCCTCATGTTTTCTCTGAATGAGTTTATTTGAGCTTGCTTCTCATAGGATTTGCCCCTTTTCCTCACGCAGACTGTATACAAGGAAGTGAAACATCGGCAGGAAAACGCTCAACATGGGACAGTGCGTGCAAGCGGCAAACGAAATGGCGCACACTTAGCAATGCCCTCGGCGTGTTCGCATATACGGAGCACACATCGACGCGACGCGCGTCAGACGTGCAGAGGGGACATTACGACAGCACACCAACCCGTTAATGAGGGAGAGCCTGAATCAGCAGCAAGGCGCCGCCGGTGTTAACCCTTGCATGGCACATATGGGACCCTAACGCTGGCTCGTCACGCCATGTCTCGGCGCATGCAGCGCTTCGAGCGCCGTCCTTGCCGGGCATGCTCGGCGCATGAATACACGACCTGCGCATTAGCGGGTCTCCTCGTTGTTGGCTCGCAAACGCATTCGCGCTGACCTCCGCAGGCACAGCGTACGCTTGCACGCTGCGATGTCGCAAAGTGCATTACGGCGCGCGCAAACTGTTTCTCTGCATGACATTGACTAATGACACCTCAATGTAATGATGCTCTCTCGAGGCTTGGGCACTGTGTTGCCTGGCATGTTGTACGGGCATCTATACGGACGTGTTTTGCTTATTGGTTGTTTTTTTTCTTTCTTTCCTTCTTCAATAACGCGCGGACTCGTACTATACCTGTACACATCCACCACGGAGACCCTTTCCTCGTTACTAATGGCCGACGGGTGTCAATATTTGAAAATTGGTGCGCGTGCCTGCGTACGCGTTCATATGTACATGCGGGCTTCCTTATTACACGGTATACCGATTCGTTTATCACCCGGACACTCGTTGTCTGACGATGGCGATTTTATTTGTTTATAGGCGAATGTGGAACACATACAACACGCACTGTCCAAACGTGCTACTAAACAATTCATTTGTCGGCCGGTCGGTAGAGCGTAGATGAAATTAGTTTCGCATTGTTATAAGGGCGCTGAGTGACAGTGGGTGTATTTCTAGAAAGTGAGGGTCACCTTCGATTTGTTTCTAAGTTGGTGGTTATGTGCTTTCGCCGGTAAATTTTCGTAAGTTAACCTTACTACAGATACAATATATTGGTTTTAAAAATTCGTCGATGCCATTACGACATGATTTTCGCGAGCGCATCTGCTAACGGAAATGTGGGCATTCAACTTGCACTCGATAGGTGCATGTATAACTCGAGATTTGTACTCTAGCATGAGTATAAAATGCAAGATTTCCGTTAGCATTTGACAACGCTTCGAAATTAATACTTCCTTTCGTAGCTTTTTCTTGCTCCACTTACGCAAAAAGTGCGAAAAGATTAGAGCACGAAGTCAAACGCACCACTTTTATGAATCTGCTGTTTATTGCTATGAAACGAGCGTGCTCGAGATGTCTTGCAATTAGGGGCTGTTCCTTTAACGAGAATTACGCCGAATTACAGCTTATTTTTTTGGCAGAAACGTGTGCGATCCTTAGCAGGAGAATTATCGTTTTTTTTTTGTATAAATAACTTCCTATATCTTGCATACTTACTCCGTCTTGCTATAACGATGTGTGTATGGAAAAAAAGAAATGTCACTTAATATTACGTTTCATCCGAGTCCTGATGGCCGTACTTCTATGATTCGATTGCACTAACATTTGTCAGCTATCAGTTAATCGGTTACTTCCGACGCAGTTCTCGCAAGAAAATATCACTGGGCGCGTGCTTTACTGTTGTTTCATACGCTGTGTGCGTCTTCTGCCGGTTAACTTTCAGATAAGAGTGTCATCCACCGAAGCATAAATGGGCAGCAGTGTATGGCCTCAATTGCCGTCGGTTTTGACAAGTAAGGTCACGTTTCCAGCACAATGCACGCGTGTGGCCACAAAATAAGAGAGAGGCATTAGGTGATGTCGAATGTGTATCATGTGACCATAGGGTGTTTGATGCAATCATTCGCAGTAAATTTTATATGTGCGTATTAAGCAACTTGAAGGATGGAACACGGATATTTAGTCCGCATCTAATGGCCGTGCAAACCGGAGGGATCACGTTTTTGTAAATGATGACTTCCAGTAGTGCCTTGATTGCTGTTTTTCTATGTTGTATACCTACTGGAAAGAGGTTCGAAAGATAACTGCAACAGCACCGAGGCAGAAAAATACACTGCCAATGCACGTTTTCTGCGATGCTTCTCCAAACAAGTTACGGTGACACTGCTCCAGTTCTCCCACTGCTTCATTACTGGTGTTGAGGACAGCGTGGAATTACAGTTGTTTCAGTTTATCTTCATGTTATGTGATTCAACTTAACAAACTATAACATCGGTTTCGTAAGACCAACATCGGTCTCTAGGCATGTCGTCCCTATGCATAGGGGCGGCACGCCTATATAGAGCGATATGCCCCGGCTAATTTTATCCGTCCACGTGAGGTGTATGGATTTGCACATAAATCTAAAGTACGCAAAAGATTTTAGATTCCCCCTAAACTGAGCGACGAAACTGTGGTCGGAAATCGAACCCACAGCCTCTGGATCACCAGGTGAACTAATGCATGCATATTCACAAAACCATCACGAAAAGAAAGCCATCATACCTTTGTGTGTGTCTGGACATGCTCACGGGACGGCTTTATGCTCTACCATAGTAGAGTACCCTGTACTCTAAATCGTTACCCTCTTTTTCTAACCCCCCCCCCAATCTTTTCTTGACAAGAGCTGTACGTATTTTCTTTGTTGTAAAAGGCTTGATAAAAGGCTTCAGCAAAGTGTCGGTTCATGCAGATTTGAGCATATGCCTTGGGCCAGCATAATGATTCTTTAGTCTTTTATTGCATGCTTACTTTAAAATCAGTGATCATCGACGAGAAAGTTTTGCCTACTAACAGGGTCGGATTAACAATACTGGAAGGCCAAGTTCAATAATAATAATAATAATAATAATAATAACAACAATAATAATATTAATAATAATAATAATAATAATAATAATAATAACAACAAGGGAGCCCCTAACCCTGCCACCTTTCTTTCCCGCTTTGCCACTTAGACATGCATGCTTGAGACTTGACTGCTTTTTAGATTTCGATTACAAGGAACATAAGCCCTATCTTATTCTAAGCCTCTGCGGGGTGTTTAATATGCACCATCATCATACCGATTTTTTTTCATTCAGTGCATTAAACAATATTTCAAACAGGAACCACTCTCTATGCGCCTTCGCATTGCGTGTTATACCGCAGCTGCTAAAATCCTTGTCAGGCTGCTGTATATATGTGTCAATCCACTGGATCAGCTCCTTCCCTCTACACGATGCATGATCTTGGGCGAATAAAATGTTTTTAAGGCGATTTCGCTAAGAGCTGAATTCGCCGAAATTCCGGCGTCGACGTCGTTGGTTGTTAGCGAACAATCATCATCTTATGCGTAACCGAAAAGTCGAACACAATTCAATTCAAAAATTATTAAAAATTATGGGTCACAGTAGGAATCTAACCCGGGTCGTTTTCGTGGCAAGCGGATGTTATACCACAAGTCCACGCGTCTTTTTTTTTTATTTCCTATTCACACACGGTATGACGTGGTAAGTGCATTGCAATACAGAACAAAGCTGACAGAACACTCACCGCGGCTGTCAAGCAGTGCAAAAGCGCATCTCAGCTTTAAACTCCTTCATATAGTAAGCTACCCTTTCTGACCATGAAGGAGCACCTTCATTTTGGTCTTACTACCTCGAAAAACGTTGACATGCTTTTTGGGGGGTTACCTTTTGATTACATCATGATGACTGCCTTGCACATGGTGGTTGGTCTCCATGGCTGGATTTCACCGTGAATTTGACAGCAGAGCCCCAAGGCGGTTGTTGAAACGTTATTGAAACAAGTATCTGATATGGTGCTCAGACTCAAATTCAGAAGGTGGCTTTTCCTTTGAGTTTTCTTATATATTTCATTCAGCTTTCTTCTATCCTCTGTGACGCTGCACCGTATTTCCTTATGGACTATCGTACTATGTGTCTTTCCGATGCTTATTTTTCGATGGAATGGAAAATAATTGAGGCCCGTACACTTAAATTCAGGTGCTCTTTAAAGAAACCCAGGTGGTTTAAATTTCCAGAGCCCTCCACAACGGGCTCCCCTCATAATCACGTCGCCATTTTGAAACGTGAAACCCCACAAATTATTTTTTTCTCTCCCAACATCAAACCGCTATCACCCTGCAACGGTCACCGACGCCGTATAATAAATACCTCACAGGCTAGCGGTGGCTCTTACCCGAAAGTGCGATTATCTGAAGACTACATAATTTCCAAAATTTAGTACCACGTTCGTATAAGCTAATCTGGTGGCGTAAAAAAACTGAGAAAGCAAAAGAGGATGAACAACATCCTGCGGTACAAAGCGATTATCAGACTCGAAAATGACACCCTACGCTCGACATGTCGACAAGATAAGCTGCTACACGCGACCGGAGCGCCGCTAGCGGCAGCCAGCCGCGTTGTCAGGTCGCGGCGTTTCGCCTTATATGTGCCGCCAGCCAGCTCGAGGGCACGGTCAACCAATTATGTCATGATACACGCCACTGGTGCCGCGCCGTAGCCATTACCACTACAACGCCGAGCGGGAAGGACCGTTCTCATACATATACATGGTCCACAAATATATATGTGCTGCAGCCTGAGCAGTATATATATATATACACAGAGGCCTTTCATCGCCTCCTACCCGAGCTGCATAGCCCGGGGGTAATCGTACCGAAGCGCGCCTATCCTCTTCTCGCAATCGTGCGTGTGTGTGCTCGCGAGACATACACGCACGCACGCTCGCGCGAGCACATGAACGAAATAAACAAGGCGCCTTCGTATAATACCGCGCAGAGTATACACATATACAGTATACACGTACACACGGGAGCTGTCGATGAAATATATAGCCCTGCACGGACGCTCTTCACGCCTGCATGCAATTTTCCAGCAAAACCGTCTCACCCCTCCTCGCACCGTCTTTCGGTGCTTCGGGGCTTCAACTGTGTGCACACACAAAAAAAAATAGAAAGAGCCCTGCAGAACGTAAATGGCGCGATCGGGCCGGTTCAGCGAGCATAGCTCTTTCGTAATGTATTGGAACAGCGGGTATGCAGCTTTGGTATTCGCATTGTGTCATACGTGTGCGCACACACCGTTGCGTTGAACGAGCATGAGATGCGTCTTGATGGAAGTGTATGTGCGTGTGTGAAGGGTGATGGCTGGCCGCAGATTTCGGGGGCTCCATATGGGTGCCACGTTATTCTTCGTTTCTTCGCTATAACGACTATTATACTGCACGTGTGTAGGAAAACACGAACCTGATTGAATTGCGAGAATGCTTAGGTGCCCGAAAACAGACAGAAAAGGGGATATAGTTGCGCGCTTCTTTCAGAATCAGATTTGTTTTATTATTGTTTAATTTTTTTGTAACACGTGTCACGAATTGTTTTTGCTGCTTGGATACTCTGAATGGGGTTGGTTCTGCAGCAGGGAAGATTTCTTAAATATGAGGTATGTGCGTTGTCTTCAGAAAAGCCTGCGCACTCAGTTAGGCGAGCCACCTGTTGCAAATTGCACCGCAATGGAGCATAGAGGAGCGTTTTTTTTTTTACCTATATGGGTACATTGACCGAGTGAAACTAAAATGCAGAAAAAGTAAAACAGGAACTATGCAGCATTACTGCTTGTCTAGTTCAGCTCCCTTATATAAGTTTTCTCCTAGGTCGAAGTTAGAGCTCTACCTTCTTCCGCGTTGTATTATGTCAAAAAACTACATAATACCAAGATCACATTAGTCCAAAAAGTATAAGAGTACAATCTATATTTACCTTGTCTACAACAGCCAGTCGGTCACTTCCACCATCGTTTTCTTGAAAAAATAAACAGACGCCAACGTCGTAGTGGTACCAGACATATAGTAGCACCACATGCTAGGTCCTTGTGCTATAATTCAAGCGTAAACGTTGGCTTTTAGTTAACGCCAGGTAGCAACTGTGAATGACACTAACGTGCACGGTCACGTGGTCAACAATTATATAGTCGGTTATAGCATAAGAATAAATACGCGCTCCACCCCAGTATACTGCAGCGCCCCTGTAATTTACCTGTGCAACAGAGCAATGAACGGTAATTTCCGTTCGAACCATAAGCACTTTTTCGCTGATAATTCAAATACTGCCCATATTATGCATAACATGCATAGTAATTGCGTTATCAGTGAGCTTTAATTCACGAAATAAAAATCTTCGTTTCTTGTTATGCATTATTGTTACGTTTCGCTCATCACAGAAGTCGCAATTTTTTATGTAATTTTCCAAGCAGTAAGATTGTTCGACTGAAAGCTGTCGAAACGAAACAGTGCCAGCACGTTCAAGTCATATGCTTGGAATAAGGGAAAGGTCCTGACGTTACCTAAATAAACGATTGCAATCGGTGGGACATTTATCAAAATTCTGCCTGGGTGGGACGGTGACTGCTGTCGGCGGAGCTTGCATTGATTCTTAGCCTGTAACTGAACAAGTGTGATTCAAGCTATACAAATGAACTGTATACAACGTTTAACAATGATAATCGCCAGTAGTTACGAGAGTCCCTCGTTAAGAGGTCCTATCCGTGGCTCCTTAGGATCGATTAAAGTTCATTCCGTCCTTTTGTCTGCCCCTCTGTACTTCCATCTGTCTGTCCGTCTGTCCCTCTGTATCTCCATCTGTCTGTCCGTCTGTCCCTCTGTATATCCATAGGTCTGTTCCTGTGTATCTCCATTGGTCTGTCCGTCTGTATCTCCATCTGTCCGTCTGTATCTCCGCTTCCCCCTCCGTCTGTATGTCCATCTGACCCTCCGTCTGCATGTCCCTCTGCCCATCTGTCTGTATGTCCTTCCTTCTGTTCGTCCGTCCATCTGTCTGTCATGATATAATTATAAAAAACGCCGCATAGAAGTGTTCCGGAAACTTCGACAACCTGGTGTTCTGAGACGTGTACACGTAATGCTAATATATACGCACACGACTATGTGCTTATTATTACCGTCGGGTACTTTGCCTTCGTCGAAATGTGGCTGTGGCGACAGGAATTTCATCCCGCAACCTTAGGGTCAGTAGTCGTGCACCATAACCTCCAGACCAGTGCGGCGATCTTGTTTACGAAGTTTTATTCCCAAGTAAAGAAACAACTGTCCCTAGAACGCAACGAGTAACTGCCTGAAAAGGTCACTGCCCAGCGCTGTTACACCTGCATCATTGCGAGCAATCGAGTTTCTTACTCGTTTATTCGTTCCCCACGTCTCTCTCCTTGCGGCAAATTTCACAAACACGCGAGAATCAAATGCAGCTCTCATCGTCTCGTACTCCTTCTCCCCGAATGCCCCCTGAGGACTAAAAGAAGTCACCAGAATCGCGTCGATCATCACTACAAACGTAGAGGACGAAACAAAAAGAAAAAAGAGAGAGTGAAATACTCATTGGTCTCGCGGCAACCCTAATGCGCGTACGCCAGATGACAGGCTTCGACAAATCGATTCCGAAGAGAGCGCGCTTGGCGAGGACCGCCGCGATGCGAGAACAGCGGCCCACCACCGCGAGCTCTGTCCCGCATGCAAAGGACTTACCGTGTGGCGTCGTCGGAGAACGCACTCACTGGGGGTGCACGAAAGCGCACGCATAGCGAAGAGGCGGAACGGATAGTGCGATCATCACCGCCTTCTTTTCTCTGAAGGAGACGAGCAAGTGAGGCGGAGGATTGAGAGGCCAGATTAGGACCGATGCCACCTCACTCAGCCAACTGAACGGAGGCAAATTATAAGAACGATAATAGAAAAACTAAAGGCAACAAAAGAAAACGTGGGGATATATATATATAGACTTGGGGTAAGAGGAACCAAGCGCGTGTCTCTTGGACGAGAAGCAGCTGCATCATCATCAGCCCCTTCCCCCCCCCCCTGCCCTACGCACCTTTTCTCTCTCTCTCTCTCTCTTTTCCGGTGGCAGCAGTAAGCGCGATGAAGCATGGCTCGCGCGCCTTGAAGACTCGAGGCGCCTGCGTAATTGTCGCAGCGGGGTAGCCCGATAATTGCCTACCCCGAGGCTACTCCCGCGGGGTGCAGGAGATCGCCGCCGCACATTCCGCGCGCAATCGTCTCACGCTTCTTCGAATCCCGTCGTTTTTTTGTCGTTGTTGTTGTTGTCGTTGTTGCTGCTGCTGCGTCTTTGGTTTGGTGCGCAGGCACTGAGTCGTTGGCGCTTATTCTACGCACCTTTACGGTCATCGAATGCGCGCGCCTTACGATGGCATCGTGCATCCATATAGACTATAGACAACGCGTACAAAGAGAGCCATTAAACCATGGAAGGCGCCGCCCTGAAAGAGCGGCGCGTTGGCAAGTTGCAAAAAGGTTGTCGGGGGTTTCTTTTCGATGGTGTTTGTAAAAAGACAAAGTATAGAAGACGGCCTCCCCATGACTTCCTCGTTTATAAAGTACTCGTCTTAATTTGCGATCATACCCGCCAGGCTTGACTCTCCTGGCAAAACGTTTTGATAAGTCGCTCAATTCCGTGCGACTGTTTGCGCTGTGTTTACTGCTGTAATGCGTCGTAACGTGCTGGAAGCCTTCACTTTGTCGTCTTATAATGCCAATTAGCTACACCCGTTGGTTACCCGGAGCGTCATTTTAAACTAGTAGAGGATGCTTTTGCGAGATAGTTAACGATCTTTTCGTAAGTTATCCCCTCAGAGGAACGAACGAGTGACTCCCATAAATCGTGCCTGCGTGAACGACCTGGCCCATCGTCAGCTCTGAATCCGGCAGGAATGGCACGCCTAAATTCAGCGAATCTGCCCTATGCAGAGATTTTTCTTTTCCTTGGCAGTTAACGTAAGCATCTGGCCTGTTGCTTTTCTTTCTTATTCAATTTTGTATTTCTTTACCCTTTGTCGCCGGTCGCTAAACGGGATGGCTTTTTGGTTCCCGCTGCTCTCCTCCTGGCATTTAATGAAACAAAGAAATGGACGACTGTAGAGCGGATGCCCAAATGTCACTACTATTCTCTTTCTCTTTTTAGGTCGTGGTCAGTGTTTCATACAATAATGCAATCTGTTATATACAGTACTACAAGAAACTACCGCGAAAGCATGTACAATTATGTAAATGGGGATGTGCATGACATGCACGACACAATTTTCTTGTTATGACCTGTCGCTAATGTTTTTCGTAAAGTCGTACCATGCCATACCAATTTTGGTACATATCAAGGTAATGAAATGACCACGCAAACAGCAATTCATTTTTTAAGTAAATGGCAGCGTGCATGGAATGCACGTCGTGATTTTCATGCAACGACTTTTCACTTATGTTTGTTATAAACCCACGTCACACCATACCATTATATTTATACATCAATTGTATTTATGTCAAATATGTAAATTGTATGTATGTATGTTTTTATGTATGTCGCCCCGCCGTGGTGGTCTAGTGGCTAAGGTACTCGGCTGCTGACCCGCTGGTCGCGGGCTTGAATCCCGGCGGTGGCGGCTGCATTTCTGATGGAGGTGTAAATGTTGTAGGCCCATGTGCTCAGATTTGGGTGCACGTTAAAGAACCCCAGGTGGTCGAAATTTCCGGAGCCCTCCACTACGGCGTCTCTCATAATCATATGGTGGTTTTGGGACGTTGAACCCCACATATCAATCATCATTTGTATGTATGTATGTATGTATGTATGTATGTATGTATGTATGTATGTATGTATGTATGTATGTATGTATGTATGTATGTATGTATGTATGTATGTAATTTTACAAGAAGGTCACAAAATTACAGTCATATGTGGCTAGACGGACAAAGAGACGCGCTCAAAGTATCGCTGGTTCGCACAGAAATGCTTCGTGAGAGAACAAAATTGAAACAAAGGTTCTAAAAAAATTGTTGTCAGATTAAGCAGCGCTTACTGGCCTTATACTGCGTGTTTTTGCGTCTGATTATCAGGTTATTCCATTGTTAGCTAATTGTGATTCGTGTACAAAAGCCACCCCAAAATTTTTCTGTATGGCAATAAGCTATATCAATGCCACAAAACGCAACGTTGTAGCATAAAAAATCACACATTCACGGCACTATAGTGCTGTGAATAGGCAAAATATAAGCAAAGCACACTTTTGCTGCAATAAATATAAGCAAATACACGCAAAGCACACTTTTGCTGCAAATTTAACAGGGATGATAGAGAGCAGGAACGAAACATACGAAGACATATCAACAGCGGCATCACCATGGGGGCGTCCTATATACCTATCGTTTCAGCATCGTGGCCCATGACGTATACTACGAACCCATTCTCGCGCGTCACTTCATCTCACTCAGTGTAATTGCACTCGATCGGCGATTAACCAGTGAATATGGAGCCATAATGGAGGCGCAATTGGCCGATCACGTTGACGTAGATTCGACAGCGTTGACAGTGGCTGCGATTGAGCACCGACTCGACCCCGTGGAGTGCTCCATGCTCAGCTACCGGGACTCGGGTCACGTGCTCCGAGCTATACAGGTCGGCCCGGGGGCGACGAAGTCGCCTTGCGATAACCATTATGCCTTGCATGGCCGCCGTTTCGTCATCATTGTGCTCCGAATCCCAAAGGCATACCGGGAGTCCCTGATCACTCCGGGCGGGCATCTCGGGGGACACCTAAATTAGACGCTCGATTGAGGAAACGCGCTCGTTGGTGGTCGGCTTCCGACGAGCCGCAGCCAACACTGGAAGTCAAGCGAAGCCAAGCGATAGTCGACTCTGGCTCGCTCTCTCCGCTTCCGTATTTATAATTTTTTTTGTCTTCGACGTACAACTCTGTTTCGCCGCATCCATCTTAAAAAGAAAGATCTTGGCGAAACGACGCTGTTTTTTGTTGTTGTTTTCTGATTCCAATCTTCTCTTGAGAAAGATAGGATTATTGGTTTCTCATCGATTATAATATACATTCGAGCAGGCAAGCTTCTTCACTGCTCGCGCGGGTCGGGAGCTGTCGATGTGAAGAAGTTTACGAGCGACCGGTGAATGAAGACGAGTTTTCTTTATTAAGCTTTTTTTTTTCGATTAGCCACCAACTTCCTCCTTCTTGCAAGCTCCTCACACTCCTTCTCTCGCGATCGCAGCAAATCTAATGCTTGCAAACGGGACGAGGTTGGATTTGACCGATCCACCGCTGATTACGTAGGATGTTGAGCTCGTGGTAAGACCGGCAGCGTGGAGTAGCAGTATAGATGCGCTCTCCAAAGCTCGCAGTTGTCTGCAGTTCTCCATCTTAATTTCGACTCGGATGGAATACTATATGCAAAGGAGGAAATTGACCCCGCCAGGCGACGCTCGCCGGACCCGATGCTTTTGGTTGACTGAACAGAAAATTGAAAAGTGGTTCTTGGTGTGCGCTGCCGAGGCTCGCATCAAGTGTGCTAAAATCTAATCAGCCCCGCATAAGAATAATTGAGGTCGGCAGCGTAGTTTATAGTTTAAGCTTCCCGATGTGGTATACGTAACGTAGGTGTACCTTTAGGTGCCCCAAAACGGGTTATATGTTGTTTTGGAGAAGGTGAAGCATGCGAAAATTTCACCTGTTCTTGCCGGCAAGTTAAGCCGCCACTGCGGAAGTTGTCAAAGAAGGTCGACTTTTTATTTAATATATATTGTATAACGACGCTTGCTGCCCCTGATTGCGTCTATTTTGATAATTGATGCGATTGACTAGTAACGGTCGACACCGTGGGTAATAGTTGACTAGTAACCATTGCTAAAAAAGACAAAAACAAAAAGACACCTGATCAATTAAAATAAAGCCTGATGTCTGTTTAAATTGAAGTAGACTTCTAGGGTACTAAGAACTTGAAACTCCAAGTTAAATGCTATAGAACGTGCACTAAAGGCAAAACTCAGGCGAGAAAATGCGCAAGCGCATAATAAACGTCTTTATTTCTGCGGGAAAGATTTTTTTATTTCGTGCGCTGTTATATAACGTAGAAGAGTAGGTGCTTCAATCGTCATAAGATTTGCTGCAGCCTTATTCACATCTCTCATTTTTCATGAACATAGCCAACATATTCACATATTTTTCATTAAACAATAGCATACAGTGAAGATACTAAAAACAAAAGTCATGCCTCTAGTGGATCGTACACACCAAGCAGAAGTAACTTCATATAGGCAAACATCTAAATGCGCGACATCTAGAAGCACAGAAAATATCTTTCAGATCAGCAATAAAGGTGCTGCCAGACCACAAGTGAGAAATAACTGTAAATTCAGTGACGGTCACTGAAACAACGAACGTATGACAGCTGGAATTATCCTTCTGCTTGTTTTTTTATTAATTGTGCGTGTTTCGCAGTGACGCTGGCCACCCGAACCGACTTGGTTAACTTATTTTGAGAGCTTGCGCCTCCTTGTATGTGACAAACAATACGAAAATAGTAATTATGGCCACAAACAGCTGAGTCAGTCACTGCCTGGAACAAAAGCCATCGACGTAAATGACAGTTCTTCTTCTGAAATATTCGCGAAAGGAAGTACAAGGACCCTGCGCCATCACTGGGCAGAATTCAAGAGAAAGCATGAAAGGGGCAGCTGCGGTCAAAGAAAGCGATCTTATCCATCACACAGCGACCGAAAGATTCGGGATGACGCGTCTACACAACCGCGAAATATTAATCACATCCTGAAGCAGCTGCATTGCCGAAATTTTCCCTCCTCAATCTATTGTCTAGCTCGATGAATAAAGTAGTGCAGTGCATTTAATAAAAAAAAGAAAGAGGCATGTTTTAGATTGAAATCACCATAACACGCCCCGGGCGCGTGTATTTACCGCCCTTATGCCTGCAACTTTTTCAGCCGTCAAGTCTCTTAGCGTCGGGCAGTTAAAGTCGACCAATGATTCGTGTATACTATACACGCGAAAGCTGCATGTCAAAGCAGGCTGCTATTGTTTTTGGGCACCTTTTATGCATTCTTCCTTTTCCCATCGACACTCATATTAGGTGGACGGTAGTGCACCAAGTTTAAAGAAACTAAGCCGTTCGCGCAGCTCGTCCTCTGCGTCATTCTTTGTGATATGTTTTGGATTCTATTATACACGACTGCATGCAGGGCTCATTTCGGTGACAACATCTCGTTATAACTTATTCTGGGCATCGTCATTGTTCACTTGCCAAAAAACTTTCATAAAATCAAGCGTAATCCTACATATAACAAAGGCAAAGAAAAATAAAGCTTTATTGTTTGTTTTCCATTCCAAGACGCTCTCCTTAACCAGATAGCTGCGCCTTGCAAGGCTTTCAGATTGATGCGAAGAGCGGAGTCTTTACAAAGCGCATCAGGAGCCACCTTGCAGTCGACATGACCAGATCACCTTGCTTCACAGCCTGTATCCGCGAGTGGCCTGCCCGTGATTTGATCAAGCCGGCGGGTTGTTTTCAGTGGCGCTATTTTCGGGTGCGTCTTTCTCTCTTTTGCGTGATTGCTTTGCGTGGAGTTTCACTTGCGAAGTCGGTAATCGGATTAAGCGGCCCGCCGTATAGGGGAGGTATTCCAGAAATTTCGGCCCCCTGGGGTTTTCTAACGCGCACTGACATTGCATAGTACATGGACCTGTAGCCGGGATCGAACTTGCAACCTTCGGGTGGGCAGCCGTGCTCCGTAACCATGCAACTCCGGCAGGCGAGAGCGACGAACAAAGATGGGTTATGACTTTAGCGATCGCGTCCTGAGATACGTGTCTCTGGCTCGATGCCAGACACTGCGGACACATATATTATAATAGGAGTAAGCCAAATAATTTGGACAAAGAACGCAACACTTGAATGATGCAAAGAACGCAATACTTGACTCATGCAGCTGCATATAACTGCCAAGCGTCGTCATTGAAATTTCGTATTAAAATGAAATCTATAAATTGGAAACCTGCCCTCAAAAGGAGCGAGTATCATTCGAAAATCAGTGCTCGTGAAAGATGTTCACATCCTTCACCAGAAAACTATGCTCAACTATGGCCGAGATAGCCGATGTATTGGCAGATATCATTTGAACAAGGGCGCCAAACAAATAACAATCACGGAGATATAAATTAGAAGTAACAAACAAGAAACTCAATTAATGTATAGGGGTTATACTGTCGTCCATTTTAAATGTTTCACATTTACGTCACAATTAATGCTAAAAACATACCCTACACTTTTCTTCGCTATGTTGTCTGTTGTTCCAATTGATGTTGTGATTCACTAAGAAAAACGAACCCTTAAAAGTTCCCATCGTTCTTGCATTCACAGAAGTATTCAGGCTGATCGAGGGTAGCAAATCTAGCAAAAGCTCTCGAAATGGGTCCTTATAGAGCCAATTGGCGCGTAATGACAGCACATGCAATATTCGAGTCCAGCAAGGACCTGATGAAACTGAATGTGGAAATTATATATATATATATATATATATATATATATATATATATATATATATATATATATATATATATATATATATATATATATATATATATATATATATATATATATATGAACATAAGGCCCGTGGCACTTTTATGAATTTTATGAGCAGTTGACTCGTAACCGTCTGTGTGTTAATTTAACTTTTCATTTGTCATCTTAGCCCCGCCGCGGTGGTCTAGTGGCTAAGGTACTCGGCTGCTGACCCGCAGGTCGCGCGTTCAAATCCCGGCTGCGGCGGCTGCATTTCCGATGGAGGCAGAAATGTTGTAGGCCCGTGTGCTCAGATTTGGGTGCACGTTAAAGAACCCCAGGTGGTCGAAATTTCCGGAGCCCTCCACTACGGCGTCTCTCATAATCATATGGTGGTTTTGGGACGTTAAACCCAACAAATCAATCAATCAATCATTTGTCATATTATCCACTTTCCACTTTTTCTAAAAGCTTTACTTTATTTCATAATATACCACGCCCCCCCCCCCCCTGTTTGAAATACACAGATAATATGAAAAAAGCTGCAAAGTCAAACGCTCAGAATGAGCTCAGAAATAGATGCTGCCCTGGTCTCCATTCGGTCTCTCATTCTCTGTAATGCATGGCTCAAAGACTGCGCTCACTGGACAGTCCGCTCTATTCGCGCACACAGGCGCACTTTGAAATTTCGCTGACATGAAGTGAATTTAATGATTAACGACCCCAAAGTCGCATAATTTCACTCAACAAAGCGCCGCGCGGCGACCAACCTCTGGACTTGTACGCAAACAGCTAGCGGCAATACCCGCAGAAAATTTCCGCCAGTCGTCATTCTGTTTTTTTCCTTTCAAAACTAGGCTTTTATGGTTGACACGTGACCGGCTCGGAGGTGAAAAAATAAATGCGTCGCAATGCTTCTCTACCTAAAGTATTTCCAAAGCGCGGACATTGGTCGGCTCTCGTGGTTGGCCTTACGGGCTGTATACAAACCGCGCTCGATGTCGCAATACAGCCGTGTTCGACCCACACCGCGTGCCAGACGCGACCGGCTAAGTCTTACAACACCACTCGCTCTCTTTCGAATCTATAGTGTCTTCAAAAGGGGCGCCGCCGCTCTTACTGCGTGCGACTGCGTTCGGAGCAGGTGCGAGTGCACATCGCGCGCCAACGGTCCACTCTTTAGGGACGGCGCGGGCTGACCACTCTTTCATTCACCAGCGTCGCATAAGCGCAGCTCGTGAGTGAAAGAAAGAAATATATACATACGAGTAATAATGAGGAGGCCGACGCAACGGGTTGCCGTTGCCCAACGCGTTCCGCGTTAGTACGTGGAGACTGAATTCACGCGCGCGACCAATGGGCGCCCGCTAAGCGTCCACAGCGCGCCTGCAGCGCTTCGAAGACGTGGCGGCGGGGGGTCAAACCACGAGTGCTCGCACAGCGAGTGCGCATGCGCGCCTTTGATGCGAGCCGCCACTGCCGCCCGCGGCAAAGCGACCCCTCGTCGAAAAGATCGGAGGTCAAAGGCGCCCCTTGATCGCGCGCACCTGGCCTACCCAAAGGCCCCGCCTGGGCACGTTTTTGCGCGGATACAGTTCTGTAAAGGTTCGGCCACAACTCACCTACAAGTGAGTGCCCGGTTCGCTTCTTTCAATAAATACTCCTTCTGGAGTATTTCAGTTGCATCTGTATGTACAAAATTTCCATGCTGCCAATTTTCCACGTCCTTCCTCCTCCTTTATCGCCCCCCCCTCCTTCTCCGCTTTTCGAAAATAGAAGGATTCAGTTCTATGACTGCCACGTCGTGCTTGCTTCTTTGGCCTGTTATACAATTCATGCAGGGTTCAAACGAAAATGGGCCCCATGCGCCCCTTGTGGTGAACTTTGGCATCACTAATTAAGGACTTTCAGATCTCGAGAGCTGAACCGTAAGGGCGAATTGAAAGGAGCTATAAAGTAAAGCAAATAGCTTGATAAAACTTGAACACTTTGGTTGTGTAGTGTTGAAAGGTAATTTTGGAAAAGTGATTGCCTATACAAACACTACTTCATGAATGGAGAGCACAGGCAACCGAGAATGATGGCCAGCAGTTTATCTTGATATGTACAGTACCATCCACTGTCAAAGGAAACACTACAGTGAACACCGTTGATATTACCGCCCCTAAAGTAGCAAATGCATGAGTAAACAATGTTCATGCGTCACACTAGTCTGTCAAAGGAAGTCAAAACTGTCAAGCAGTGGTAGTCTCATGCAAATCAAAGCTACTGAGTGTTTGCAAGAGAGTGAAATCCAAACATACCGTTCACGAAAGTGTTTCATTTAACAGCAAATCCGTCTGTACAGTACACATGGTCAGTCTGGCGTTTACAAATGTGGCTTGACACTCGAAAAAAAAAAGGTTGGAAATTGGCTCCTACAGTTATAACAGTAGCTTCCTTTGATCAGGTGTGGTGGTCTTTTTCAAAAGTACGCTACCTCTGAATTTAGTATGAACGCGTGCATCTGCTCATAGACCCTGCACTACCCAGTGGAGAAACTACACCGAGCTCCTTCAGTAACACGTATACCCTCCGCAGATTTCGTAAGTAAACCTGCTGCTTCGAAAGTATATGTAAGACGCAGTATACGCGAATGACGATATATTCACAATGAACGCGAACAAGTGGTACGCTTTATTCACTCGCAGTCTGAGTGCATATGCTTATTACCGTATATTTAATTCTAATGCAGGGGTTTAATAGATATATCAGTCCAGAGTGAGTCGCTCGTGTTTGTAATTTTGATATGAAGGACCCACAGCTGGCTCCTGTATTGCAGGCTCTGTCGTAAGGTATATCTCGTGTCGCCTTCAGTTCAGTAATCTGCCCGGTCAACTTCAGTAAGATTACATGCAGTACCACTACCAGTTGGTATCTGTTGATAAATGTTCCAGCGTAAAAAAAACCTGACAGTGATTATGAGCCACAAGATTTCTCTCATTGACAAAGGCAACAAAGTTTGATGATGCCTCGAAAATATATTTTCCTTTCAGACCTATATATGCATAGTCACCAAGACATGCCATTTATAAGTTTTACTGTGCAATTGTGGCAAAATGTTTCCATGCTTCATATTCAGCACAGTTGAAAATGAGTATTTTTTGAAGCCATGTATGTGTGTATACGCGATTAATTTGTGCAGCGTCTCTGCTGATATTCAGCATTACTATCAGCGTAACCCCGATTCGCGTTTATCCGCACGCCTATTCACACGTATTCCAAAGCAGTACTATTCATACACTTCAAGATTTATTGATCAGAGGCGTGGATTGCGTAGGCGGATGCGTTGACTCCCCCCGCCCCCCACCACGATCAATTATTCCGAGAAACTTTTTTCATAAATATATCATGTCGTTTCTTTCAAGAAAGATGAACCACTGGATTGCAAGCACTCGTATCGTTTCCGAAGGCACTATGTCAAACAGCGGCAGGAAAAGCACCAATTACGGGATATAACGGTGTTAAAAAGATTGACAGGTCGAAAAAGCTAATTTTAGGCTAAGGTACTCATGAGTGGACTCCCCTAAACTCACTCAATATGCAAATCGAGCCGCGAGTGTTAATGAGCCCGGGCAATTAATGTCTTGGTGAGTCCGAGTCCGAGTCAGTCCGGCTCAGGAAAAGTGAGTCCTGAACGCAAAACATACTTCATGAGTGAGTCTGAGGGAGCTCCACAAATTTTTCCGGTTTGTGCAGCATCCCGCTGCGTCTGATGCCGAAAATCGCGACAGACTTTGTTGTTGCTTTCGTTGTTCTTACAACGTAAACAGCTCCTTGCCAGCTGCTTTCTTATTATTTTATTTTTAGCTCCTTCGATCGTCATCTTCCGCACTGCGCCGTCATCACCCGCAGCACAGGACTTAAACATTGCCATCCAATATTCCCGGCACGATGTCGATGAAGCTAGAGCAGGCAGTTTTCCTAATGAGATCACGGGTGCTACAACGATGTATAGCAGAGTAAGAGAACTTAGATAGTTGACACGTGTTCATGCTAAACCACTGCGCGTGCAAAGATGGACAAAATAGAGACAGAATCGTTGCTCATGATGTTTCGACCTCTAATTTGCGTCCACGTTTCCGCGCCCAATTTTTCAGCATGACAATATTGTGTAAACTGAGTCGTTTGGTCCAAACAATTCACGAGGGAGTGCATATAAGATGTTTCATCGTCAACGATGTCAACATCAGCAGGTACGCATCCTGGCCCCGCCGCGATGGTCTAGTGGCTAAGGTACTCGGCTGCTGACCCGCAGGTCGCGGGTTCGAATCCCGGCTGCGGCAGCTGCATTTCCGATGGAGGCGGAAATGTTGTAGGCCCGTGTGCTCAGGTTTGGGTGCACGTTAAAGAACCCCAGGTGGTCGAAATTTCCGGAGCCCTCCACTACGGCGTCTCTTATAATCATATGGTGGTTTTGGGACGTTAAACCCCGCATATCAATCAATCAATCAATCAAGCAGGTACGCATCCTGACACCTCAACCAGTTCTTCTAGGTTAACCTCCCTGTCTCTTCCTTTTATTCATTGATCTCTCTCTCTTTCTCAGCACGGCTCGCTCGTACAAACATCGGTAAACGAAGCGCTTCGTGAACGAGACAGGCCACTCTTTCCGCGGTTCGCGCAAGCGTAACCCGGCTAAACACGTATCACCGGGATACGCGAGGTTCCGCGTGTTTTCCGTCACTCGGTGCGCCTAACAAAGGAAGCCCGACGTGTACCCGTGTGTTCACACACTCATGCATGCGCGCTCTTTGCCCGTAACGCGTATAATACTGACGGCGCGCGCGAGCATGCGCGCGTCCGAATGACTGCGCCGTCGCCCATGCATTGTGACTTCCCATTGTGCGGCTTGGCAGCACAATGCTGCTCTAAAGCCCGGCCCCTGCGCAAACAGCCTGTCACCGACGCCGCTGCTGCTTACGCTGCTCGCCTCGCAGCGGGGAATTCCATTGTGCGCTCGCAGAGTTGGAGGTCTCGTGCGCGCGCCTTTAGCTGCCGCTAGTGACGAGGCACGAGTACGGCGACCCTTCCGTGTTTTGTCGGGGCGTCTAGTCGATGCATCCATCTTCCCGACCGAATGCGCATACTTTTGACTGTACGCTGTCGAAATCGAGGTTTTTTCCGGTTCCTTCAGTGATAGGCTTTTTCCAATGGCGTGCACGCCCACCACGGTGGACTGATGCATGCTTATCGCGCTTGACTGCTGAACCGAAGCTCGCGAGACCAAATACCAACGTGATTACATTTACGCACACGTTGAAGGATGCAGGTAATGCACAAACGTCCAGAACAATAGCGGGGTGGGGGTGGAGTGGTTTTAAAATAGGAGAAAAGAGGAGAAAAGCGAGCCCTGCAACTGTCGGCAGCTAAGTGCAAAAAGTGAGCCCTGTAACTGTCGGCAGCTACGTGCAACACCTCACCAGTAGCTCACGGGGGAATCGGATAAGGGGGGATTAAAAAGTACACAGTGAGAAATTAAGATTGAGAAAAGAAAAACAAGGTCTAAAGAGTCTGATGACTGGGCATCGCTTGGCGAGAGCTACACGGAACCAAAAGTTCGCGGATGGTAGACCGATCGACGAGAGCTCTATGCTAGCGTCGGAGATAGCGGACGACTCAGTTGTTCACCACGGAGTACACCAAGCGCTCCCCGGCGTCTGAACGACGGCGTCTAACATAATCATATCATTGTTTTGGCACGTGAAACCTCAACAATTATTTTATCTTTCCAAATACCTTTACTCGAAGGCATACAAACTGTCACCGCCTTTGGCAGCTGCGGCCAAGCATGTTTGAAAAGACATATGATAATCAGTTTGCCTAATAGTAATGGACAGATATCATATATGGCGCCAACCTTTGCCACTGCTTGGAATCTAAAATGAATATGAGCCTAACGAGGGATATTTTTTTTACTAATTCTTAATTTTTTTTAGTCATTTTGTTGTGATACCTCAGACATGGTAATTGAATTTGGCAGTTTTAGTGCTAAACTCACAATACGATCATGAGGCATGTCAATTTCGGAAGTGTTCGAAAAATGGAGAGGTGCTGGAACAAGACGCTAATGGAAGTAAGCAATAGCCGAAAGGTTACCAAGGTTAAGCGGAAATAAGATTGATTGATTAACTGATTGATTGATTGATATCTGGGGTTTAACGTCCTAAAACAACCATATGATTATGAGAGACGCCGTAGTGGAGGGCTCCGGGAATATCGACCACCTGGGGTTCTTTAACATGCACCCAAATATGAGCACACGGGCCTACAGCATTTTCACCTCCATTGAAGAGAGAAGAAGGTACATGAAGCAATGTGCGATCCGTTGAAGCAGTACGATTGAAGTTGTCTGCACGCACGTACAGCAGAAAATACCTAAAGCTGGCTTTTCCGCAACAAGACGCAGCGGGGGGACAAGCCTGCTTGCGGGTTTTAGTCCTTCCGTTATGGCGAGATGTGTATGTCTAAAGTATTTAGACGTGTTCCTCACGAAATTCATCACAATGTTAGGGACTATAATATTTACGTATCATATTTACGTATTTACGTTTACGTTAGATTGCCACTATCCCTCGAGAAAAAGGTATATAACAGCTGTATCTTGCCGGTACTTAACTACGGAGCAGAAGCCTGGAGACTTACAAAGAGGGTTCAGCTTAAATTGAGGACGACGCAGCGAGCAATGGAAAGAAAAATGGTAGGTGTAACCTTAAGATACAAGAAGAGAGCAGAGTGGATTAGGGGACAAACGGGGGTTAAGGATATCATAGTTGAAATAAAGAAGAGGAAATGGACATGGGCCGGGCATGTAGCGCGTAGACAGGATAACCGCTGGTCATTAAGGGTAACTAACTGGATTCCCAGAGAAGGGAAGCGGGTTAGGGGGAGACAGAAGGTTAGGTGGGCAGACGAGATTAAGAAGTTTGCGGGTGTAAATTGGCAGCAGCAAGCACGTGACCGGGTTAACTGGCGGAACATAGGACAGGCCTTTGTCCTGCAGTGGACGTAGTCAGGCTGATGATGATGATGATTATGATGATGATGATGATGATGATGATGATGATGATGATGATGATATTTACGTTCGCTACGAGATCTCCTTGGCCGCCTCATAACTGACTTCTAAGTTGTTGTAGGTGCGCATGAGCACGCCTCAAGCGCACTGCACAAGAGACGGCACGCACGAGAATACTGCAGAATAGGCGCTTTCCTTTAAGTTTTAGAAAAAAATGTAACAGTTATGCCTACAAATAAGCCGCAAATATTTGCCACAATCGAACGTATTCACCCCCAAATAAGCTTGCCTAGTATGTGGTTGGTGAGCCATAATATTTTTGAAGCAGCGCACAACTACGCTGACACGTCTTTCGTGGCTTTTTCATTAATATCACGGCTCAATAGACAACAGCACTGCCAATACTGCGAATTTGGCACTCAATAACTCACCTGCATCCGGATCCAATTAATCGAAACGTATCTTGCGTTTGCCGCATCAGTTCCAACACGGGATCGATTACACTGACTACAGTTTTGAAAACAAGCCACAGTGCTGTTAAGTGTATAATCATAAAATTTGATGCAGCAAAACGCTTATTGGGCACGGCGAAGAAGAGTCGCATCTAGACTGAAGTATAACTGAGCTGTTCTGGCAATAGTTAGCTTGATACAATTACTCAAAGGCAGTTATGAATGAACGATGGGTGACTGAATACAAACGCGTATAATGCAACGCGTCGAAATATTATATATATATATATATATATATATATATATATATATATATATATATATATATATATATATATATATATATATATATATATATATATATATTCAACATATCTCTCCTTATATGTATGACATAAGCGCGACAGCATGCAGAGCTACGTGACAATTATTCCTAAAAATCCAGAAAAATGTAGGCCAACATACATGCGGCTATATTATTGTTCTTCGCGCACTAATCATGATGCCGGGCACTTCCTTATGCTGCAGTATAGTGTGCAAGTACAAAGCGTTGGCAGAGTATTTGAATTGTTGTAGCCGCGCAAACGCAATAGCGTACGTTCCCCACTGCACTTATTCTGGTCTACGTCAGATATTCCTAACTTTTAGGGGCGAAGCTCCTTATGGTGTGGCTTGGGCGTCTCTCGTAGTACGTAACCACCAGTGGCGCATACCCGAAATAGGTATAATATTTGACCTCCAAGGTGGTGCCGGTGAGAGATTTCTTCTGTGCGTTGTTTAACAATAAAAAATAGTGCTCAATGTACATGCCAATGGCTGTTAATAGGGAATGAGAGACAGGAGCGTTCGGCTTTTAGTCAACGCGCACGCTGCGATCCCCATTAGCAGCCATTGGCATGTTTATTGAGCACTATCGGACAAGAAAGGGTTGCTACATTATACTCGCTGGGTGTAACCTCCTTAGTTTTAGAAAGGTTTAGCGAGCGTTCAGCCGAAGGGCCATGAATACAATGAACTAGTATATACCATGAATGAATTCGAGGTGGTTAAAGGGGGGAAGCAGATACGAAGCGCAAGCCGTAAGAAATTAAAAGCTGAATCCTCCTGTCTCTCATTTCACATTAGCAGCCACTGGCATGTACATTGAGCACTATCTGACAGGAAAAGGTTGCTACGTTATACTCGCTGGGCGTAACCTCCTTGGTTTTAGAAAGCTTTAGCGAGCATTGGGCCGCAGTGCCATGAATACAGTGAACTAGTATATACCATCAACTCAAGGTGGTTGAAGGTGGGAAGTAGACCCGAAGCGCAAGCCGTAAGAAAGTGTGCGTGTGCCACCACTCGTTTAGTCATTGGAATGTCCACTGAATGGCGGTGCTTCTATATGGGGAATATATGATAAAAAGATGCGTTATGGTGGGACTTGGAGTGTTGAATAGATGGACGAACGGACACACAGACAGATGCATGGATGGACGCATGAACGGACGCAGGGGCGGATGCACGAACGAACGCAGGAACGGGCGCACGAACAGACGCATGGACGGTCACACAGACGGACGCATGGACGGACGAATGCTTCGCCCCACTCTCCATCACTCACTCCGTGGATATGCTGCCATTTTTTTTAATAATTAGGTTCGAAAAGTACGACTAAACGCGGACAGATAAGAACACGTGCGCTGACCCACAGTGCTAAGCGGGATGATACGGTGTGTGTCATATAAAAAGGATGGTGGAATGCCCAACGTATTCCTTCACACTACTGAAACTTATTATGATCCTCAACCAACTATGGGCCGCAAACATGCTTTTGCCAGTTTCATTACGTTTGCTTTCAGTTTCAGTTTTATTCATTCAAAGCATGAAGTTCGCAGTTAAAAGTATGCAAGCGAGGGTCCCAAAGTCGGGCGACTGCGGTGGAACTCTCATCTAAGAAGACAGTTCGCAGCAACAATTCGAAGCACGGGCGGCTTCCCCCTGTTCTGGTTCATTTCAATTGGTCTGGTTTACCCCGAAGAAAAAAAAATGCCATGCCACGCGGTGAAGCACTCGTATCTCTGAGGCTCCCGGAGGCGCCGTCCGGTCGACGGAAGGAAGGCCCGAAATCCGCGATCGCGTGCGGGGTAAGCACGAGCATCCGGGTCGCCTGCTTAGCCGCAGCGGCGCGCGTAATCGAATATGGCTCCTCGGCGCTGCTGTAATATCCCGTGTGGGAACAGAGAAGAAAAGGCTCCTTCGGCGGATCCTCCAGGAACGGAGGAGGGCCCATTGTTGGCTCCTCGGCATGACGAGCCAGCGGTCAGCGCGCGCCGGCCGTGTTAGCGCGCAGCGGCGGGGCGCCATTGTCATGGATCCGGACGCGGTCCGTCAATAAGGCCGCGCCTGACAATGACACATGCACTTTTGATTGCCCCTCGCCCACGGCGGGAGAGGGCTGGATGGATGGACGGACAGATCGGCGCCGTCCATGCTTAGCACGGATGCTGGGCAAGCAGGAGGCACGCAAGCGGAGACTCCGTGTGCCCCGCTGCACTTGCGTCTGTAGAACCCCCTCCTCCCACCACACGCACCTCCTCACCTTTCACACGTCGTGGAGGAACGCTGCCGTCTCGCAGTGGCTCAGATATAAAAATAAAAAGGACACCACGAAGATAGGTGGCAAAAAAAAGCGGCCGTAACATGCCTGAGAAGAGGCCTGCTTCGCGCGCTCCGCGGTAGCGGCGCCGTGGAATGCGGCTGTGAGTGTCCGGCGGAGCGCATTAGCGCATGCACCTGAGCGTTGGAGGGAGGGGGAGTACTCTAGCTAGGCGGGCAGCGTGCGGAGACGTTTCAATCGCTCTCGCGATGCGCTTCGTTTTCCCTTCTACCGCTGTGACCCCCCCCCCCCTTCCTGTCTTCTCCTCGCCTGCTTAAGTCGCCTCGCGTACGCGTAACGTGTTGTGCGGCAAAGAAACTTTGTAGGCGGTTCTTCTCGAACGGGGAACGGCGCGCCAGCCAGACGTGCGTGTGTGTACACGTTGCTCGTCCCGTTTGCGGAGATGCCTGAATGGCCCGGGAGCTCCGCCGGTGTGGGCGAGGAGTCCCGACTCGCTTCATCGGAATACGTGAGCCACGACTGGCGTAAACACGTGTGTGGGCATGTCACACACGCGAGCGTTCGCAGCGGAGCCAGACTGCATGCGTGCCGTGGTGTCTTAGCGTCGCGGATGTGTACCTACTCTCCAGAGTCTGCTCGTTTCCGTTCTATCACTTCTTATTCCCCTCCTTGCACTCCAAAAGACGGAATAAAGGAAAATAGAAAAGCTCGCGGAGACGGTGAAAGGATGGGCTTCCGGACGCCCAGATTGTGAGAAAATTCGCGACTCGGGCTACTCCACGTTTCATTCTTCCAGGAACATCGCGGTGGGCTCGCTATCGATTGTGCAGGTCCCACGAAATCGCACCACTCGCTTGCGTGTACCCGATGCTCGGCTTGAATTCGCGTGGCATGTTTGAATTCGCAGACGTGGCGCGTATATTTTCGATCAAAGTGACAAGGAAAATAAGGAGGATGTGGTTTCAGTGCACCGTCTGACACGGTTGAATTCATATAGAATGCAAAATGACGTTGTGGCCTTATGAAAAAAAATAAATGTATTCTCGCGGTCTCATATTGCACCAACATCTATTTATACACTTCAATATTTGGGCGCGTTTGCTCTTTTCTTTTTTTACTCACTAATCTATCCTCCCATTCGATAAATTGATCCCAATCAATCGCCAGACAGTTATCGTCGTCTTCTCGCTGTAGGAGAACGCAAAGGCCATAATAGAATGTATGCCGCAATTTCAATACCATGAGTCCCTGCGGGTGAGTTGGGATTGTCGCCGATTGGCGTCCAGCTGTTATCGCCGCGCCAGCTATATCGCTATTTTCGCGACACATTCAATTCATTTGTCCAACTATGACTAAATATCTGAATGACGTACCTTTCAAGTTTAGTACCTGAATAGCATATGTATAAATGTCTAGTTGCATCAACTGAACAACGATAGGCTACTATAGTTCGAATGAGTGACTGTAGTAAAAGGAGCTATCATGGCCTGTCTAAGACAACTTACGTCAAGTAATCAACGGGCGTTTGTTTCTCGATGTATAACGAACTGAACGCGCAGGATTCATACGCAATCGCCAAGCACTAACTATAACGGGTTCCTCGGCGCGTTACAAAACCGGACTACAGCAGTAACGATTGCGACGATTGTTCTTGCAAGCACCATACACCACACACAGGCAATAGCTAACCACCACGGCGATTGTAAATCAGTAATTATAAATATCATGCAAATGAGATTATCACGCTTTTGTAAAACTATATACGTTTTCACGTCGACGTCCATAAAGAGCACGTAAATTAAATTACAAAGTACTAAGATAACAATCTTTCACAAGTAATCATAGCCGTGAACACAACGAGTCGGGAGGGGGCAAAGGGAGCGCCTCCCCTCCTAATCATCTAAGTGGGTGGAGCGCCAAATCAGCCCCATAGCTTTACCGAGTCGTGCATGTCCCGGCGTCATTTAATATGCGTCTTTGTGGGCGTCATGTTTTCTGGCCATAATGGTAACCGATGTACCCTGATTTCGCATTCAAAATACTTCCGAAAGCCTGGGATCAGAGGGAAGCCACGCGAGCAGCACGTCAGTGCTTTCTCTCATTTTTGCATCGATTGTGAAGCTTGTTTCCTGCCCGACTCACCAAAAGAGAGTGCTCTGCTATGCTTAATTTTTTTCCCTTCCCGGACGCCTACGATAGTGGTAAACCAAAACAGAACGTTCCCACACAGCTGCTTTTATAATATCGTCAATTACATCTCAACTAGGCGAAGTATAAGGCGAAACCATGTCCAAATACTGCGACATATAATTGGCCAAAATGAAGGCAAAAGACGTGTCCTTTTTAAAGAGCTAAACATACGTGGCGACAATCAGTCATACAGTTGTTCTCTCAGCATATCACGACTCAAACTGACGCATTTACCGGGACAGTGCACCACAGAGCCGAGATTATGAAGGTCGAACTGAGTTGTTCAGAAAGCGCACAGAGACCGCAGAGGCATCAAGTTGTTTCACACTCGTCGTACAAAAAAGAAAAGCGTGCCTGTAGTCTTCGTGGGCGCAGTGCAGACAGCAAATCGAATTCTCCTCAGCACCGCAACAGGACTTGGTGCTCATGCAAATGACCGCGTAGCCGGGCAAGCCCGCGCAGCAGTCCGAGCACGGCGTGTCACGCATGCGGCTCGGCTCGCGTCCGGACGAGAGCAAATAGCGCCTGCCGTTCAATCTATTATTCAAACATAATTAAGCGTCGGGCCGCAGAGCGTACACACGCAGACCGACGGAGTGCAAGCGATAGACAGGAAGGTGAACGGCTGCTTTAAACTGGACAGCAAAGAAAAAAGAAAGAGAGAGAGAGAGAATTGAACGGGTGGCGGCACGCAATGGGCCGCAACCGATATATGCATATACGGTAGGTCAGCGATATCGGCGCAATTTAAGGGAGTGGAAGCAAATTCGAAAACTCGGACTCTAATATAGACGATATCGTGATGTCGCGAAACGGAGAAATGGAAGCGGTGGTATGATGCCGTTTCGAGCAAATGAAAACGAGTGGTCTGGGAGCAAAGAGGCGCGCCCCCCGTAGGAAATGACGAAACAATGCGCCTTGAAATGCTCTGTTTGTGCATCTAGCTCTCTATTTTTTTTCGTCGTTGGAAACATGTAGAGTGAGGGAGTAAGTGAGTAAGTGAGTGAGCTAGGTGAGTTGCGTGCCCTCCTGGAATGACCGCAAACGGGGTGAAAAGTGAAAGTGTGGTAAGCGGCGGGAACGTCTCTGCCCCAAGGTTTGAACACTGTAGGCATGCTTGATGTGTTGCGCGTGGTTGTTAAGGGAAAGCGACAGGAAAGGAGGGGAAAGGTATACGTTCAATACGCACGCTCCCCGCTGATTGATGTGGCAAATCAAATTTTCATCGGCGTAGCTTAATCCCGACTCGGCATGCAAGCCATCTCGTTAACGGGCGGTGCCGGGCCCCCTCTCTTTTCCGAGCAAGGCAATTTGCGCATCGACCTATGCTATCTTTTGTTGCCGCTGCATTGCACTGAACATACGCGTGCTGGTATAGAGCGTCCACGACAAAATGTCGGAGTTTATGTAATGTTGGTCCATGTAGGTGGGCTCTGTTATTGCGTCTGCGTGCACATAGCGTACGTGTTTGCTGAAGGTATGCAGGCACGCACACACACACACACACACACACACACACACACACACACACACACACGCACACACACACACACACATACACACACACATACACACACACACACACATTCCGCAGTGCCTTATAGCTTTGACGTTGCTCTACTATGTGAGTATGTCGCAGATTCGATTCTCGTTCCTGGCGGACACTCTTCTATGTCATGCTTGGGATGTGTGCCCACGTGGTCGAAAGAAATTCGGAATTTTTAATTATGGCGTCACTGATAACCGTTCTGTCTCCTTACTCAGCTGTCGTTAGCCGTGTAAGAGCATTTCGAAGAAAGGAAATAAGAGAGTTAGGCGCAATCTCATTAAAGAGATGCTACGCGCACTCGCTGAACAAAGAAGAAAAAAATAGTAAAGTTAGAAAAGGGCACATTAGTACATCATAAGCGTACGTCGTCACTGTTGATAAGGATTTCAGCATTGCCTCCTTATAAGCGATCGCGCCGATAGCTTGTGACTATTTGGAAACAAGATATCTATATGTAGTGTTTGAGGGAAGCTGGTAAACCAAAATTGGCTTGATGCAGAGGCTGCTTTTGTGGTCTTGTGGAATTTTATTGCTACACATTTAATTTACATTCTATCCCATGATGTCTGCATTTCAATTGAAAGGCGCAAATAACGCGCTCATATTTCACTCGCATTATTAGCGGGCGTCGTGTGGCTTTGTAACATTAAACAGACCACTCGATTACATTTGTTGTGAATTCTTTAGCAACATACGTAAATTTTGGTGGTTATGAGTAAACGCTCGTGCGTGTATCTCTATGGTGCGTCATGCCCAATTTGTTACGCCATGATTGGCAATGTGACTGCGACACATAACAGCTTCTCCCATTCTTAAAAAAAGTGTCAAATATCATAAGGGCAGACGACAAGTCGGGGGCGATAACTTTGCTCTTAATAGTAATTGCCAACAGCTATTTTCAATATGCTGAAAGATCACACTTATGTACAGCCACGGGTAATCGCCTGTTTATTCTGATTGAAATTGATCAGTCGAAATCAACATATTCGACCAACGCAATATATACAAGCAATGCCATGTAGAGGAGCTGTGCTATAAACTAATATTTATTGAGTGATTCCACTTTTTCCAATTTCTTGCTCATGACTGTACGTTGGCAAATGAAACAACTTCGAATGCACATAATTTCTGTAAGGTTACATTTATTTTTATGCAGTATGAAACAAAGTGAAAAATATAATGGCCCAGAAGAAAGAAAAATCAAAAGAAGTTCAGCCAAATCATTACCAATGTTACTCTAAATGTTAAAAAACGACTTTTTCATTTAAAAGACATACATACATACATACATACATACATACATACATACATACATACAGACAATACATACATACATACATACATACATACATACATACATACATACATACATACATACATACATACATACATACATACATACATACATACATACATACATACATACATACATACATACATACATACATACATACATACATACATACATACATACATACATACATACATACATACATACATACATACATACATACATACATACATACATACATACATACATACATACAATCAGGGAGTCGTTGCACGGTTTGAGTGCATATGGAATCGTCTGTAGTAAACGAAAAACCTCGAAGCCGACAGGCGGCGGTACGTGACTGCTTTTCGCCTGCTACATTATTCGCGCAATACATTTCGCTTCAAGTCGGAGCCGACTGACGCCCGCATGACTGCGAAACTTGTGGGACGAATGAAAATGAATGACGCGGACCTGTCACGGCCGTGAAAGAGCTTGATTAAAGCATGCCTCGTTCCAAACACGGCTGCGAAGCTCGGCGCTGTGCGTGGCTCATCATCCTTTATTGCTCGCCTACCAGCAGTTTATACAAACGGTAACAACGAGACAGAGGAGGCATAGAACAAAATAAAATACGGAGAAAGAGGAGCAAATTAGTCTCACTCTCCGTATATTCGGTGTCATTAGCATACCTTTTTGCGTGGAGAAGAAATTTCTATACGTGCTTTGAATGCATGCTGTTGTAACCAATAACGTCATGTCGACTACGAGTGGCATGTACTGACGATGACGTATTCGAAATGTTGTTTATAAAAGGGCACGACCGCTTTAGAATTCGACGCATGAACTTTTTGCACACTTCGCCTGCATTCATGTTGTATTCGGAGCTTGAAAGCACTTCGTGAATACATTCTTCGGCAGCTTTTACTCAACCATCATTTTCTTTCAATACCGCGACTATTTTGAAGCAGTAACACACGTTACCAAGCTAAACCACCGAGTGTATGGACCTAACAATAGACATTACCCAGCTTTACGCGCCTATGCATCGCTGGCAATCAGTGAATGCATGTTATTCAGACCTTCTACTGATACGCCTTGCTCGAGCTACATAAGGTTCATTATAATGTATAGAGGACCACTTGTTTGTCATGAGCCCGGGCATCTCGCCGTTTTGTTTAATAGGAATGTGTCTCGAGCTATCAATTTTACAAAATTCACGCGATTTAATTCAAAGAAAGCAGATAGGAACATACCACTTTCGCGAGATCATGAAATGTTAACATCGTGGTTGTAGTTTATGTATTTGAAAGTGAAAACAAAGTAGCAGTATTATGGTATGTGGAACCGAGCAATAAAAAAATCTGGCGATAGGGAATGTCGCTGGATGGAATACGGAATGTCACTAGAGCTACGATTTTGACATATGCTTGACGATGACGATGTACTTTTCATGGAGGCGCTGGTGACGCGTTCGATACAAAAAACGCGAGCGCTATGCAAGCGAGCTCGATGAGATTAACTTTTATAGTGTTTAACGCACCAGAACCACAATACAGTGATGCGTAACATGGTAGCTGGATGCTCCAACGCAATCATGACCAACTGAGGTTCTTCCGCTGCCGTATTGGTAGAGCATCGCAGGTGTTATGCGAACGTTACAGGTTTTATCCTTGCCGGCGGCAAGTTATCATTTCGGCCAAATTAGCTTTTTTTTAAACATTTATATCCCAACTGCTACATATAACAGCCCCACATATTCCTTGGCTTGATTGTGTTAGTTCCCATTATGTTGCGTCTAACAAAAAAAAAAAACGAGTGCTTTAAATTTATATTTTGTTCATATGAGTTTCTTGTATGTTCCGAGGACATTTGAAATAGCCACAAGTACAGGTATAGCATGCGCAGCGCCATTACAACGCAAGTTAATGTAACATCGACGCATATTTCGACGGCTCTCACAAGTGTAATGTGCCGCACTCACAGAACAGTCTGCGCCCATCCACGAGCCAGGTAGAGAAGCCAGGTATACCCCTTTATGCACAGAGCGGCCCTGACCTTGTCTGATTTCAGATGCGTTACGCAATGTACAACGCCAGCTGCCATTCCGTCACGGTTGGCCTCGAAACAATGCCGTGAACTATACAGGATTGATATTACAGTAGGTCTACTTTACCAACGCAGACTGCGCCCTCCGCGCAGTATACCGAGCCAGCAGCGCGCTACATGTGAACGAGCATGCAGGTGACGTCATGGCCTTATTCACGCACCGATGGTCGCGTTGCAGCCGTGGTTGCGCCGTGTGTGGTATGCGCGCTGTAACATTACAGCTGCATGTCTACGAAACCGAGATTAAAGTGCGGACGTGCTTGCTGGCGTATTGTTTCCGAGCGTGCATGAGTTCCTGTATACTATTGTGGACGGTGAGCTCCTGGACATATGAAGTCATGTTTGGAGGAGTGAGGTGGAAGAAAAGTCATGCCAGAAACACTCCTCCGTAATACGGCCTTTATAAAGGGCTTATTCTGTATATACGCGATCAAGCAGTTTCTTGGTATATCCTTGATGAACATGTACTCATTATAAAATTTGCGGATATCTGTCACTGCCACCTACTTGATATGGGGAATTATCAGTCTCTCAGGACTCCAATACATTTTTTGTCATGTCATGCCATCCTCACTCCAGTAAGCTGAGCTGCTCGCGAAACGGTCACTTGGTCAGAATTGTCTCCTTAACTCTTCCCCTATACGAAGACGAGCTGAGCTAGTCGAAGCGATGAAGCGATTCGTTTTGCTGAGTTCTCCTTCATTTGAGCAGTAAATAGTTGTAAGATCACTCCAAGAGTGCATTTCAGTTGAAATTCATGCTTGTACTTGGAATGTCTAATTTTCGGCACAAAACAAAAAAAAATACGTAGGTAAAAGATTAATCAGTCGTTTTATACATGAATTCCACGTGCGCGATGTCGTCAGCGATTGCTGTCCCAGAAAGCAGCTTAATGGCTATCTATCCGCAAATCTATTCGCAAACTTTTCCTAACGTAACAAAGTGTCCTTCGATTGGTTGATAGCGTACCACCGCTCTCTACGAATAAGAGTAGAAACAACTATAGAAGGGCAGTACCGAGGTGAATACGAGCGCGTGCTCCCGGAAGATTTCTCGCTCTGCACACACGGCACGGATTATCGCAACGCTTATGAGCCGGTGTTCTTGAATGCCAAGCGAGCCGGTATAGAGAACAGCGTCGCCTCGGAGAGTAGTGAGTGCGCGTCTTCCTGGCTGAGTGCCATGTGCGAGGTTCGCGCCGCGCTGATATGCGCGTTGTCACCCATATACACTCAGACGAGGGACGTGCGCAAAGCGCGAACACGGATGAGTAAGTGCGCGCACCTGAACATTATGAAGCGCGCGCTGCTCGCATGTGCCTGCGCAACATGCGAGCGAACGGGAAAACGCTATACGCGGAACGGATGCAATGCGTTATGCAATGCTACTCGCAGGAGCTTCAAACGACGTTCACTAGATAATGGAACACTACGTGTTTCATTTGTTGTACTGCAGAGTAGCGGCTTTACGACCAGCAGGGGAGAAGAAGATATTGCGGTAAGACGGTAAGTTGGGCCAGTTGGTTAGGATCCATCGTGAACTTACTTACAGTGCAACACCAGAAAAAATAGAGTACAGGGGAGGAGCAAAAGGGGAGGAGCAAATCTCTTTTGCTGCTTCCCTGTCCTGTATTTTTTCTGGTTTTGCGCTGTAAGTAAGTTCACAATGAGGATATTGCGATTGCAGTTCTGTGCCGAGAGATGTTGTATAAAAGACGCAGGGTTTCTGATGTATCTTGCTATGAGATGACTCGATGGCGAAAGTCTTCTTTTCCTTCTGAGTTTCAGAATATCATTATCAGTTCAAACTCCACATGAACGACATAAATTCTTCTTTTTTGATTTATGCGATAATCCTGCATAGTATTTCGCTATGTACATCATGATTCCGATTCCATATATATATATATATATATATATATATATATATATATATATATGAATCGCTTTGGTTTATGCCTATGTCACAGAGTAACAATATCAAGTTTTACGACAAATATAAAATCAGCAAGCATGAAAAATACGCCGAGGAAGGAGGGCTACCGATCGCAGATGTATTGTTTTAATAAAAAAAGACAACAGGTTGTCGAAGGATGAAAACAGTGGTTGGAGAGCCAACGTGCATGCATGTGTGACGCCTATAGCAAAAAACGACCCCGCCCAAACAAATGTTCATGTACAGATCGATGAGGGGAACAAGTGTAGTTTTCAGCAAATGAAGATATGCTGCAGGCAGACCATCAGTGAACGTCGTAATAAAACTTGCAGTGAGATGTTCACTAAAAGTTCTGGTTGGGCCTTAATGAACAGTCACGTGAATCTAATGCGGCATTAGACGACTGCGCATAATTGCATCGGTAACGTGCACAGCAGAGAGTCCAGAACACATATTATAATGTTACCGTTGCCAAAACACAAATTCAATTTGGTTGAAACACCTCTGGCAGTGTGGAATACTACTGCCTTATAATAGTGCACTAACTGTATCAATTACTTTCATGATGAACTGTTTGTGCGGTGACGTTGTTGTGACACTTCAGAGTAACTGTCGACTCGTTTCTTTTCATCTTTTTTTACACGCAGGGTTAGTTCAATCGAGCTTCTACACCACTTCCCTGAAGAGGATAGGTCTGCGGTAGGCCAGGATATCACAAGGTGAGTTCATACTGTTCTTCGCAAACCAGGAAAAAAATATACGCAATATAACGAGGAATCTTTCTCTCTCTGTTGGCATAAAAAATGTATTGTGGAATTGCTTTTTTTTATATGTCTCCATAACCGACTTGTATTCGTGTATTGCAGATTTACAAGAAGAATAATGTTTCAAAAAAATTTAAACGTGTGAATCATATTGAGTTTATTGTTAACGCTCGAGGTCTTACTGCATAATAAGAAGAAAAAAAGAAACGAATAGATTTTTTTCTAAACTCCTTTTTCGTCCTTTACTTATAAAGAGTCTGTTTAAGGGACAAATAGTCTTCAAAATGTGCACGGTAGTTTTTCAAGACCTAAGAAATATTTCCGCGGGCACCGCGTCAAACTCACGTGTGCCACAGTCAGTAATCTTTCTTTATATTAGTATTCGGTAGTGTTAGGCTCAAAAAGAGCCAAGCTGGCGTTACTTATTAAATATTTGTCGGTATTGGGTATACATATTCTCGGGCAAATCGCAGCCACCTAAGCGTAAGTACGCGTTCCTCAAGCATTTCCTCCTTCATCGAAAATGCGACCGCCACTCCCGGAATTCAATATTCAGTCCAGCCACCTTCGGGTCAGCAATCGAGCACAATAACTACTGGAGCACTGTGACGGCTGATGTACCAGCAGCCGTACCGAGTTTTGGTGTAACCAGCGTTATATATGATGAACAGGCTCGTATACGGTAGACAGACACTTCACATGACTCATATTCGGGTATAATAAGCAGCGGCTGCCGCACCGCTATCGATACATACTTGAGAAGTACGGAGTGCTGGGTCTCCGTGTTATCCTTCTTTTCCACACCACCACGCAAAGATATGTTGATACGCGGAGCCTTTGCGGTTGTATAATGTACTAGAGGGGGGACAGAAAGTTAGGTGAGCAGATGTTGGATTGATCGGCGGAGGAAGGGAGAAGCCTTTGTCCTGCAGTGGGCGCGGATGATGATGATGAGGAGGAGGAAAAGAAGGAGGAGAATTATGATGTAGATGGTGATGATGATGACGACTACGACGACGACGATGACTATACTAGCCCCAGGTTTCTGTACGTATGGTACACCAAACCGTTGCCAGTCGTTCGGGCCTATCTTCGACAACCACGAACCACGCTACGCTGCAGTGGCGACTGGTCGTCGCACCGTTTGCTTTGACGAGTGCCCTCGCCAAACAAAAAGCGACTGCACCTAAAAGAGACACGCAGGGGCGCACGTGAACGGCCTGGCTACACTGCGTCGCGTGCGGGGATGACGGATCGGACGCGGCTGAGCAGCGCGGCCGGGAGCACGCCTCGCTACACTGCAGCCCGGATGCTGAACGCGCGTCGGTGTCGATGCTCGCCTGTTGTCCGAAAACGGAGGTTCGATCACCGCGCGCCACTGAGCAAGGCTAACCGTTCATTGATGTGGCGCGGAGAAAGAGCAACGCCCCTCGGGAAGAAGAAAAAATATATCAGTGGCACTTAGCTCGCCTATACGCCAGGATATACGTATAGCGTGAGGTATACGGACGGATAGATGGACGGATAGACCGACGTGCGGACGGACTAGCGAGAGAGATCACGCTAGTCAAGCGCCATCCCGCTAGTGGCACGTCACTCCGGGAGCTTCCAGGGCTTCTCCGGCGCTCCGGCTGTGTGCCGTGTGACCTCACTGATCTTAGGGCATGCGTAGCAGTGCTCGCGATAAGCCACGCAAAACTGCTCAACCTCGGTGCGAAAGGGACATTATATGAAATATTGGAAATAGAGAAAAACAAATAGCAAAGAAACATATGAAGATTAACTAAGTTTCACCTGAATTTCTTTATGTGTTGGTTAAGAGTGTTTCGGAGAAAGACAACTCGTTCAAACAACGCTTGAGTCCGTAATTCAGCCAGTAGTTATAGCGCGAGAACAGAATGATGACGCAGAGACAAGAAGGACACGAAGGACTTCTCGTCTCTGCGTCGTCGTTCTGTTCTCGCGCTATAACTACCGTCATTACATGCCAACTAGCCCAAGCTGCCACACTTCTCAGCCAGTAGATTATATAAATACTGATTTCGTAGAAATGGTTGTGCTTGCTGAGCTTTTTCGTGTTTGTGTGAACGCATCTGACTTGTGGTGGAGTTCTACACGCTGCAGTGAACTTACTGTCTCTCTCCCTTTCTCTTTCTCTTCTTCAGTTTTAGTTTCAGTTCTCTTCCCTCTTTCTCATCTTTCTTGTCCCCTTCCCTAATCTAGTGTAGGGTAGCCAACAGGATTTCTTTCTGGTTAACCTTCCTGCCTTTCTCCCTTTTGTTGCTTCCTCCTCCTTACACCCCCAAAATAAAGTGAGAAGAAAGGATGCTCCCTTAGTTTACTCTGTGCTTACTTCATTAACCTAACATACCATATACTATGCATTGGAAAAAAATGCGCTACCGATGTCCTGAAAGGCGAAGTAGGGATCTGAATTGACGCCTGAGCTTTCCCGATAAAGTTTTCGATAGGTAAAAAATATATTGTTATTTGATCATCAGCATATGTTGGGTTGCCCGAAACAATCACGAAATTTCGGACGTTCGAATTCTCGCAGTCTGTGATAGAAGCACATAAATAGGTCACCATGGGCTTTATATTGATCGATGAAGATAGTAGCTACCTGTGCATGGACGTTTTCTTAGAATGGTTATGAGAGCACTATTTTTTCTCGGAGACAAAGAGAGGGGGGGGCGGAGAGGCTCATTTACAGAGAGGGAGAAAGGGCGACTTGAGTGATTGCATGTTCCAGCCGGCTACTCTACATCAGGGGAGGGGAAAGGGGAAAAAAGAGCAGTGAATAACGATGGTAAGTTAGGGGGGTGAACGTACACAGTTCCACCGGGTTGGCACAAGTACGGCGCGTAGCCTGAATTTTTTTGATGACTTCCGTGATCTCGGTGAAGGCACCCCCTTGTAGCATGGCGAAAAAAAGTTCGGGGGGAGAGGGCACAGACCCGGTGTGCCACCTCCTAGCTACCCGCCGGAACATGCACTTATATATCGGAACTGCTTCAGAAATTTTCGTTAGCTTCAGTCGTTTTCGAGTCACAAAATGTTAGACAGCCGTAGGGCGAAGTTCTACGTTTCGATAACTCAATGCCACCGTATTCCACAAATAGAGCATGGTCACTCGCGTCAACGGGTGCCACCAACCAACATTATGTATAGCCCGCTCTCTCCCAACTAAATCTAAAAAGCCAGACGCGAGGGGCGAAGACTCGATTAACAAACTCCCACAGCACATGTCTCGCGGACAATACTCACGCAGAGGACGGTCAAAAAAGGGGAAGAAAAAAACAACAGAATTCAGGACCAAAAGTACTGAGAGAACGCCATAGCGAAGATTACATCGGCTTGGCATAGCTTGAACGGGACACCGCCGCAGACTGCGGAAACGGCGATAATGGTCGAGCAAACAGCGCGGGCTGGCGGCCAGGCGGAATAAAATTTATGGAAAACAGGGACGCTGCGTGGCTAAATAAATAAAAAAACGTCCGCCACTCTAAAAGCTCCGTGGGCCGCACGCACAGAGCTGCACGCGCTAAAGAGAAGTCGCTCGCGTGGGCGGTTTCTCCAGTGGCGGCGACGGCGGGCGCAATCTGAGCGCCACATCGCGGCAGCTTCGATGCGGGCGCTGGGAAACACGCGTGACAAAGTGTGGACAACATCGCCGGCGACAGTCCGTGGCGCGCGGAGAAGAGAGGCGCGTGGCGCCCAGGCAACCGCGCAGCGTGCGTGAACCGAACGCTGCGGTACACCGCAGCCGCGCTATATATAATGGACGTCGACTCGTGCGTGTGTGCGTGAGTGTATTTACGAGACTCCACATGTGACGGCTCCGTGAGCTCGTGCGCGCAGGGCGAGCACGCGAAGCAGTGCGAGAGATGGCGAGATTGTGTGTGCGGCGCTTCTCTCTGTCGTTTTGCGTGTTTTCTCGTTAAGATCAAAACAACTATAGGAATAACGTTTGCTGTATTAATGAACTGTCCTAGATGTATATGTACTGCAAAGAAAAAGAAGTCATTCTCAGCGTGGGAGGCGACCCCGCCCCCCAGAAGAACTGTCAGTGGCCCCGCGTGCGCGCGCAGTCATGGCCGAGTGTCATCACCAAGGAAGACACCGGGGCTCCTGCGCGCGGGTAGTTAGAGCGAGGTATAGGAGAGAAAGAAGAGGATGTCAAATTAGAATGGCCGGCCCGCAGCAATGGTACTGTCTCTGTCTTTCTCGTTTCCTGGCGGTGTTTAGAAAATGTGGGTGAGGATTTCGAATACCAGGTATGAACGTAGCCGAAAACCGTGTGTTTAGAAAAACTGTAACGATTTACAGTACTTGGTACTCTACTATGGGAGAGCAAAAGTGCCGTCCCTTGGCGCATGTTTACGTAGTGCTGTACCCGTACCTCACCGCCCAGGGTTAATTTCTCATCAGTTATTTCAAACATGGGGCGTGTCAGGGAATCGCTGCTTTTTATTCATTGCAACTAATATTTTATTGTACCCTTATTAAAACGGCGGAGATCTGACTTCCATCCTGGGACGTAATTTCAATTGCAGCATAGTTCTTTTAAAACTCCTTTGCCGCGGGCTATCTGTAACGGTCATGTTGGGCGCAACCGACATGAAGTGTTCATTCTTATTTCTGGCGTTCGTCGGCGTCTGGAACATCCCAGCAGAAGGCGACCACCGAAAACGGCGTATTTGGCATTAACACAAAATAGGAAACTTACATGTCCTGGAAAGGCATCTAATACCAGCATCACAAGAGATTTTAACACAAAAGTGTTTTATTCCGGGGTTCACCAAGAATTCAGTGACGTACTTGTAACGTGTAAATGACGTCGCAAAAATACACGCTATCAGAAAGAAAAATGTGGCTGATCCCTCTAAAGAGAGGGATCAGCAACGGCAGGCAGGCTGCGGCGGCTCGCGCTCGAAGACGAAACCCCGATGTGTGAGCACGCGAGGCAGAAGCGTGCTGTGAAGCTGCGCGGCGGCGCCGACAAGATCCCGGTGGACGAGAATGGAAGGCCGAAGCAGCGCGGCAGCGGCGTGCGGACCCAGCTTCACCCCAGTCTCCAACATTCATCCCGAGGATATGCTGTCGTTCATTTCAAAGACGATAGTCGTTCTTGGGGACCTTCGACGCAAAAATTTTGGTCTGTCTGCCTGCCTGTCTGTCCACCTGTCTGTCTGTCTGTACATTTGTCTGTTTGTCCACTCTTAAAGGTACTGGGTACTTGAAACATCCGACCCCATCCGTAGCGCCCACCAATGTTGCTCAAGAGTTAGCGTTCATACTTGTGCAATTGCCAATCAAAAAGTAATTATTGCGCATGTCCGGGGCACCATAACAACACTTATATATTCGGCATGTGTGGCTTTTACTAGAAAAGGCATACATAGGTAATTTTAAGGACCGTAGCGCTTATCACACTGCACTGACCATGCAACGCTTGCACGAAAAGGCGAGTGTTTCAAACGTTTTGCTAAGACGAGACGGTGGTGGCACCTACCCGTCGCCTTGCGTTCTACACCTTATCACCTCTGAGACGGGCGCGCACACCCGTCTTAGAGCCACGCGCTTCGTTCTCCAAGAAAACTGCCAGATGGCGCTCATGTCTCGCGTGTGACGTGACTTGATGCGCGCGTTCGCCTCCGCTGCACGCTCGAGGTACTCACTCTAAAGCCTAGTTCACACTAAAACATCCGCTTTCTACAGTGACCGAAATTCTCCTGCCGCCGAAACGCAGCGTTGTTCGCACTGGACGCGCCCCGAGCCGCCGAATATGCCATCTACCACCGGGCGAACGCGGGATGGATGCGCTGTCACCCGGTTGTTGTCACGGCTCGCAAACGTCACTACGATATCTGGTGGTGTATACTTCGATGATTCTCGTACGCAGGAAGCAAGAAAAGACAGTACTGCTTACTTTGCTGGCAAGTGGCTGTCTTGTAATGCACGAAGAGCAGAAAAAACCACCGACGCCAGCGGCGTTGGCGGGTTCGTTTTGCTCTGCAACACCGCAACAAGCTCGGTCACGCCAACAGCAAGCTCGGTCACCTCTTCCACGAAATACGGACGCGAAGTAGGCACAAAGTAGGTTAAACTACCGTTGGTTTCAACATTCAGTTACGTGCGCTGCGGCATAACAAGTGAGTAGGGCTTGGCCGCCATTTTTCAAAATTCCTTGGCTAGCGCTCCTATTGGTCCGCGGTGACCGATTCGGCGGCAGACGCCGCAAAAATCGGTCCGAGAGCGATCGGCGCGGAAGGGGCCCTTTCGGCGAATCTCGCCGCCGCCGAACCGGATTCGGAGCACTTTCGGCGGCCGGAATGCTCAGTGTGAACGCGGCCTAACGTAGCGCCTCCAGAAGATCATTCACCGGTTTTCTTGCGCAGAACATGAAATAAATGTTTTGTTCACTCTCTCCACACGCAAGACTATCGTCTTTCGACGACATTTGCAGATTACATGCAGGTACGGGGCCAATTTTTTTCTAAACAAACAGTACAAGCGCACTTAATGGATTCGTTCATTCTCTTTGGCACTCATCAAGTATGAGGCTCACGGGACAGCTTTATGTTCTCTCATAGTGGAGTAGGAAGTATTCTGATTCGTTAACAACTTTTTCTAGCATATAGTTTTTTGGCTCAAACGATGTGTTATTCGAAACTCCAAAAAAACGCTCCATGTGCTGGCAACACTGGTCTAAAAAACAAAGATCCATGGCTGCACTTAACAGGGTCAACGTGGCACTTTCGCTTGGCGCTGCAGTGTGCTAAAGTTTCTTGATTGTGAAGTGGGATTGCGTTGCTTCGTCGAAGGCGAATCACAAGCTGGCCGCAGACCACCTCGTTCTCATCGGCATAAAGGATTTCAGTCGCTGAGTAACTCAGGCGACGAATTGCAATTCATGATTGCTAAATTGGACAAGAAGAACAGGAAGGTAGGTTTTAAAATTAATCTGCAGAAAACTAAAGTAATGTACAACAACCTGGGAAAAGAACAATGCTTCGAAATAGGTAACAGTGCACTTTAAGGTTTAATAGAGTACGTCTACTTAGAACAGGTGGTAACCTCGGAGCCAAACCACGAGATTGAAGTAACTAGAAGAATAAGAATGGTGTGAAGCACATTCGGCAAGCATTCTGAAATCATGATTGGTAGATTGCCATTATCTCTCAAGAGGGTGTATCTCTCAAGAGGCAAACTTGCCTTAGGCAGGCTTGATGTCGGGAAAGCAACCGCGTTAATACACCTTATAAAGCATTTTAAGACAGCGAGAGAACAAACAGTCGTTGCACAATGCGAATGGCGTAACGAGCGGTTCGTCCAATGCTCCAACCCATCACGAAAGCTTGTTTTTAGGGGCGAAGCTCCTTAGGGCGTGGGCTGTGCGTCCCCTGTTGCCTGTATGTAGCCACCTCTAGTTTAGTTCTTGCAGTGTTCACTAGATGGCGGTACCGTCCCCTGTATGTAGCCACATCTAGTTTAGTTCTTGCAGTGTTCACTAGATGGCGGTACCGTCTCCTGTATGTAGCCACCTCTCGTTTAGTTCTTGTAGTGTTTACTAGATGGTGGTACTTGTAGCTGATGATGAAAAGATGCAAGATGTTATAAACTAGAAAGCGGTACTTGTAGTTGATGAAAGACGCGAGATCTTATAAAATAGGAATGATGTCACATATGGCGCGTGTCATTGGTTGAAGGCAATCGTTCGATTTAGTGCGGCGATGTACGCTAGGGGGAGCGATGTAATAAAATCGAGTGGGCAAAATGTACAGAGGATTCATGGTTTACCAGGTTTACCTCCGGAGCTTCGCCCACTCATCATCATTCACTTCGTGGATATGGCGGAATTTTTTTTTCAGCTATAAACTGTGGTGCATACCCACTTGATGTGTAATTGCTCATCGTCGTCAGCCGCTGCATGAACAAATGGCTTCAAATTCTTCGCAATAGTTTAGCGGATATCCCGCTTCTCAGAAAAATGACGAAAAATAGCATAGTGAAGCCGACCTTCTTTCCTAAAAGAGTTATCATTAATTTCGTAGTGGGTATCAAGCAAGCGTGCTTGCAGCAGTTACCCAACGAGTGTTCAGAAAAGGCTCTGAAAGGCCGCTTTTCTAGCTTTAGATGTGACTGTGCTGCGCCTTCCGCGCAGGCCTAGCGTTTTTTTTTTTTTTTTGTACGTCCCACTGAAGTCATTTTTTTACCTGGGTCAGTTTTACACTCCTGAACTGCGCTTCCTAGAACGCAATAAACTTCCCCGTGTTCCCTTCGTTGTAGTGCACACAAATGGAGAATTTATTTTTACAGCTCAAACCGGATAAGGATTTGCATTATAAATGTAACTAATAAGGCCTCGTTGGACAACTTTTAATGGAAGAATAAAGACTGAGTTTGGTATTTACGGGAAATTAACATCGATAAACGCCGAATTTTCTCCCAGAAATGTTAAGTTTAAAAAAAACACCCTCTGAATTTCAAGAAAAACTCCGAAAACACCGAGCTGAGCGGGAAGTGTGTGACCGTGCGGGAAAATCCTCATCGTCACGTACGGGTGTGTGCCACAATATGTGGGCAAATCTCCAAACTGTTGGTTAGTGGTAACCCAGGGAATGAGTACATAGAGAGAAAAGAGAAGTAAGCGAACAGAAAAATGGAAAGAAGGAAAAGCATGGTGGTTATGGTACGCGAACGTTGGACCCGAAAATCACGTGATCAAAGCCCGGCCGATGTGGCCGCGTATTCAGTGGAGGCGGAAATACGTGGCCCATATGCTTAGATTACGGTGTAAATTAAAGAACTCCAGGTTGTTGAAATTTCCAGAACCCTATAGTACTCTGGTCTGTCTCATAATCATATCGTGGTTTGCGCCAACTATATATGTTACTAATGCTCAATGAGGTTTCTCTGACCCACGTTCTCACGCTATCATTTTTTGTACGTTACCTTCGCATTGGGTACATCACACCTACAGTTCACTTCGCCGAAGGATAATGACAAGTTACAACGCAACAAATATTGATTACTTCCTTCCTTCGTGCAAAGATTCAAGTTGTATTAGAACCTGGTCGAAAAAGCCGCATTATTTTTCGTGTTTGCATTGTTAAGGCATTTGCGTGCAGGGAAGAAGCTTGAAAACTTCAAACACGTAAACGCTGCGTGAAAAAAAATATTAAATAAGAACGCCCTGAATAAGACGTCCTGGTGAAGCACGCACCAGGCCGCTTCCCACTCCACAGGGAAGGACCGCGCCCACTGGACAGTGCGCAAGTGGGGCTTCTGTCACCTCGGGGAGCTCTATGACTCCGTCGAGGTGCTATACGTTACTAGAAGTGGCGGCGGCTGCAAGGTCCGTCCTTTTTTTGTCCGCCCAGCGCGCAACTCAATCGGCGCTGGCGGCGAAGGTGTCAGCGGCGTTGCGCTTTCACAGGTTTGCCCGCCACTTCGCGCAGAGAAGCGCGCAAGTAGCGGGGCGGACCCCTAATTGCAGACCGGCCGCCCGTCCGGAACCCGCAATCAGGGTGCCGATCCGACGTCCGAGACGCAGCTATAGGGTGCACGCAGCGTACCGAGTGCACGCGTCGGACGCGGGTAGTTCCGTGCAGCGCCACCGGTGCACAAAGGTTTTATGGAGGCGAACCAATTATGTATTTCGGGGTGTACGCATGGGCATGGGGATATGAACCACACGATATGAACAATATCCTCGGTGTTATCCGACAGATTACGTGTATTCTACTGAGCTCCCTCATAAATTCAAAAATGGGTCATCATTAGTGGTGAAGAATTTTGTTTACACCACACTTGAGCATTTAATGCCATAGTTCCGGCTAGATGTATACCTTCAGTTTCTGTCAAAAGATAGCCAACGTTTCCTATTCGGTTACAGAAGAAATTGTCTCGATCATATAACATGATGTTTATGTGCACATATTTGGAACATGGCCTGCGTTGGAAACAGAAACAGAAAGCTGCCTCGAAGTTGGCGTTTTCGTGGCGACGTGCTTTGCGGCCGATAGTGTCACTAAAACACTTCAAGTCAGAGTTCATAGTAAGACAATCTAGTTATCCCAGTTTATGCCAAGTGGGGGCTGCAGATCTGAGCACCTAAGGGTAACCAACAGTTACGATCCTGCCTGCAAGAAAACGTGTACGCCCTTGTGAAGTTCGATAGCTTTACAGGGCGGCTCACATATGGTAATATACGGAACACGTGACCCGAAGCTGTCACCGGGTCTCACTTTCCTTTGGCGGCTGCCGCGGTGAAGCGGTGCCTCATTACGCTGCACGTAACTTATACTGGGCAGAGCTCATGACTGAGCCCCTTTCGCTCAGAAGTTCTAATGACAGGCGCCTGCTTCCCAGTGGCGCACCGCCGATAGACGGTAACGCGAAGCCCATGCAGACTGCGGGCCCTGTTATGTGGCGTTCGGTTGTGAGCGCACCTGACGACCACTGCGACCTTTTCCTCGCGCGTCTGCGAAAAAAAAAGAAAAAAAAAAACACGTCCGTGACAGGCAGTTGTTTTCGTCTTTAGGAGACGAGCAGCTGCCACGTACATCTCTGCGAACGATCTCGCCTCTCGGCGGGGCTCTACTCGAAATGTACCACATTAACGCGTCTCGCGTTCATCGTCGCTTTGAGCTGCTCGCTCCTTCAGAAGCAAACTGCGTAGATTTTCTTCGACCAACGCGAAAGAACGGCGCCTTTAGCTCGGATAAGAACTATCAAAGCCCACCGCCACCGAGCGCGCCTCGCCTCGCTTTGACGTATCTATCATTCTTGACGCAAGCATCGCTTCATTCACCTGAAAAAAAAAAAAACTGCAGACCGCCTCGACAATTGCACCCATAGCTGCAGCTCGATGTGAAATCATCTAGAATTTTTTTTTTTGCAGGTTAGAAACGATTGCGACTAAAGCTGTCTATCAGGGCGGTCCATCTTTATACTAAAAACAGTCATTGGCGTATAAGGTTCGTTACTCAGTATATGCTCGGAACGACTTCAGCTCTTAGCGATATATTTCCATTGCTGTTTAGCCATGGTGTCCAAAGAAAAAGTCCAGATTCTCGCTTTACGCGGAAAGCACGCCAGTGCCACCGAGCGATCACGGAAACGGAAACGCACATTAACCCTGCGTCAGTCATTTTCCGACGTTTGCTCTGTTATATACGGTTCTATATGGAAAGATGATCTCGGTGGTAGGAAGGCGAGCGCGTATTCACGCCTATACAGACTATTCCGACCCACACGTGCATTGTTTTCTGCGCTCACTGTCATATAGGTCTCGCACCTTATAGCAAGCCTTTTCATTTTGGGGCTAACCAGTATACGATAAGACGGACGTACACGGCACCGATCTCGCTAATCTGAAGCTGTGTAGCTATGTATTGTACTACTGTAACCCTCGCTCACTATCCTGATTAGATGGCGCCTATGGTTGAGCGGAAACAGAGAAGCCATATAAAGAGCGCCGACTCACAGGGCAACGGCTGCAAAACAGCGATGTCGATCTGCACCTTCCATTCATTATAGTGTCGCGTTACAGAGAAGCTCGAGACTTGGCGTATGCATATCCGGACTGAACTATAAAACGGTGCGCCGCTGGCGTGCGTGGTTGCACAAAGGGGATGCCTCGAACCGCTTGTCTCGGAGTGCCATCGAAGACGACGGTGCCCCAGGGGATAGGCAGCTGGTGTCCACCGCGGCGCGATGCCGTTCATGGGCGCCCTTTGGTTCTGTACATTGGCGCGGTCGCCTGCCTCACAAGGCGATCAAGGGCGAGGGTCGTCGGGCCGAGCCGGCAGGCGGTTTCCCGTATACCGCGAGCTTCGATCAGCAGCGCGGTCAGTGGTCACGCCTGGCTTGGCGGCGGCTGTTTGCATTCCTCCGGTGGATGCTGATCACGTATACGAGACCGATCTCTCGTACGGAGGAGAGGGTTGAGCTTGGGAGCGAGATGCAGGCTGCTTCGCGCACAGAAGCGCCCATCGGCGAGCTCTTAATGAAGGGGTAACTCCACGGGAGCAGCTGCGTGCTATGAGCGAAGAAGACGCGGCTGGTGGGCCGTATCTCGCGGAGCCCGATGTCTTTCTCTTTTGTACGAAAAATGGGCTCTGTCTCGTCGTCTCGATTAGGTCGCGGGCGCGGTCACAGCCGTCGCCAACTTTGGTTGCGAACCGGTGCTAGCCGCAGCTGCTCGATCGTCGACGGTGATCCAAGGAGTTTCAGCTTACGGCGCGTGGGCGCATGCATGGTTAGCCGCTGTTGTGTATACCGCCTCGGCGGTCTTTGCAGTTCAGTGCGAAGGCGCTCTCCGTCCTACTGGGGAAGTAGTTATTTCCCTTCGGTTTGTCCAGGGGATTAAATGTGGCGAAAGAAAAGCAGCCGCATCCTGTATGCAAATAGCACGTGATAGGTACAGACCATACGGCTCGGTTGGTGCATATACGTCCTCGGTGTAGTCCGGGGGCATGCGTAGAGAAGGGCGCGGGAGCACGTATACACGCACACGTGCAAACACACGCAAGAACTTACATTAACGTCGGTCAAAAATGTTTCAAGAATCCTGTTTCGAAGCCAGGGATTATTACACTCTGCAAGGTAATCGTTAGACTGTCATTGTGGCGCTATTCTGACAGTAACTTTACACTCTGTTCTCAACGCGGTAGGCAGTATGCCTACATTGGTCAAGGTTCTGAGGGCTACGACTCTACAGTAACGACTTCGAAAATGCACTTGAAGCTTCGTAGCCTCTCTGCTCCTCTTAACTCTTAGCTATTCTGTTGTCACAATTGTAGCGCTAGAAGCCCATATATAGCAACTTCCGGGGACTATATAAGGTATCAAGCCTGTGCAGAGCAGGCACTTCCATGTGAACGAAGATCAAAACCGACTGCGTCTGCTACACGTTCGCAGCATTGCTGGAAAGCAGCGCCCTACGCACACTCAAACCGAAAACCGCGAGGGTGAGCACCACTCCAGCCCGCCGCGTGTCGCTACTGGGCCGTGGCGGCACGAGAGCCCCCTGGGTCTGGTCGTCCGTTGGGCACGTGGTGGTCAGGCAGCTGGCGCCCTAGCTCGGCGCGCTGGGTGGGTGGGGGTGGCGACACCGGAGTTGTGGTGGCCGCCGGCACATCGACGTATACACGCACGCGTACGCTGCCGAGCGTGAACGCGATAAAGTGCCAAGTGTGCGCCACTGCGCACGGCGGCAGCTGTGTGCGACAACGTCGACGACGAAGAAAGGCGCTGTACGTACAGCAGTGGCGACCGCTGCTTTCGCGCCGATCGCACTGCGGTCACGTCATCCGCCGCCGCCGCAGTTTGCTCGCGCCCGTGCGCGCGCCTTTCCCTCATAATTTTTTTCTGTACTCTTTGTTTTCTCCGCGAAACCAACGCCCCATTGAGAGGACTGCGGCAATGCCGAACGCGCTTGCGGAGGGACGCTTTGCGTATGCGGCTTCCGGTGCACGCGTGCATAAGGACGCATTCGAAAGCGTCGCTCGTGTCAATTGAGCGCCTTGTAATGTTCTCGCCCTTTCTGGGGCGTTCCATTTTCTGTTAAGCAGCAACTTCCTGCGGGTAATGAGACTCGGAACTTACGCGAAATGGAGTTCAAGCTGTTGGGACAACACGCGCTCCGCACGGGGGCTGCCCTGAAAACAGCTGCGAAGCTACAGTTTGCACGTCGCGGTGTTCAAACGATTTGACAAAACGTATGCGCCAAGATGTGACTGTCATGACCCATGTCATGCACGATCTTGAAAGTACACAAAATGAAAAGGAATTCATCATAAGTACAACAAAATGTGTATGACAACACAAAACAAATTATGAGAGCTATTTCTTTTCATCCGCACAGAAGTTTGGGATGGCTTAACGGCACAAGCATAGTATATTCAACCAGCCCAAACATTGGTAAATCATTCTTTCAGTTCAATAATAATGCAAGCCCCGCCGCAGTGGTCTAGTGGCTAAAGTACTCGGCTGCTGACCCGCAGGTCGTGGGTTCGAATCCCAGCTGCGGCGGCTGCATTTCCGATGGAGGCGGAAATGTCGTAGGCCCGTGTGCTCAGATATGGGTGCACGTTAAAGAACCCCAGGTGGTCGAAATTTCTGGAGCCCTCCACTACGGCGTCTCTCATAATCATATGGTGGCTTTGGGACGTTAAACCCCGAATATAAATCAATCAATCAATCAATATTAATACAATGTCATCACAAGGCGCTCAGAAATTCCTTCAAAATGTATACTCGGCTTGCATAGGTGAAGCCGTAATGCGAATTCGCAATGAAGATATGATAATTGATGCCAACCATGAAGGCACTAGGCAAGGCTTTTAATGATACACCCCAAGTAATAGATATGATTGCATCTTAAAGAATAACAGTGAGGACGAACACGAAGCATACGCATGCACACGCGCGGTAAACTTGCATGGCCCTGAAGCCTGTGCGTTAGGCTGTCTTGCCTCAAGTTTCGCCCACACGCACCCGTTGCAGCGGGTGGCTTTCTTGACGCGAGGTGCGCCTTCTCCCTATGTAGAGAGAGGGCGCGTGACCTACGCGATGCTGCGCACCCTCTCACCATATGGAGGCAGCGCGGCGCTCTGCCAGGAAAATCACGCGCTGACGCGCTGCGACGGGTGCATGTGGTTCAGCCTTTAGAATGATAGAGATTTGGTGCGGTTGGTCGGGATTAATCGTAAAGGAAGGTAATACATGCAAAAACGCACACGAACGAAGTGAACTAGGCAACGTGGGACGCCGAATAGTAATATGAGTTGATGAAAGCCAGTGGTTGTATTTTTTACTGTTCTTTCTTTTTCTGCATGTGTGGTCGCGTTAAGAGACCTTACCTTATTTTGTAGTAACTGTGCTGGCTGCTTTCCGCGTTGTGGTAAACAGAGCACAAAACTATACATATGCCCACGCCCCCCTTCCCCCCATAATTTCTCCGATGAGATTCCCAATCATTCCGCTTCACTTTGCCCACCACTCGAGCAAACAGTGCGTGCCTATAACAGCGCCTACACCGACACGCAAGCCCGGGTGGGATATCACCAAAACGAGTTCACTTAAGTGCGCGCAGGCGTTATACAGAAGGGGCAGCTAGCGCGGCACCCGCGATATATTCGTGGCGTGGCAACGAGTTCACTTCGCGCGCCTACGCTCAGCCTCAGCATGCAACCTCCTGCATGGGTCCCAAGCACGCACGACTACGGCAGCCGCCGTCGGCGGCGCTGGTGTCAGCGAAGTGCGCGACGATACCCGCTCGTTGAGCTCCGTGCGTCCGTGCAAACACGCAACGCTGCGTGCGCGCGTTGCTGCAAAACCTGCACTCTCGTTATAACGAAGCTACCAGCCTCGAAGTTTCGAACTGTTGCTTGTAGAACGTTTTCTCGGGCTAGCACACTGTTTGCATAGTTCGCAAGTGGACGCGAGCTGCAGGCACACCACTCGCGTGACGTGATGCGCGCGTCGCGGAGGAACAGCGAAATCCTCTTTGCAGACCGACGCACTCGGACGCGTCGGTGTACACACACGTGCGCCCGGTAATATAGACGGGTATAATTGCACGCGGTGGAGTATGGATGATGCAATTATAGGCGGCAGCCGATTACACTTGTCTGTTCCGCGTATGTCAATCTTCAGTGTAGCCTGACGGGCGCTTATATCTACTGCAGCTTCGGCACATAAGCAAGAGTTGGCAGCAAAGGGTTAAGCGGACACGTCAGCTTTCGCTTGTTTAGTTCGTATACTGTAACGATTTTTTTTTCTTTGTGCCAGATCGATCTGCCACTTGCGCACGAGTAACCGCATGCGCGCATAAAGTGAACTTGACATGACTTGTGACTATATATAAAAATGGCATGAAAGAAATTACCAGCTGCCACGAATGCCGCGTATATGTTTCACAAAGTGACCTTCAAAAATAATGTCTGCGAGAGAGACGCCCAACGTCCCGCATGTGCATGAAAACGAGTGTCACAATCTTGATGCGAGATAATGTCATGTTCGCGTCTGGGTTGCGTTTTTAGAATCATGCAAGTTCAGATTAGAACGAGTTGAAATTTGATATACCTGTTATCCAGACTAACGCTTGTGATAAGCTAGGCAGAATATAAGCACTTGAATTTATAGTTAACAAAGTCTGTACACTCCAAGCCTCGTGTTAAGTGTAGCCCCGTCGCGGTGATCTAGTGTCCAAGGTACTTGGCTGCTGCCACGCAGGTCCCGGGATCGAATACCGGCTGCGGCGGCTGCAATTTCGATGGAGGTTGAAATGTTGTAGGCCCGCGTGCTCAGATTTGGGTGCAGGTTAGAGAACCCTAGGTGGCCGAAATTTCCGGAGCCCTCTACTACGGCGTCTCTCATAACCATATCGTAGCTTTGGGACGTTCTACCTCACATATTAATCAATCAATCAATCGTGTTAAGTGTGCCTCGGTAAAGAACACAAGGTCAGATCACAAGGTCCAATTACCTGTTTGAGACACCATTCATTTGCAACTTCGCTCGACGGCATTCTCAGCGACGAGAACGATTTGTGCTTTGTTTTCTCGTGACAATGTTGAGCGCTATATTTGCGTGAAAGCCGTGGATGACACTCTCTCATCCCTTTAGGCATTCTTCTTCCCCCGAACTTCTAAATAAATACGGTAAAGTATCGGAAAGTCTAGACTTTAGTGCGCACTGCAGCCACTGTTAAAGACCTCATAAAGATCTAAGTTAAGTGACGTGGACTGACTCTTAATGGGTTAAAGAATTCTTTGTCGTAGATACACAGTCTAAGTACTGATGCTCCTTTATTTATTATTGAAATACATTTATTTTATATATGTGAGAGTCACATGTGTAGCGCTCTCTTCAGGAAGGCACGTTGACTCTCCTGAAAGAGTCGCAGAGCCTCATAAAGGAGGTCAATGTGACTCTCAAAGAAGAATCAATGTTCTTGACAACCATACACTCTAAGAAAAGAAACAATGTCATTTGACTCCTCCTGCATACAGAGCCACATGCGTAGCATTCTCTATAGAGAGTCCCATTGACTATCTTTAGGAAAGTCAACGCAACTCCCTAAAAATAGTGCTACATATTTGATGCTGAGATGCATAAAAATAGTCAAAAGACACCTTGTTTTCTTAGAGCGTATGCGGTGGTCAAGCTCCTCTGCTAGAACTGCATGAGTGGCCACTACGAGCAAGGCATTACCAAGTTTCGCGCAGGTCATATGACCATGAAGTTAGGTATTTTTTTATATTAAATATGACAGGAAGGCTTTCAAGCGAGAGAGGGAGGAAAGGTAAGAGGGTAAGAAAAGGGATGAAAATACATTGAAAGAAAGAGTCGGTATATAGCTAGACATTTATTTGTCTGCATTACGATCTGTATAAGAAGCGGGATAGACGTGACGTGAAGGGATGAATATTCATGACGTTAATAGAAAGGTTAACAAGAAAGCTTGATGTATACAAATGGTACCGCTATATATATATATATATATATATATATATATATATATATATATATATATATATATATAGAGAGAGAGAGAGAGAGAGAGAGAGAGAGAGAGAGAGAGTCGGACTTAGTCGCGGACTAAACGTGCTCAGATATGCTGCGGCGCATATAACACAAAGATAACAGCTACTTTTTTACTGCAAAGCAACAATAAAAAGACAAGAAATGGAAGTCAACAACGTCTACTCACTTGGTTTAATTAATCGAATATAACTGCATGATCAACTGGCTGTTTTTTAGTGTTCCGGAAGCGGAACACATGCTGTGAGTTGCAGATGTGAAACTACATTGATGGGTTTCCTATAGAAACATTGCTCTTTTTCAGGGCCCACAGTGAAACCAGGTAACATGAAGCCAGTTTGTTGCGACAAAAACACTACCTTGTTTATTTAACACTATGTTCACGGTTTAACACTATGTTCACGGTTTGTCGTCACATGACTTTCTCATTGAGACAAACAGCTCGCTAAGCGTGGCTTTTACATATGTTGCACCATCCATATCGTCCAACTTGCGGCGGGGTATTTAAGATTCAGTTCAGGTTGCATCCTGCACACCTGCCCCGCGTGCAGTATGTAGTGTAGATGCATAACTCGTTGATATTCTTTTATATTACATAAATGATATAGGAGACTTGCACGCACCACGAGATATTATCAGATGTCTCTCGCTTGTGGTTGCGACCCATTGCATTAATGTCATATTTTACCTCCATATAGTTGCCTTTATTAGTCGGAAGCCGACATCACTAACCTTAGCGATGGCAACATTCCTTACCTTGGTTCGGTGATACCGAGTATTAGGCAGCCCCGTGTACTTACAGGACAACCAGGGAAGGGCTGAGTGATTGAACCGCAGAATGCGGTAAACAGAAAGTAATTTTAAATTGTGGAGTAATGTTTTACTGCAGCATGCTGGACTACACCACAAAGTCAGAGGCGTTTGCACAACCCTGTAGTCTCCAAAAAGCCCACGATGTACACCGCTCAGGTTTGACAGGTTCAATCGATACAAAATATTAAAGGGGTGGAAGCATCAAAGCGAGTTCCCGTAAAGGTAATTTGGTTATTTATGAAGTGAGCTCAGGAAGGAGTCCAATAAGTTCAAAAAATGATGAGCCGACGGGAAGAGATCAGTGTCATACAGTACCGGGTGTGCTTCTTATCACTTTATAAGCAGCTGTATCGGCCATGAATGGCTCCCTCCATATCCTTCACCGAAGTCGCAGCATAAGCACCGGTATCTGCAGAGTGATGTAAACAAGTTGGTAAGAGTTAAGCTCGAGTACACAAAGTTGGTTAATGGCGCCCTGGGGACGTACACAGGACGTCGAAAAGCATGGTTGAGCGGGGAGCATTCACCTGGCAATACTTTTTATTAGAGTTTCGGGACGAGTGCCTGCCATGGAACGAGTGTGGAGTGCCGAATGCACACACTTCTGCTCCGATGCACCGCGGCATCCGCCGCTTCGGGCAACAGCAGCAGCCGCCGCATTCGGAAGCTTGCGCACGCTCACTCTCGCTCATTGGCGCCCTCACCCCTGCTCGCACACACCGGGCCAGGTAGAAGTCGGCATTGCCGCCGCCGCACACAGAGGCTCGCGGACGCCGCTCGCGATTGGGAGTGCGCGCTCCTGGGTGTGTGGTGGTGGTGTGTGTGTACGTACGTGTGTTCGCCTCGCGAAGAGAGCGGCGCACCTCGTGACGTCAGAAGGTTCTCCGCTCATCAGTGGTGCGCGCGCGTCTTCTTGTTCCCGCACGCACCTCGACAGGTCACCGGAGGACGCAACCCCGGAGACGCTGCTGACCACGGAGCCCGTGACGAACGGTGCTCTTGACCCAGTGGTGCTGCGACGCGAGGAGAAGGAGGCTGCTGGGAGTTTCACCGGAGATCCCAAGACGACGACGCCGCTCGCGACCGCGAACTCCTCCTGGTCTTCAACGGCGGAACGCAGTCATCGCTGGACACCGTCGTCTCCTCGACGTCCCCAGACTGGTCAGCCTGCTTGTGGAACTGTGCGTGTGGGCTTGTGACGTACTGTGGACAGTGAGGACTCTGTCGTCAGTCGGGGGAAGTGTCGATTGTTCGGGACCAAGCCGAGCTCTCCATATTGCTGCTTCACGGATTTCTCTCCATTTGATAAGCGTCGACCAGAACAGGTATCGGTTGTTTCGGAAAGCATCAGTGAGAGCCGCAGGGAATTCCCCCTCCAGTCGAGACCTCAGCCTCCACGCGGCTGTTGAAGCCCTGACGGTTACCGTGCAAGACGCGTAGTGTGACCCGGACTGTAGCCACCAGTGACTTTCGGCCTGCCGTGACGGTGGCGTCTTTGCCGGAGGCCTTCAGACAGCGGCAGGAGCGAGACGACCCAGCGGCTGCGGCGACGACGAAGGCGGAAGGGCCGGCCCTGAGCTACCGGCATGCCTTCATGGACCTGAGCGTGCCCAAGCGGGCAGCGACTCCCCCCGGCTCTTCGGCGACCCCTCAACGTCCACTGCCGGTGCCGGCCATGGTTCATCACGTTCCCGGATCCCCGCCCGCCTTCTCGGCATCGGACACGGCGCCGGCTGCTATCCCCGGTGAGTAAATGTACTTACACAAACAACAGTCGGCTAATGTTTTCCATCAACTTGTTAGCGTGTAATAAGCCGTAGGCATGCTTAGTAGTAACCATGCACAGTAGGCTGTGCATGGTGAGTAGTATGGTTGAAGCTAGATCTCACACAGCGGTGCTGGCTGAGTAACGGCAAAGCCCAGCACATAGTCAGAAGGTTCAGGTTAAGGGGCACTTACAGTGCTGTTTTTTTGAGTGGTACACCTAAACATAAGAAGTACATCGAGCGAAAATTTCGGAACGAATAGTTGTGGAATTTCAAGCACGTCAAGTGGACCAAGGTGTCTTACGCGTAAAGAAGAAAATGCTCATTTCGTATTTCTTCAGTTGGTGCTCTCTCACGGGTCTCTTTCCACTTAGAGACTTCAGAGAACCTAATGTAGATGCTTTTTATAAGTTTGCCGTGCACTGTTTTGTGCTAAGGCGCAATGAATACGTACGCAGCATCTCATTTAAATCAATGAAATTTGCAAATCTGAGAAAAACGCTTCGAGAACAGCGTTTAGCTCAAAACGATGAGAGTGCATTTCTGATGGTATTAAAAGCAACATGCTGGTTTAGTTTTTTATGTTAGAAAGGAAATTTCAGTAGATACATGACATAGCATCTTCGCTGCAAGGAAGCGGCGGAAATACAGGCAGAGCACTCCAGACTGTCGCCGATGTGCAACGCCATTCGCAACTGCAATTACATGAGCCGTTACATCATCACTGCTTTTACTAGTAGTAGTTGTTTGGTTTTGCTTTGAGATATTTACGCATTTATTGAGTAACTATATATTCTTGTTCTTGGTTCATGTGAAGCTGTTCCAGTTGTCTGCATCATTACTTGGCATATAGCAATAAAATTACTGGCCAACCTTTATGATCCCCTTTCTGTTCAATTTACGTCATTTTAGTCCGAAATTTCAAAAAAAGAATATGTAGGGCGCAAGAGAACTCTGAAAGGCTTGAACTTGGAGAGTTCGTCTAGCCCGTGAGTAACAGCACTCAACTTTTTTGGCTGTATATACAAATTTGGTCGCCGACGAAAAGTACTCTCAACTGCACATGTGATGAAGAATGACACACACGAAAGCAATGCAAAAACGTCAGGCCTGCGTGGAAGGCGCAGCACTGTCACAGCGAAAGATATAGAACAGCGGCCTTTCAGAGCCTTTTCTCAACACTCATTGGGTATCTACTGCAAGCACACTTGAGTGATACCTACTAGGACATTAATAATAAACTTTCTGGTAGTAGGCCGGCATTCGCTATGCTACTTTTCGTCATTCTTCTGAGAAGCGTGGTATCCGCTAAACACATGCAAGGATTTTCGTGCCAATTGTTCATGCAGTGGCTGATGACGATGAGGAATTATGGCTGAAGTGAGTATGCGCCACAGGTAATAGGCGAACAAGAAGAAGCTTTTGTAATGGGTTAAAGCATTGGGCGACCCACTAGTCACGCTATTGGAACTGTGCGACCACTAGGTGTTTTTTCGCTGTTTTAAAACGCTTTATAAGTCGTATTAACGCGACTGCTTTCCCGACATCAAGCCTACTAAGGCAAGTTCGCCAACAACTCACAAGCACCGGCGTATCTATGTGGTAGAATACTGGGCTGGCACCCAGCAGACCCAGGTTTCGAGGCCCACTGTGTCTTTGGAGCTAGGCTTTTTTTTTCTAATTTCGCGCGATGTGGTTACGGACACCGGTGGCGGTGGCAGCGGCGGACAACTGCGCGTGACCCGAGTTGTGATCACATAACAGGTCTCACGGTAAAATTCCTTCGACGTGGTCCCAGAAATAGGTGGCACTAGAATTTAGCAGCAACAGTTCTGGAGGCTTGCTTTTTGCACTTTTTGTAATAATAATAATAATAATAATAGTAATAATAATAATAATAATAATAATAATAATAATAATAATAATAATAATATAATAATAGTGCCTCAGTGGGTATACGATGCTCGGCTGCTGACCTCTGAGGTCAGCAGCCGAGCATCGTATACCCACTGATCGACCGTGTTGAACGTGCACTTCTTGTGTCGTATGTTGCAACTGCATTATCATGAGATCAATAAACTGAAACGCCAAATGCCCATCAGAAAAAAAAAATTATGAACGGCCAAGTTTGTCATCGAAATGCTACGACACTGAACGACAGCACAGATGCTCGCGCGCGACCAATCGTGACAAGTGCTTCTTTGTAGTCATATATGGTGGATCTTACTCAATTTGGGTACGTTCCCTTAAGTCCATCAGTGCTTGCTCCTCATGGCTAAATCTAGTCATGTTATTGATCATTCAGTCGAACTCAGCACTTTATTTGGGTTCTTGGTAAAGTGCAACTTAAACCAGGAAACTAGACGAAAAGGTGCAGTTTCTCGGCCACATCTGGTATTTTACGTAGGATACGATTGCAAGTGTATCCGTCGTTTGTGAGAAGAAGCAAAAATGAGTCACAGATAAACATACCGAAGACCCACAGGGAAGGTGAAAAGACGGCGTAAACGTACCGTTCAAAAATCTGTCTTCTCGTCGCTTTCTCACAATTACTAGAGACGCTAACCGCTTGTAAAAGAACAGTGCGAGACCGCGCTGTGTAGTCTCGAGCTGAACATTCATCCTTCTAATCCTTAATCCTCTTCTTTTCTATCTCTTCCCTTTCTAATATTCCCCTCCCCCCTCCCCAAACGTAGGGTAGCCAACCAAGCCAACCTTGGTTAAACTCCCTGCCTTTTCTCTCTATTTCTCTTTCTCTTTCTCTCTCTCCCTCTCTCTCTCTAGAGACACTATTACTCAACGTAACCAGGACCTGCATAACTTACGAGTTCGTTTTGTTTCATTCTGTTTTTTTTGTTCTATATCTTTATGTATACATTTACGGCTGCCTTATCTCTACGATGGTTCGGGCAGGGTTCCACATTTAAATGCAAAAAAAAGGAGTGGTATTGCAATGGAATTGGTATACGTTATTCTGGACAAGGACTGTTTAAAGTCGTCCACTGTATACATTATATGTAGGCAACAGTTATGCGCGTATGTACCAAGCAAAATTCTTGTAGGTCTGAAAGAAAGTACGAAAAGGCCTAAACCTCAAAACAAAACACCGGGGGGCGAAGAAAATATCGCGAAAATGATCTCCAGATTTCTCTATCAAGATCACTGGATCTTGAAAAGGTTGCTGCATGCAACATTTTCACGTACTACCATATCAGGTGTGTGAGGTGAGACGTTAGTAGAGCACAGGTATACTTGTATAACTGGCTTCATGTAACTTTGAGCTGCAACATCAGTTATAATCACAGTTGAGGGAGTTAGGCATAGGTTGACTTCAACAAACGAGAGAGACTGGGAGGCAGTGATTTGCATGAGTGTACATCGACGTAACCTGTAGCTGCCATCTTACGCCAGTAACGACACTATAGCGTGACTACAGTTCATTGGCGCTAATTTGGCCCAATCTGCCACGTGCACGCCACCTGTAAAGTGGCTACACATTACGTAGTTTCTAAACACTTATCTCATACTTTCTTTTGCAAGACGCACGAGAGCAATCGTTCGACAGTATGCGTTCAACGAACTAATACCTAAAAGCACGGCCTCAGCCATCACCCTCTTTCTGTCCCCACGATTGAGCGCCTGATTGATTGATTGATATGTGGGGTTTAACGTCCCAAAACCACTATATGATTATGACAGACGCCGTAGTGCAGGGCTCCGGAAATTTCGACCACCTGGGGTTCTTTAACGTGCACCCAAATCTGAGCACACGGGCCTACAACATTTCCGCCTCCATCGGAAATGTTGGATAGGCGGCGCTTAAGACAGCTGCATGACCCACCCACCCACCCACCCACCCGCCCACCCATCCATCCATCCATCCATCCATCCATCCATCCATCCATCCATGACCCGAGAGGTTCTGCGCTCTCAATTAAAGTCCGAGTGGTTACATTCATCAGCGGAAGTTACAGATGTCCTTATTAAACGTTATAAAAACAACAAAACTTGAATAACGAATGGAAGTTATGGTGATAGCTTGGGTGTTTTAAGGCAATGTAAAAAAAGTATATCTGATAAGTTTGAACGAACTAGGTTTCTATACTGGTCACACCCCTTCTGAAAGATAATGCAAGTAAAGATGAACGTCATCAGCTTGTGCGAGAGGGATATTCACTTTACGTTAGGATGGTTGCGGATTTCTGCTGAGCACGGTGCAGCATCGTGGAGGAACATGCGTCAAAGGGAGCAAAAGATAGCGAAACAAAATCGAATAGAAATAGAGAACTGTGATAGAAAATTAAGAAGCGGTGAGTGGAAAGGTAAAGTTACCTTCCCGCGATGAGTTCCCATCAAACCTAGACCTCAGCAATGGTCATGGGGTTATACAGCGTCCGCCTCCGATGCGGGAGAGACTGGGTGCGATTCCTCAGTGCCCCCCGACACGCCCCAGTTTTAAATGCGAAAGCATCTGGCGCTCGGTGCATTGTCCATTCTGCGGCGTCCGCACCCATACTGCCCATGCGCCAACTCTCCTCCCTCTTTTCGCGGTGGAGTGGAGGAGGTAGCATGAGCGCTGCCTCTTTTTCGTTTCTCCTCTCCCGTTTTTTAGGGGCGAAGCTTCTTATAGCGGCACCTGTTTGTCCCTCGTAGCCGTTGTAGTAAGTGTGTAACAAATATAATATTTTGACCTCCAAGGTGGTGCTGGTGAGAGATTTCTTCTGTGCGTTGTTCAACAATAAAAGATAGTGCTCAATGTGCATGCCAATGGCTGCTAAGGTGGAATGAGAGACAGGAGCATTCGGCTTTTAGTTAAGGTGCACGCTGCGTTTAACAACGCACAGAAGACAAGAAAGGGTTGCTACGTTATATTCGCTAGGCGTAAGCTCCTAGGTTTTAGAAAGGTTTAGTGAGCGTTGGGCCGCAGTGCCATGAATACAGTGAATAGTATATACCATGAACTCGAGGTGGTTAAAGGTGGGAAGTAGACACGAAGCGCAAGCCGTAAGAAAGTGTGCGTGTGCCTCCTCTCGTTCAGTCCTTGGAATGTCCGCTGGATGGCGGTGCTTCTATACGGGGAACATATGATGAAACGATGCGAGATGGTGGTACTTGGAGTGTTCAATAGATGGACGAACGGACACACGGAAACATGCATGGATGGACGCATGGACGGACGCAGGGGCGGATGCATTCACGAACGCAGGGAGAAACGCACAGATGGACGTGCGGACGCACGAACAGACGCAGGCACGGACGGGCGGATGGACGCACGGGCGGCCACACAGACGCACGCATGGATGGACGGAAGCAAGAACGAATGGACGGACGGATGCTTCGCCGCACTATCCATCATTCACTCCGTGGATATGCTGCCATTTTTTCTCTCTCCGCCACAGCTCTGCGCTCGTATATAATGGGGCGCTGGCTCGCTTGCGTTGCACTCTCCTCCGCAATGGCGCTGTGAACGCTCGCAAAGCTGAACGTAAACGGCAATGCCGGCAAGCAGATTTCGAAGCTGCGAAAGCGCGCGTTCGCTGTGCTTCCGTCATTCTCCCCCTGTGCAGCGGTGTGCGAAACGCCATGAACGTCGGCGCTAGTTGCAGCGGCAGGTAGCGCCGACGTGAAGCAAAGGAAGGATCGGGAAGCCAAACGTAAACGTCAGTGTCGGCAAGCGGTAATTCAAACGCCTTGACAACCACCATGCCATAAGTCGCATAAGAGAAATGGAAACTCTATGCGCACACCCCACGATGTTTTCGCATCCCACAATGGTTGCTCATGGGAAATATGATGTGTAATTTTTCTAACAACTATAGAAGTACCCAGTGCTGGCGTTCGGCGTTGCGGGTACACATACCCCGACAGGGTGGCCTCTAAGTTTTGTTTGTTCCCACTAAATTCTTCCCTTCCTGCCCACAACGATGGTGCGCCATGCGTCCTATGCAAAAATAAGCTTCTTAGTTTTGCTCGAACTACTATTAGTGCTACCAATCACAATAATGGGCGACATGTCGGAGCGCTTGTTTCTGCTTTCGAAGAACCCTAAGTTCAAGCCAGCGCAATCAAACCCAGCGCGTCACTCTTTGAAGGAGGATGCTCCAGCATTTCACTACAGCTATGGTGCAATATGCCGAACGCGGCTGGAGTTTCATTTTTTTGTCACATTGCTTTTCTTTCTTTCTGCTGCTTAGTACTACCCTTTAGTTCTTCTGTAATTTATCTAGGTTATGCTACATCACGGAAACATCATAAATACACGCTGTTAAGAGCACATGCGCGTGTTTCGCGCTGCTCTATGTGAGAGGAAACAAGCGCTTCCAAATCCCTGTGCCCACGTTGTTACAACGCGCGTCTCGCGTACGTATACTTCCAGGTGGTCTCGAAGCGCGCTTGATGCAGGCGACCAGAGATAGTCGCCACCTGTCGACTTCGTGCGCGGCTCAGGATATGGACGGAGTGAAACCCCGTGGCGTCACTGCGCCGCCTACGCGCTGCGTATACGTGACACGCTACATTGCGCGCAAATGCCGCTGCAGCTTGCATTGCAAAGGATGAGAAACGAAGGAAGGGTTGAAAGAAGTATAGGAAAGCACAGCGACGGGTTTTGCGAGTCGCGCTCGCGCGTCTGCAGCTCTGTCGCACCGTGTGTGTGTCATGAAAGATGATTTCGCGTAAAATAAACACAAAAGAAAAATTGAACATTTTTTAATACAGCTTGAGAAGTTGTGACGTATAGTGTATAATTAAGTGAGGTTCGCACAATGCTGCCGCTTTGTAAAAAATTAAGTTGGTTTCTGAACACGATTTATATGCTGATTATGAATGGATATACGCACGCTGATATCAAACACAATGATTGGAAGAATTTTGTAATGCGACGCGTTGGTGACATATACATAGTAAAGCAGTTTGCACCCTCGATGATACTTGCTGTGTTTATGAGTAACACCGTACTATATGGGTGTTTTGCTTGGTCAAAGACCCTTATCGTAGGGTGTTACTTATAGGCACGGAAAGTGCCCATAAGGGTAAGAACTGGTTCACTGTGCATGTATTCTCTATACGCACAATAACAATTTACAAAGGGATCCCGTCATTCTTGTTCTTAAACTACAT